>OX104063.1:43515806-43640616 GCA_944474145.2 Dicrocoelium dendriticum
GGGACAGAGCGCCTTTCCTGCTCCATTACCGGAGGAGAACAAGAACACGACATTGGTTAACTGTAACTTCCCTTGTTCCAATTTACCTCATGTTTATTACCTTTTGTAGAGGCTACGTGTTGTGTAATAGAACTTCGTTCTAAGCCCTTGGAGTTCTTCCGTGCTTGCGTACTACAAAGTGGCGACCCTGCCAAGTCACAAGAATCAGGAATCCATCATCATTAGTCTAATGAAGATCATGCCAAGAATGAACAACAAGTCTGATGACGAAGGCCATTCTGATATCGTTGACCCCACTACCAGACTTTCCGCTTCACTGGATATTTTGTCCCATGCTTTGGAAAAGTTGTCAACAGGCTCGAGTTCGCCAGTCTGTATGCATGCAATCCCACCTCCGGAGCGTTACACTCCCGGGATGTCGTACTTCAGATGGGAGAAACAAGTGCAGCTTTACCTCCGGCAGTTCCCAATCCACCAACATTCAGGCGTGCTCGCCGGCTTACTGTCAGGGGATGCTTTTGATGTCGTTGCTGATAGTAAGATTCTGGAAACAGAAGTCACGTCTGAGACGTTCACTGCCTTGCGCCGCCTACTGGACCCTCCTGCATTGCCTGCACCCATACGCAGGGAATTCCACTCACGGTACCAGTGGCCCGGAGAGAGCATTAGGACTTACGTGCGCGAACTCCGAAAGATGGCCGACACCGCATACGAGAGCGAGTCATCAAGCGACCGTGATAAACGAATACTAGAACAACTCCTAGAAGGAATCCAAACACCATCCATTAAACGTGAATTTCTTCTTCACCCCCCGCAGGAGTTGGATGCAGCCGTACGAATTGGCGAACAACTTGAGCAGGTCGACAAAGCGATGACCACGCCGACTTCTGGGTGTTTCGCTTTGAGGGGAAATGGACGCCCCAGACGTGCGCCAACGGAACGGTTAACGTGGCATCCTGACTATCAGCAAAGATATTCAGGCTCATAGCGACCAACGCAACAGGGTTCTCGGTGGCCTCGCCGACCAATTCCGAATCGTGGTCTACCTCACTACAATTACGGACGCCCAGGTGAATGGCACCGATCGCATTCACACTTTATAACAGCCATTGTTTGTGCGTCGACCACAGATTCAGCATTAGCAATAGAATTACAGATCGCAGGGGTTCCATTGATAGGTCTCATCGACACAGGTGCATGTAAGAGCCTAATCAGATCTAGTTTGACTAACCAGCTAGCAGAACGTGTATACGCGCCTTGTCGCTGCCGACTAACTGCCGCCAATGGAGAATTGTTGTCCGTTCGAGGATCCCTAACCGCACAAGTTGACGTCGCGAAACAGAGCTTCACCCAGGAGTTTATCGTTGCGGACAAAATTCCGTTTGCTGTTATTGTTGGGATGGATCTGTTACGCCGGTTGAAGTGTCGATTGGATCTGGACAGGCGCCAACTAATCACCGATAACTGTACAGTTTTGTTAAAACCCTGTGGAAGTGGTGCTTTGGAAGCATCTACAACCTATGAGGACACCTTAGAGAGTGAGAAGTACATTAACGCCTTTATTCGCTCACTCGACAGAGTCACGGATGAGCAGACACTGAAGCGGCTCAAAGACGTGTTGCGCAACCACTCAGACGCATTTGCATGGCGCAGTACCGACTTGGGTCGAACCAATCTCGTGAAACACCGTTTCGACACCGGTGATGCAATCCCGATTAAAATCCCCCCAAGACGCATACCATTACATTGGCAGACTGAATTGCAAAAGCTCATAGATGACATGATAGAAAAGGAGGTAATACGGCCCTCGACTTCACCATGGGCAGCTCCGGTTGTTCTAGTGAAAAAGAAGGATGGTGGTTTTCGCCTATGTGTCGACTATAGACGATTAAATGTGATTACTCGAAAAGACGCTTTTCCCCTCCCCAGGATCGATGATCTATTTGACGCACTGGGAGGATCAGTTTATTTCAGTACGCTAGATTTGGCTACTGGCTACTGGCAAGTAGAAGTGGAGGAGAGCGACAGAGCGAAAACGGCGTTTGTAGTACCATCAGGTTTTTATGAGTTCCAGACCATGCCTTTTGGCCTCTCTAACGCCCCTGCGACTTTTCAACGACTGATGCAAAAAGTGTTACACGAATTGATGCCCCACAAGTGTCTTGTTTACCTGGACGATGTCATTGTACACGGAAAAACAAAAGACGAGCACCTAAACAACTTGGCGGAGGTGCTAACACGCCTAGTAAATGTGGGCCTCAAACTCCAGCCCACAAAGTGCCATTTACTACAGACCGAGGTAACGTATCTTGGGCACGTCATTTCGGGGATGGGGATTCGTACTGACCCTCGTAAGACGGAGCAAGTGAGATTATGGCCAACCCCTGCCAACGTTGATGAACTACGCAGTTTTTTAGGGTTAGCCTCATACTATCGGCGATTCGTGAAAGGGTTCTCAGAGATCGCTGCGCCTTTGAATACCTTGTTACAGAAAGGTAATACCTTCGAATGGACCGTTGAGTGTCGAAATTCATTCGATCGGTTACGAGAATCCCTTTGTGCAGCTCCGGTGTTGGTTTTCCCCGATCTGCCAACAAATGCCGGGGAGTTTATTCTAGACACGGACGCGAGCGACCAGGCGATTGGAGCTGTTTTGTCACAGAAAGGGCAGGACGGAATAGAACGAGTGGTGTCGTACAGAAGTAGAAGTCTCAGTGCAAGAGAACGGAATTACTGCACAACCAGAAAGGAAATGCTAGCCCTAGTATTCTTTATAAAACAAAACCGACACTACCTATTAGGAAGGAAGTTTCTGGTACGAACAGATCATCAGTCACTTCGTTGGTTACAGAATTTCAGAGACCCCGAGGGACAGATCGCCAGATGGCAGGAACAACTTCAGGAGTATGATTTTGAGTGCAGACACCGACCTGGTGCACTGCATGCCAACGCGGACGCTCTTTCCAGACTTCCTACTCGTGCTCATGGAGACTGCCCGTCTTGTAGTACACAACACGTAGCTCTAGTTAACCTTCAAAGTTCGGAGTACGGTCGCTGGCAGGAGGCACAGGCAGCAGATCCAGACGTATCACCGATCTATGACAAACGGCTGTTGGGGAGCGACAAACCTACCGCGAAGGAAATGGAGGGAAAAAGTTACGAAGCTCGATGCTTATGGGCGATGTGGGACAAGCTCTCTATCGAGGAAGGTGTGCTAGTGTTTGATTTTGGCCCAAACTATATCAGGAGAATCGTAGTTCCGCGATCATTAGTTTCCGAAGTGCTATCTAAACTGCACGAACAGCTGGGTCATGCTGGAATCAACAAACTGGAAGCGGCAGCACGTCAACGTTTTTGGTGGCCACACCAACGGAGAGACGTCACTAACGTTTGCCAGACGTGTGAGACATGCGCCACATTCAAGAATCTGACCATCACCAGGAGAGCACCATTGCAGCCTATGAATGCAGGCTACCCGAACGAGATTGTGGGAGTAGATCTTGTTGGTCCCCTACCAGAAACATCACGTGGCCATCGGTACATCTTGGTCATGGTCGACTATTTCACCAAGTGGTGCGAAGCAGTTCCGATCGCCCAAGCCGATACAGTCACCGTAGCAACGGCGATGGTAAATCACTGGGTGTGTCACTGGGGAGCACCGGGGCAGCTACATTCTGATAGGGGCTCATGTTTCGAGAGTTTGCTGGTTCAGGAACTTTGTAGCGTGTTCGGTATAGACAAGACGCGAACGACTGCTTACCACCCGCAAGGCAACGGACAAGTTGAGCGTACAAACCGGTCGCTGAAATCGCTACTGAAGGCCTTTGTGGAGCAAAATGTAAGTGAGTGGGACGCTATGTTGCCAAAATGCTTGCTGGCATATCGAAGCACAGTGCACGCTTCGACTGGTCAAACACCATCTTTTATGTGGACCGGGAGAGAAGTCCGATTACCGTCTGACATCCGATTACCCAGTCCGCAACAGCCACATTCATCGGTGACAGAGTATGTTAGCAAACTCCTTGATTCGCTTCATCAAACACATCAAGCAGCACGTATTCACCTTGGGAACGCCCATCGACGACAGAAAGACTATTACGACAAGAACGTTTTCGGCGCTCCTTTAAAGGCTGGCGACCAAGTTTACTTGCACCAGGTACCAACGGCAGGAGTTCCGGTTAAGCTACACCATGAGTGGACAGGACCGTACATAATACAGCGGGTGATATCGGATGTGACATGTGTTATCAAAGATCCCAACAACCCTGCCAGTCAACCCATGACAGTACATTTCAATCGACTCAAGCCATTCCGGAGAAAAACTGACCAATCTGTCGAGGGGCCGAACGAAACGCCTGGGGAAGTAGCAGTTGAACTGGAGGTGCCGGCTCAGGGCGGCTATGGGGTGGCAACGGGGACGCTGCCTGCTTAGAGGGGGTGTGGTGTAGAGAAGAATCGATATTGTTTTGGCGCGCGTTCAAAGTTGAATCGTTGCTTTAACGGCACTCTCTCCCGTTTGCCTTTCAGAGCGCCTTTCCTGCTCCATTACCGGAGGAGAACAAGAACACGACATTGGTTAACTGTAACTTCCCTTGTTCCAATTTACCTCATGTTTATTACCTTTTGTAGAGGCTACGTGTTGTGTAATAGAACTTCGTTCTAAGCCCTTGGAGTTCTTCCGTGCTTGCGTACTACAGTATCAACAGCCTTGCTAAGGTTTCTAGATAGTGATCGAAACAAGCCAAATGATTACTTTGAATGGTTGCATTCGATAATGGGCTTTTGAAAAAAGACGGTTTTGTTAGAATATGCGATTATCTACATGGTCGTCGAGAGAACTTTGCTGCTTACTTAGATAAGTTGACATTTGGTCTTTCCAGTGCAACCGTTTTTCCAAACTGAATTTACGAATTGCTGTTTTCTAGATGTTTTAAACGAATCACTTCAAATCCCTTACCGCCTTCTTAGTACTCAAGCATCCGTAACACACGAAGTTTTACCTATGGACCTAAGCTGTGCACTTGAAACCTTGCAAAAGTTTTATGACCCAAGATCTGGCAATTTTTGATGGACACGCTGCCTACTTAGAAGATATTTGTGTTTTTGGCCGCGTTCATATAAAGCTCAAAATAGTATCAGTAAACTTGATATTCGCATGCACAAAAGAAAGTGTTTATTTAACGCCTCTATTATTTGATCTCCGGGACACCTCAATTCCTATCGCGGGAGTCAGCTCAGTAACGAGGATGTTTGTGTCATAGCTGACGTGCATATAGCCAGTGACTTAACACAACTAAGTTCTTTTCTGGGCATGTGCTCTTACAACTGGCGATACCTTGGTTATTTAGCAACCTTGACAGATCCATTGCAGAAAGTGAGTAAAAGGTGGTCACTGTTTGTTTATGAAGTGCTCAGCAAAATTCCTTCTACAAATTGAAATACGGAATTTCTTTGCCTCATTAGCGGACATCTTTGACTAGTCGTGTCGTGGTTTTGTAGGAAACTAACGGTTCCCATGTCTGTCTCGGAGCTGACCATACATGACTACAAACTGGTGAAAAAATATCTATCGCTTTTGGTTCGCGGAAGATCTCATAATCGGAACGCATAAGCCCACCGGTGAGAAAGAGGCTGTTGCCTGTGTGTGAGGTTGTAAGAAATAACGTCTTTACCTCCTGATCCTACTTACATTTTACGAACTGACAAATTCGCTCTCACCACCCACCACAGGAATGGGCCGAAAGGTTTTCGACCGATGCGAATCAGTTGTTTGTACGCCATACTCTTCTCAGCTGCAATTTATCACCCGTGTACCGGCCAGGATTGCAGAATCAGATCGCGGATGTATTAGCTTGCTTAACTTTAGAAATTGTATATGGAGAAGAAACAATAAAAGAGGAGGCAATTATGTGTCGCCTTGGATAATATTTGTCTGTCCTAACCATTAATGAACCACAGACCGAGATTAGCAGAGGCCACGCTGCAACAGTGCACGACTTACGTTCAGGAGGGATGGTTAAAGAAAAAAAACGTATCCAGTTATCCCGTTCCATAGTATGTAGTTCAAGAGGAAATTTTAGTTCTAGATGGTTGTTCAATGCAGGGTACAATATGGGTAACTCCATCTTCGTTGGTTAGCGAAATCATTACATAGCCCAAGAGCGTAATCCGGGTATTTTCGGGAACAAAATAAGGTTAGACACTAATTTCGGTGGCCACGGATACCGCTAAGGATTCCGACATTTGTGAGCAAATATCAGGCTTTTGAGCTGATACTAATATATTTCTACTTAATGAATCCCATATAAAACTGCTACCACACCCAATGATATATTGAACTAAAATTGCAATTGATGTAATTGGTCCCTACTCTACTTTCTCAAATAATGATAAAAACATACTTGTTGCAGTGTTATTATAGCACATGGCCTGAAGTTCATATGTAACTTGATAACCTCTTCGGTAGTGCTGTTCAGCCGTTTCTGATTACTGCATAAAATGATCGTAGAAAATATCCCGCAAACCCGCAGTTACGATTTTGAAATTTCCCTCTAACGGCATAATGTATGCGTTTCTGGACTGCACCCTACAAACCCGCATCTGAAGGTGTGATAGAGCAGCTTAACTGGTCTCTCAAGAATAGAGTAACATAAATATAATTGATAGGGAAATTGCTCCTTTAACGGCGCTGTTATCATACAAAATCTGTGAGTAACTAGGCGCAGAAACATGGCCGGTGGAAATAATGCTCTGGAGTTCTTTCGCACAAAAGTTATTGCGGCGTACAGACTGTCCCTTTCTACAATGTTTGAAGATCCAACCGCACAGAAACCTACCGACAATCCTACGCCAGACGGTCGGTCCCGATGCAGCAGAACTGATCTCTCTAACTACCGCTCAGTATTCCTTATTCCTATACTCTCCAAGGTCATGGAAGCCATAGTTGTCTTACACTGTTGCGCTCTGGAAAACTGTAACATCTTCACCTCTGAGCAGCACGGTTTCCGTCGACAACAGCCATGCGCAACGAATTTACTAATCGCACGCGATTGTTGGACCGATACAACTGACGCGGGTAAAGGCGTTGATGTGATCTACCTAGATTTTTCCAAGGCGTTTGATCGTTTAGGCCACCTGTTACTACTCTCTAAGCTCCAACTTTACGGGATCGGTGTCCCTCTTTTAAGCTGGATTGCTAATTTTCTACTTTAATGGCAAGTAGTGATCAGAGTTCGGAGCTCTTTATCGGACCTCATACACGTCAAGTGTGGTGTGCAGTAAGGCCCAGTACTAAGTCCACTTTTGCTTTCTGTGTTAATAATGACCTTGCACAATGAATCGCTTCAAACCTCTTAATTTTTACCGACGATCTTATGATCAGGCGCAGGACCCAGGCGAAAGCCGACCAGCGTCTGTTTCTAAGTGACCTAGATACGATGTATAAATGGTCAAACCAAATTACTGCATTTCAACGTCAATAAATGTAGGGTGCTTTCTATCCGACATCAGAGCAACTACTCATACAGGCTCGGAACGTAGATACTACAACAATCAACTGTCGAACCTGACCTGGGCGTCCTGGTTCTAGATGAATTGGTTTGCTCCAGGCAATCCGAGAAGGCCTCGAATTCTAAGAACCAACATGTTGGGATGTTGTGCCTGGCGTTTGGACAAATTAACAGCTCCATACTCCGACAAATGCTCATGACGTATGTTCGCCCCATGTCGGATGCGCAAAGCAAATGTGGCATCCATTGCTGAAACACGACCTGAATGCACTGGAGCAGCCACAACGTCAGGCATCTAAGAACCTACTTGAAAATGCGCAAGCTTTCACACCAGGAGATGCTGCAAAGATTGGGGGTATCCAGTGGAATTTATCGCAGCCTACGATGCGACCTGATTATGACATACTTGAGTCTGCGAGACCCACATCATGTATGCCGACCTTTACTGCGACTCAGCACAAATACAAGTTTGAGGGGCCAATCATTGAAGCTCGCAGAACAATACAGTCGTCTGCAGTGCTGCAGAAATTTCTTTTCTGTTCGTGTCTGTGAACTGTGGAATGCTCTCACAGATTTGGCCGTCACTGCACCGACACTAACAATATTTAAAAGACATTTGGATAATGCACTCATCCACTTGCAGTTTGTCAATTATCACTTGGTCTCCAGCCTACACCTAGACTTATTTGACGTTAACTGCGGGTGCTGTATATCTAAGCTGATTGCAAGACTGCAGGGGAGCAGACGGTTGTACAGTATTTGCATATTCGAACTACTAACTGCTTTACTATCATTAGTAGCAATATTCTCATGTCGATGTCCCCCCAACTATCCAACGGGACTTGTAAAGCAAAGCTCATTAACCCGCATAAATTCATTATTCATTGTTAAGGCTAACCTTTTCCAATAGGCGGTAACTTGTCAAATTGAATCCGGAACCCAATTCACTTCCTGTTGGCACTCTTTGAAAATCTTTGAAAATCTATGCGCATTGCAACGTAATTTTGTCGATATACTGTATGAATTCCACATTGTATCATTCAATTCAGCAACAATTGATACAAAACCACATTTTCTAAAATTCGTTTCTTTCCTAGTTTTCCCAGAAGTTAAATAAATATAATCTGTCAAATACATGTATTATGCGATATGGGTGTTTCAACATGTGTATTCAAATTAAAACAAATAATTCGTCTACTAACATGTACGTTTAAAATTTGCTTACAAAACTGTTGCAAAAGAAACCTTTGGTATTCCTCATGTAATTCAACCAGCTGTTGTCACCCTTTCTCAAACGTTTACATTAATGTGTCTAATGTGAATATTTATCATACTAAGTAAAGAACAATTGGGTTACTACATCTGCGCCACCCTGCTTACTGGTTCTCTTTCTTCTCCTCCAATTTATACCTAAGATTCATTTGAAAAATATATTGTGAACGTAAACAATAAAAGGACCTGTAACGGCTGCACCATCAATCAATTCCTATTCCGTTATCATGAGTCACCAATGGCATAACACAAACTGGTGTGGGATTAGCTGTCTTAGTAAGAACACAGGCTTGTCAAAAGGAAATGTGAATGAGAACACTGAAGCCTCAAAGCTTTACAGAGCTGCAGACAGACCACGCCCGAATGCAATCACGACTTAATAACATGGCACGCAACCAACAGAGAAAAGTTATATTCAGCGACTAATACCATGAGCCGTAGCTGCCTCCGCCACAACTCCTTTGAAGAAATCAACCAAGAATATTGTCGATTAACTGATAAGATATTCATCAAGGCAACGTGAGACCCATTCATCCTTTAAAGTAAATCATAACCTAAGAAGTCCTACCAATATTACAAGCCAAATTAAATCAATACCAGTTTTCCTTTCCTGTGTACGAGCGCGGTCGGTACAAGTACCCTTCGGAGTTGAGTATTAACCGAACTTCAAATGGGCACCGGAAATCAACCAGGATTCCACGGCGTCGCATATCCACAATTGCTCATTAGACTGCCTAGTCATTCTAACAGTATTATTATGTCTATACATATGAAAGTTTTCTCTTCTGTGAGTACCACATAAAAGCATTCTGGAAACAGCACCGAAAATCTTGAACCACTTACCTGTTGCGACCTAATGGGTGTTGATTTGAGACGGTGAGTATGTGAAGAATAATTACAGGCTAAGCTACTTCGGCTACAAACTGTCAAAGAAAGCGCCCTTGATATTTGCGTACGAGCACTTGACTTCTAGGACACCGACATGTCCACGTCGTAGATGAAGGAGAAAGATGAACTACTAAGCAGACTGTGATGACATATTTAGTGTAGGAAATGATGCCGCTGCTTGAACTTAATCAGCAGTTAGGGTTATTATTTGTTCAGTCCCTTAGGACTGGATATAATAAGGTTTCCAATTGGTGAAGTCGTTACACGTCAATCTTCATGGTGAACGCCCATTCGACCCCAAGATTCGAATAGACAATATCTTGATCTCCACGATGGACATAGATATACTACAAAAGCGTTAACTTATATTTACGTATAGCATAACTGGAAGGACCCAAATGTGCAGGGGAACCTAGTGAAGTGAATTGACTAACGTGGCCCTGTTACGACAAGGACAATTAATTCGTATGGTTAAGAGATTGACGTACTGTTGTTTATGAATTTAAAGACTGTTAGATCAGGTTGTTCAAATTTCGCTTGAACACGTCGCTGAGCTTGGCAATTTTGTTGCAAACGTTTCGTCACCAATCGATATAACATCATCAGTGCGTAGTTGAGTTGTGTGCAATAGCGTAGAGCAGCCTCGCTGAAAGTGCGCTAAACGGGGTGTACGTGGGTTTGTATACCGCTGTGGTTTCCCGTGGAGACGAGCAATCCTACTGGTTGGGACTTCGATCTGTGTTCAGCTTGGTTGATGGGCAGAAGACGTTTGACATTCATCCTTTGTGTTTCGTGGCTTTTGTATGCTTACTCTTGTGAGCGAGTCTGTCGTACGTTCTGGTTGCCTAGTCACAAGTTCAATCGGAATAATCGAGCGAATTGTGGGGATCACAAAATAGTGTTAACCAAAAGAAATCGATCTCAAGACCCAAAGCCGACCAATGAAATTTCCTCTACTAGATAAAATGCAGCGGCTGAGATAAAAACTACGTCGAACAAACTGAAAGAAAGCTTTGTACACGAGTCAGCGAGCACAAGAAGGCCGTCAGAAGACATGATACGTACTCACTGGGGTCTGCGCATGAAGACTAAGGAGGCCACCATTTCCATCTGGTAAATGTAAAGATCCTAGCACATGCAAGTACAAAACAAGCGAAGGAGTTTACGGAAGCTCAGTACTGCAAAACGAATTCAGTCAATCGACACATGGAACTAGACACAGTATACTCAAAACTACTGGCGGACGATCAACAATTCGCTCGATTGAATCCGATGGAACTTGTGAGTAGACAACCAGAACTTA
The DNA here is from genome assembly GCA_944474145.2 of Dicrocoelium dendriticum. Classification (NCBI taxonomy): domain Eukaryota; kingdom Metazoa; phylum Platyhelminthes; class Trematoda; order Plagiorchiida; family Dicrocoeliidae; genus Dicrocoelium; species Dicrocoelium dendriticum. The sequence goes on from OX104063.1 coordinate 43,526,778, forward strand.
CGACAGACTAGTTCAAAAGAGCAAGTAGACAAACGCCACGAAACACAAAGGATCATTGTCAAACTTCTTCTGTCCGTCAAACAATCCGAACAGGGATCGATGTCCCAACCAGTAGGATTGCTCATCTCCTCGGGCAACCGCAGCGATATACAAACCCACGCACACCACGCTCAGCGCACTTTCAGTGAGACTCCTCTACGCCTACGCTATACACAGCACTCAACTACGCACTGATGATGTCATATCGATTGGTGACGAAACATTTTCATCAAAATTGCTAAGCCAAATAAACAGTTTAACCGCCGTTGACATACGGTGTTGGTTAAGCATAATTTGCACACAGGCCTTTTACATCAGTACGACTTATCTCAGGCGCTAATATGCACCCTGTGAGTAACTCTCAGTATTTTTATGTAAACATATTTTGCCTAACATTGCCTTCTTTCAATGTGCCCAGAAGAAAAACCACAACTGTGCTCGCGTACCTACGTTCGCTTACTGTTGCGGAACAATACTTATCTTAGCATTATCATCTAATGAAGAGATAAGCGCAAATCAAACATTCATGGCAATGAAAGTATGGCTAGTCAAAGATATACCACGGTGTTGTAATCGTACATTAATTAAGGCTGTGCTCACAAAGTAAATTCGCATTTAGATCCTGAGATGTTGGCGGACAACGGGTGTTCTGTTATTCCTGGGTTAAAATATCTAGGTCCCAACGGCAGAAATTATTTGCGTACATGGAAATATACTCGATTATATGAGACAAGAAAGCATTATATATTGGGTGCCTTTGCAAGCATGAATTAAGAAAGTATAATATATAGGAACCTTCGTTGATGGTAGCGCCAAATAACCGAGCGGACAACCCAGCCTTAATCCTGCAGATTTTACTCGTTAATTTGCTAAAATCTCTATACTTGAGGTATGAAGGCAACTTTGAGCGAATCCAGAGAAACGTTTCTCTAGCAATCAACAGCAGGGTTAAGTAGCAACTAGTGCGATTTCTATCACCATAAGCACATCTAACGAATAGAAGAATGAGTAGCTGACCTGTCAATTCACAAATGGATAATATAATATATTTGTAAGAATGTGCTTATTAAATGTACCATTTCATGAGATTTGTTTATTATTTTTCATCGGATTCAATTTTACGAGTTTTCACTCTTCAAAAAACATGAAACAGCTATGGCACTCTTTACCCAAATTTCTACTCACAAAGACGAGTGCAAATTAAGCCTTAATGAAGGCACTTGATGTGGCCTTAACAAAGGGCACAAACAAGTTCTAATGTAGGTAGGACTACCAAGCACATTCGGTGAGGGGTGTCTCATAATTGTCAGCAGATAGGGTTTAAATAACATCGCATCATATATTGATGCTTGTTGCTGTTTAGACGCAGTTCCGCTAAAGAAAATTAGAGCAAGAGAACCTAGTATACCTTATAACATTCGGCGACCACTTGATATTTAACAGCTTTTGAGGTCGGTAAGCTGCATTAACATGGCACTGATTTTATAATAGTAGTTACTGAATAGTGTAATATAAATGAGTCCCCGCGACCAATCAGTCCGAGAAACAAATAGCTTGTTAGAGTAATGCTGGTGCAGGCACGTGGTAGCTGTGCTACTGGGGTTGGAAGCTTAATGGTTTAAGAAAGTCGGACCACACATTGAATTACCTTAAACTAGGTCCATTTGTAATCGATTTGCCTGACAATAAAAGATGATATTTCATATGTAAAGTGCACGAGTAAGTTTGATATATCCCCATCCTGGATTGCTTATATGAGGACCCGGTATTTCTATTCCATAATTATTCTGCTCAGGTACATTGCTTTACTTTGTCTTATAAGTGGTTACCGTATCTTATATGTATTCCTTTCACTCGATCACGGATATATCCTTGACGTTTCAAGGTCATTCATATTTGCATGTTACTATGACACTGCCCAAATGCTCGCTCCGCCGCACGCCGTACAGTCTCTCCCCACTTGCACTATAATTGCAAAACCTATTAGTATGTCATGTACTGTATTTAATATGCCTTATAAAACCACGATTTCAAGATACTTCGTTTTATTCTTCTGTTCAGACCGTGCTTTAAGTCTAGGTTTATTTGTTCGTAGGTACAAGTCTAATTTTCGTACGACTTACTTAGTTTTGGCTTTGTGTCTTTGTATAAGATTAATTTTTTGAAGGAACAAGGGAGTATTTTTTAATAGTTTCAAGGCAACTGAACCGTCATAATGATCAAAAAATACCCACAACCATAGCTTTTGCAGTGTTAGTTCTACTCAAGAATGAAAAAATTGTTAAAGTCAACTCCACTACTAAGACATATAAGAAAATGTTTAATATTATATGGACAACAACACTCGTTCATACAACATATAATATAGTGACTGATCCAGAAGAAGAATCAAGAAGAAAAGTAACGAAAAATAACATAGAAACAAAACACAATTCGCAATGTTTGTTGTAAACAGAAGCGACCGATGAAACAACAACAAGTTGGGTGTAGGTTGACTAAGTGTTGTTACGGATGCAAACGCAACGGAGCTGATACAAAGAGAATTTTGCTGTCAGTATATTATCCAGTAAAAATAGAATTGGTATCTGCATGACCCATTGACAATTTCTAGAATTAGTGTTAGCGGTACTGATGTCTGTTTTAATCATTTTTTATTGTGCTAATATTAATCTTCAAATTTTTACTCGAATTTCTCAGGTGAAATATAAGCAATTGCTAGAAAGAGACAGACTAAGTACGGTGGTACGCAAGGACAGCTACACCATCTGCAGAAAGATGTATGGAACCATGACGAACTTAACTCGCTCCGCCAAGAACAGTGACCTGAATTTGTTATAAAAATATATGCTCATGGAAAACTATGCGCAAGGTGGTCGCACAAGCATCGCATTTGATAAGTGACTAGAAAAGACATTCAAATGATTATGAACAATAGATGGAATTGAATGATTCGCCACAGAAGTTGAGGTGTTATGCGACCGTTAAGTTAAACGAAACCGCTAGCAGTAAATACAAGTGAGTTACAATTGTGGTGCGGCTAGTGTGTCTGGCCTCAGTGATCAGGAGGTTTTAAAGACATTTAATTATTCCACAAGAAGCTAAGGACAAGGCAGCTAAACTTGGATTCCAGCACAACTTTCCTTCAAGCGGCGGCTCGCGTACAAGCCAAAACACCATTCATTGAAATGCATCAGATATACTGCTCTAAATATTGCTGTAGTGGTAAGGATTGTTGGGATGGTCAATTAAGTTTAGGTACGGACAAAACCTGAAGATAAATATATGTATGACACGCAAAACGGTTCACGATATTTCCTGTTACATACCCGTAGTTCGCTCTAAATAATCTTGGGTCATACCCTTAAAAAATTACCGCTCCTGCTCAATTAAGATAGGTAGAATGTGAAACAAAAATTTAACAAGTTTGCAGGAATTGGAACAATGGGAAAGAAATACTGCCAATCAAGCATCATGTACAAAACAAGTTAGTGTATTATCCACTGAAACGTTGATGCTGTCAAGCTTTGTCGGGCGATTGCTTGTTGCTTTGTCCGTTCAGTGAATACAGCGGCTGAATTAATAAAAAATTAGGAAACGGTATCGCACGTGCATTAGTAAATGGCATTTTCACTACGTTATTCAGAATAATCTACTGCAAATAATTAAACCACACACAGATCGCAAATATTAGATAGCAAACGCTGCTACATTGAATAGTTTGTGCAATATGGGTAAACACAACTTGTAAATGTTAATGCATTAACTACCTGGCCTCCATCTAACGAGTAGTAATTAGTCCCAGGTTGATATTGGCTTAAACAGGCTATTATTAACCACATTACTAATGTTCAGGCATCAGCCAGACTCACGTACCTTAGCGGAATATTGTCCCCTAAAATCAGGCACAATATTTCGTTAGTCTTCCTTACAACTGACTTATATATTGTATAAACTCGCGTAAAAACGAACGATGTAATATTGGTTTATTACCGTTTTACCTTGTCGACTACTAGCAGTGTAACTCGATGACGTCATTCACACGCCACTATTTCTCTACTGTACAGCAGATCACAGCGTAACACGCGACTACCATTCTTTGCATACTTTCTCAAAACTACTATCCTCCGGAATCTGGTGCATTATCAGAAAATGTTGTGAATATCTAAATCTCTTAGTTGGCGCCTCAGCGAAATACTACCCGGTTTTCTGCTGCCCAGGGGAAATTAGTTCTTTCTTGATCTCGAGCGATACTGGGCATAATTTAGGTCATGAAGCAAAACAGTTGGGCACAAAATTGACGTTTATTGTAATTTAGAACCCACTAACTACATCTAAATACCAAATACATATTCGAATGCGCACCATACAGGAATGGGCATCCAACATGCTACTTTTTTACAATAATATTTTGTTCATTGAAATAAGTTCATACTTAACTTGCATATGCAAATTCAAGCTTTCATTAGAAAAAGTTCACTTATATTTTCCTTATTTATTTCTAATGCGGATTAATCATTCTTCCGAGCAATGCGTTTGAAGTTTGTTTAGGCACGATAACATTGATCATAAGTTGCAAAGAGACTAGCACGATAAGACAAACCGACGATGTTATCTGGGTATTGAACTGGAAAACAAAGGAAAGAGTAGCAAAATAGCGCTAATTCTGCCAATCGTTTCTTGCGAAAGTATGGAGCAACTATAGTTGTTCCTCGGATAACTTAAGGCAGTTAAGTTACAAAGAGCTTTAATTTGATATTGTAATATGGAGCGGTATTAGAGACCTTCCTGAAACACCATATTAGCTCAAAGAAAGAAAGTTTCATGAAAGTACAAATTTTGCGCCTTATCCAACACAGGAACAAGATGGTAGGTGGCGGATAACAGTATAATTAATACCAAACTATTATATTTGCCGATTGCTTGTTGACTGTGTCCAACTAAGTTTAAACATCATCGTGTAAAATTTAAAACCTCGTGTTGCAGCTTTCTTGCCTGAGCAATTCTGAAGATAGAAGCTGAAATATGTTTGATATCATAAACAGTTTATTGTTCGGAGTAGTACGGTAGTATTGCTAGTTATCTGTGTAGGATTCAGCAGCAATCGTAGATGTTCTCATCGTTCCACTTATCCAGATTCACAGTAACCAATGACTGCAGACCCAGAGTATCAGGATATCTCAAACATATAGCAGTTATCCTTTATGTAGTTTGCACGCTTGAGTAATATTTTGGGTGGGGACTTCCCTACATAAAAAGTGCGATATAAGTTGCTTTCTGCGATCCTTCTGGTCATCGATCACTAACACAGTGTTAATTGTACTGCAGAAATCCAAATTTAATTTTGCGTGTAACGGCAGAACAAGATTGCTTGAGCATTTAGTACTGTGTCCTTTAAGAAAAAATGGATGCTGCACCATTATTGCTTGCATGCAGAGGCGAAATCACGCAGTGCATTTTCAGCTACCTAGTTAAGCACTGATAACTGTCCATATATTTCCGACATTATTTGTGTAGACATTGTATCCAAAATAACTTGAGTTAAACGTGTTAGGTTGGATTGTTTTGCCAGCAATATTAGCAGTGCTACAAACACTTAATTATGTTTACATCTACCGCTAAATCGTGGTTGTAGAAACACGAAATTCGTCAAAAAGGCTTTGTATAACTATATATTGCACAAGTGTACCAAAGGAATATGATTGCATCCCGTGCTATATAAATATATGTATATATAAATTAGTCGTTCGCATCCTTTATCTACTATCTCAAAGACTAAAGGAATAAGTAAAAACCTATATCTTACTCGGTTATGATCATTCTGAGCAGGTTTTAGCTAGTGAGACAATCCATATGCTCTGCATAACTGTATTTTGCTGGCTACATTGGCAAGTTGTTTATCTTAAACCCTATTTTGCAATCTCGCGGACGATGGCGCGGCAGTTCATTAGTATCTTGGGAATCATTGTAATATTGAAAGCAGAAGGGAGGACCTTTATCAGCTCCATGACCTAACAATCATAGCAGGAAATTGCGCAACAGAACTCAACAAGTTAGGTAGTCATATTTGCATAGGAAACAACAAAATCTCTGCAAAATACAACAAGTGTAAATCCAAACATCTGTTAAAACCTTATTCATTATGAGCGTTGTCGAGCGCATCAAGAAGCATATTAAATTTTCGTTGATGAAACGGTTTTACGTTGAATTTTCGCAAATTTGGAGTGTGCCTTCAGCTTACGAATCCTCCTGTGAGAACTTTAAATATTTTTATATCCATTTCAATTTAATGTCTTCTTCCCATCACCTAAAATACAAATGATTTAGTATCTTTTTCAACGTGATTTACCTCTGTCCCACCAAATCCTCGGTTCCTGTTTGCATTTGATCTTTATTGTAAATAAACTCTTCAATTTATCATTTAGTGCGCTAATGTTCTTATAATAAACCTCACCATTTACCAAAGTTATCGGAAGCACTGTATGTGTTTAGTCATAATGTTTGAAATTAGTTACGAATGCAATTAATCCGTTTTGCCGTGCGATGAGAACAAAAATTGTATGTACGCAGCAACTAGTGGTTTATTCGTAGCTGCTTCAAGTCAAAGAAAATTTGGCGGGCTATGTGATTTGGAAGCTACTGCGAGTAAACACCCAGTGTTAACAGTAAAAATCCACTACTCCTGCGAAAACATGTGAGACCGTTTAGCTCATCCAAACTTGGAACATATAACATTATTACCACTGGGCTAAAATTATGTTTTTATATTTGGATCTCTTGGTACCAACTACTTGTGGACACGATTAAATGTCACTTCGCATCAACAGATTAGTTGGACTATTTTTTCTCGAGAACTTACATAGCTTAAAACAATTGAACGTCCGGTCAATTTCGAAAAGTGCGTAGTAATGAAAACAGTAACAATTAATTAAGGAACGTGAAGTAGGATATTGCTTCGTGTAAATGGTACGACATATATCCGAAAGCAACATTTGTACCGGATTTATATGTTTTTCCAATTAATCAAAGACTGTCGTACACATGCAGCCTATAGTAGATGTCCTAGTTATACAGACGCAAGGGTTACCTTGATATATGTTTAGTCTGTTGCAGCCGTTGACTGGAAGAACGACTACGTTCATAATTATTTCTTTGGATTCCCACAAACAGTGGAAAACTTGCTACTGTAACGTTTCAGAATGGCCTAGCAATTGGCCGTTACTTTCATTATTGAAAAGCTGATTTTACTCTAGCTGGTGCGGATGTATCGAATACAAAAACGACTTTCCGCTTTGTTTATCTGCACTGTTTTTTAACATTGATATTGCCCTACTTCCTTAACATTTTGAAAGCTCTCCGTGATACAGCTTCACATCTGCGTATTATTTAGCTAGCTTACAAAGTCCGAAATTCTTGTAAACAAGTCATGCGGAAGCATACTGGTAAATGGATAAAACAGTGCTGACTGGAAGGTAAGCATTAGTGAACTCTCAGTTGAAAAGACACAAATTCTGCCTGATTGGTCCAGGAATATTCGTTCACTTCTTGGAAAAATTACCGATACTACATTTCGAATGCAGCCATTTTGATTATTTAATTAAGCAGGTTACATGCTGATGTGGAAGAAATAATTGGTCAACTCGTTAGTTACCTTTCTATTAGCCGCCCCGATGATCTTCCAATCAAACGCCCTGGATTGCCCCAAATCCTGGTGGTGTCTTAATTTACGTACATCAACTTCGGTTTATAAATGCACCATAAATTACCTAATCGACAGTCGTGATCAGTTGCCATTTGCTTGATTGTAATCACGAATTTTAGTGGTCCTGTTCCCATCATCATTGGGAATGACCACCTATCCCCGATACATAAGCATCAAAGTGGACAATTTTGATGATGATCCATCATCGACTTTCCATCGCAAAGAAACTGAACATCATCATGGTGCGATGTGTTGTGTGTCTCAGCGATCCATTGAGCTATGCTGGGCGGTGCATTTTGCAAATCTGAGCCATTCAAATCATATCAATCAATGGCTGAAGGCCAGAGCAACTCTGCGTCTTGGCTCTTCAGGTTAGCGGTTGGAGTGGGAGTGTCTCCTTACTCCACAAAACGGGCTCTGTGTTGTCCAATACCAAACCCCGGTGCTTTGCGGTAAGGTTTTTGAACCAAATGCCTTAGGTGAGAACACTTACTGGTCTCCTGTCTAGGCCTAGAAAAAAATAACAGTATTCTGCTCATGCAATACACAATGACGTTTACTTCTAATGACTTATTTATGACTTATTTATGCTTTGGCAGCCGCAGAGGATAATAAACGTCGCCCCAGCTGTTGTATCGAGCAGGATGGATAAGTGTTTAGATGCTACTGCATGGCCTTCACGCCAATTTTTTATCTGCTTGCGCTCCTTCATTTTTAGCTTCCCTGTTTTCAATCTCCAGATAAATTGCTCTCCCTAAGCTTGCTTCATTAGTCGCTTGATTTCTAGTTTCAACCCAACAAAGTGCAGGGCGTCGCTGCAGTCTAATCGAGAAGTCCATGTTAAACCAACAACGAATGTTCTTCCTTTTTTAATTTTAATCCTCAATCCTTTCTAAGACTGGCATGCCTCAACTTGCGCACTTTGCTACAGATTGGCAGGCACGCAGGACGTTCCCGAAAACTTGAGAACTCGTCGATAGATATTTGTTGTTTACCGGAAATCCGCCTGTAAGTTTGGAGTTCCGTGCTTACGCTGCGATCTTCCAAATGCAACACTGGCTGCACATTCTCATTGTGCCTGTCTGGCGAAGACGCAGCTTCAAATACAGGTCAAGCTGGCGGCAGCATAGTTTTGAGTTCCCTGAACAGAAGCTGTCCTGATCAACTGGATCAAAGTCAACAGCCACCTGCGTGCCGTTTGTTTGGCTGGCTCGTTCCAAGATTCGAATTTGCGCGGGGACCAATCGTGCCTGTTTGTCATTGAGGCTTGCGCCTCTACATATTACAGCCCTAAGCCGCTGAAAGATGATTTATATCGCCAATATAACGATCTCCTAGGTAACAGAATATCACCGATAATATTTTGATTAATGGTGATCCCCCTGATGTGCTTCATCGTGGCGGCCAAAATGGTGAAGACTCCCGTAATTCTAACGGGGAGCAGTTGCTACAAATATGTGAAGATGCTCGTCTCTTTCTCGCGAGCACTAACATTTGTTAGAACAAAAGCAGACGAGTGACTTTTGCGCAACATCTTCGGAGCAGCCTGGAATCAAATCGAACGCTTTGCGCTTAGTTATCCTTGGAGAGGCTGTGTCCAAAACTGCTGCTCAATTTGGAGCACCAGCGTGGATTCCGATCGCGCTCTTGCAGGTGCCGACCGTCAGGTGCTTTTCGGCTGGCGTAAGCAACGTCGCTCTGAGCGGACTGATATCGCCAAATAGTGAAGCCAGAAGTTCTGATTGCGTATCAAACTACGCTGACATCCGAGTTGTGTAAGCGCCTACTGAACACCTTCAAAGATCAATGGTTGCTTATTTGTCAAGTGTTACTACCAGCAGACCTGCCTTCACGTGGAGAACCAAATTGCCAGCCTGCATATTGGGCCACTACACAGTCTCTGGAATCGTTGGATGCTCACCAACGTATTACAGCTGGAAGCGAGTACGATGAAACTCGTAACAATCTCAGGACAAAATTACATTTTGACCTGAAAAGGCATCGAAAATGGAAAAAGCGTTTTACGTTGGTAGTAGGTGTAAAGCAATCCGTCTTATACGAGAAACAGGCCCCAGGTTACCTGGTTTAGCGAAAAGATAGGCGACAAGAGTGGACAGCCGATCCACAGCCTGTCAAACCGATTGGATAGGTTGCAGTACACTTTGCAGGATAGTTTAAACAATCTGAGTTACCGCTTTCTTTTGCGGGCATTTAGTGCTTTTCTCCATGGGCCGTCTCCTTAGGTCCGCCCTCCCGCGCAGTAATCGAACGAGTGAGCAGATTGTTGAAACTGCATAAGGCTGCTGAGGATGATAAGATGCCCCCAGCCCCTTTTACCTTCGAGTGACCTGTTCTTCTTTATGGGATTTACATGAGTTGCTAGTGAAGCTTTGGCAACCGTCAGCTATTCAAACGGTCTAGTGCCGCTCGGTCATAGTCTCAATTTCCATGGATGAGGCTCCCTTTGGGAATGCAGCATAAATGGATCAGTTTGATAAAAATTGCTTCTAAATTTCTCGCCTTCGTCGTCCTCCACAGGCAGGCTGGTGCTCGCGAAGGCCAGATCCCAAAAGTGCAAGCTGTGTTTCGTCAGAATCGGGGCAGCATCGACCACACCATCAGTTTGCTTCATTTGTTGGAACACTGCCCTGATTATTACCCACCTACCGTACTTATGTTTCTCGACAACAAATTTGCCTTCAATTCCTTGATTCATATGTAATTTGGGACTGTCTGCTCAGAAAGGCGTGCCCGAAAATACGTAACTATTGTCAAAGCGCTGTACGCGTATAGCTTTTGGGTAGAGTGAGGGTTTATGGCAAAATTTCGCCGCCCTTCATAATCGTCAGCGGTGTCAGACAAGGCTGCCCGCTGTCTTCTTTCCTCCATAACGTCGCTACTGACGTATTACTGGAAACATCGTTTGCTGGAGACAAGTAGTATGTGTGTGACCTAGTCGAGGAAATTGAAAACCGTCACGTCGAAGTTAGTTCATGTATCCCGACTGCTTAAAGAGTTTGAACACGTTTGGTTGGAAATACCTGCTGATATGGTGGAGAACCGACAATATTTGCGTTTGTGTCGTGTATTTCGTTTCCCTTTCCCTCCCACTTTGCCTCCTCTAACCATCATGTCACTTATAAAGGATAATATAACGACTTTGCGTCACCATAGTCGGCTGTTAACTATAAGGTAAGAAGTCCATTGGTTACTGGTGACTCAGCTGGCTTGCCTCCATTTCATGTTGTTCTTTTTTTGATTTTCGACACAGTAGTTAAGGCATTATCCACCTGCGGCTAACGCGTATAGTAACATTACTAATAATAATCCTGGCGTTACTACCGAAACTGGACAGCTCAGCGGCTGTCACCAACGCGGACTTCAAGACGATTGATACCCCGTTCATCCAGACAATTGAATTAACTAAAACAGTAAATTTTCCGACCAGACTTGATGCGTCACTATATTTCGTCTTCACAGATCATGCATGGCTCTTGTCTGCACAAAGCGTGCCCTACTCTGTAAGTCAGTTAATCTTAGCAATAAAGATTGCGCTGTCGTTCATGGCTAAACTCACTCCGGTTCATTGGCTTATAAGCCGTTCATAAATGTGCGGTGTCGAAATTGTTCATCATGCGATAGTGCGAGACTCAATGTAATGCTGACTTCTACTGCTTCTACAGCTTTTAACAACGTTTTGTCTATAAATTGCGATTATTTGATTTGTTATCCTAACTTTTGCTCTGACCCTTACTGCGCGGTCGAAACCACTTACTTACTAGTCGCAATTATCCTCACCATAACTCAAAAAACAAAGGAAAATTGCGAGACTATATATGCAAATTGACTGCCGATGTCAGACATCTCACTTAGCAATAAAAGCTGATTTCACAACTAATTTATACATCGAAGCAGTTTTATCCAACCACAATTGCCGAGACCTATATAATATTTTAAATCAACTATACGGTAAATGTAGCAATTCGTAGACTAGATCTGTGGATGTATGGAAACAACGCTGAGTATGGTTCTCATTCACACGACGTATTGCCCTCCATTCTCTATATCTTTATTCTTTGACCCTGGTCCATAACTACATTCTAACACGTTGAAGTCAACTGTGAACTCATAACTCGGTACTTAAGAAAGACAACTGGACTCGATGCTTTTTAATCATCATGTGTCTTGCAAGAATGTGCCAAACCTTTCACCATGCTCTTGACGGATGATTTTAACCGGTGCATGCAGGGTAGAAGTATTCCCTTTAATTTGTGGCCAGTCAGATTAACCACTGTGGCAAAGGGAAGGTCTAAGTAAATCCATTCGATCGATTGCACATCCGTTATACTGAAAGTCTTTGAGCGACTGTTGTGCCTAAGATTTCAACAAACGCTCCGACCATGGAAATATCGCAGTTTGCATATAGACCCCAACATTCCACGTTGGATGCCGTAGCATATCCTGTTAAACCTGGCTCTGTTTCCTTTCAATATATTGAGTTCTTTGTGAACGTTTCTTTGCTCGTAAGGGGCGGTTAAACATGAAAAATTGAAGGAAGGCAAGGGCGTCCGCTTAAAATTTAATTTATCCACATCCACTTCTCCGCACTGGCTTCAAACACTATTACCACAGTCAACTCAAAGGTCTCCATAGAACAAGACAGTTATGGTTGTCCAAAACCGCCTTGAGTTTGAGCGATTTAGTCATTTTATCTAAGATTTAAATTCTTAGCTTAAACTTTTGAAACCAGTAACGAACTTGAATTTGCAAGCTCATTGTTTCATCTTACAAAGTAGTTTTAGCAGTGAGGATAAAAATCTGTCCCCCATAAGTAGATTGTTGCAACAGGGCAACAAGTTCCAAAGTAATATCTGATGCCGTCTGCAGATGTTTTACAATGATACGACAGACCCTCATTAAAGACCAAAAATCAGTTAAAAAACATCAGCTGCAGCCTTTGATATATTCGAAAGAGCAATTTCTCAGTTTGCCAATATTAGAAGTGTGTTTAGTCAGCTAGAAAAATTGCTTCTACTCTATATGATTGGACACAATGACCTGAGCTGTTCAAAGTAGCCGGTTTCTGCGTGGAGAAAACTTCAATTTATGTGTGCATGCGGCGTCTAACTGAGTCTTTTCTGGTTGATAAGATGAGTAGGTCTACTAAGCCTAGCTTCAGCAGGAATCTGCCATCCATTCTATTAAATTTGCCCTCAAATATACAGATACAGCAAGCTTATTTCAACTGTAGCCTGCAAGAACCATGCTGCTCAAAATGCTTCAACTCTGCCGCAGTTATGTCAAGTGCGATCTAGATATATCCAGCAATGACTTACTGAAAATCAAATAAGTACGTCTGTGTTTATTTAGTTAGGTGGCAGCTTTTAGAAGTTATTGAGCATTTGAATATTCAGTTTGCAGACTTTTACCGACGTTGATTAACGTAAGTTAAACTTCATTATCACGTAAGTGGGGTTTATAGGGTAATCGGTCTTGATGGGGAAATTAACTTCCAGTAAATTCTCCATATGTTCCACATCTGTATCTAACCAAATTTATTGTACTCGAATGATCCTTTATTAACGTACTCATTTCGCTGCATAATGGCACTGAGGTCACTGACTTTACCAGGAAGCGAACGCACATTGCTGGGAAGTCTCATTGAAAGTTGTGCTTCATCGACAAAATAATGAAATAGACCAGATTGCCAGGCAGCACTATGCCCTCGTTTTTTTAATGTGTTCCTTCACAACTGGTCAAAGATGTTCTAGTCATTGTGACTGTATTTGAAGAAGCAAAGATTCAAGGCAGTAACCCCTAATTTTTGCGAAAGCTTGGCCAAGTATGACATGACTGACGTTGATACTATTTCAGAAAGACGTAATGTCTTATCTATACAAAAATTATACGCAGGCCAAAGTGCACAATAATGTTTGTAAATTAACAGCAACAATAAATTTTGCAGACCCTACGACAATTCGACCCGATGAGCTTACAGCACTCTCTCGAAGCATACTCGAGTCCACAAGTATAATGTGCGGTACCTGTCTGGTAACAAGGTTAAGAGATATCACCGCCTTGGAGTAACCTCAACGCCGAGCAAATAGTAATGGCAAAAGTCTCCGATGTGTGTCCACTCCGAAATGTCTAAGACTATTTGGATCTTTCGGCAGGCAAGGCCGTCGATTCAGTGGGAAGTTTATTTTGAATTTCTATCTTCTTTGGTATAGTATCAACAACAACCTGAGTGGTAACACCTTCAACCTGACAAAATAGTACAGAAATTTGAAATGTCGTCGGGATTCCTTTTCCCTATGTATATGTCAAGCATGGCAGGCCCTCTGAAATCGACTTATTGTGCTTCAACGAATAATAAGCTCAAAACCGGAGAAGATTGCCCGCTCCTGTTCTCTGCACCATCTCTGTTGACTTACTTTCCATTGTCGAGCACAAATGATTGCATGAGCTCACTGTCGGACAGGGCAAAGACGACAATCCACTGTTTGCTTCGTTTACATTAGTTCACCAGGATTTGTCAAGCCTAAAAAAACATTGCGTTTGCCGTCATTCCTTGTGTGTTGACCTTCCTCCATGCATACACCTAAGTGAATGCACATTTGTAAACGGATATTTTTTCAGCATCTTTTCTCAACCTTACGATATTTACTTTGTCCACCGTACGCGACCTATATACCTTTACCTATTTGCCCGTAGTAAATCACTGTATCACTGTTTCCCATCAGCTTAATAGTCAACAGATTGTCGGAAATATACCTTACACATCGCATTGTGCGGAGGATGTCACAAATCCGCTAGTAGTCTTTTAAGTTATGATATGATGCCAACTATTTTGGAATGACTATATTTGAGGCACCGCAACATGCAATACAGTTATCTTTGCCAAATTTTGTTAGTAATAAGCTCGTTTTTACAAACCAATTGCATAAAATTCAGATAACATTTCATTGAATATATTGTTCCATTTACCCAGATTCAAAGTAAAACCAAGCTAACCTTCGTGCGGGCTTGTTGGCGTTTTATCCACAAACAGCAACTACTGTAGGGCATTGGCGATTTGGATCCTTAAAAGGACCAAACCGACTATCACCATGTAACATAACCAATATGGGACTGTCTTAATGCCTTTTTTTCCTCTGTTAAAAAGGGTATCGGCGACGGACAAAGTAGTGAGTATAGAACAAATCAAACAAATTAGCTGTAATTGGTGTTAAATGTTTTGATAACTTTGGGGAAGAACCCACAAAGTTGCTTAAGCAACTACAGAACGCTTCTTCTAATCAATATACTTCCTATGTGTTTTTGAACCTAATGCAAAGCCAGCGTCAACAGATACAAAGACGTTATTCTATAGCATGCTATGCATGCACCGTTCAATGAGAATTCCCAAATTTTAGAAAGCACGCTACTTTCTGCTAGTATTCATTAGTGCCCACAACCTCATGTGTTGGAGTCGTGGGATTATATTTTCCCGTTATTTTAGCAAGTCCTGTAAGCAAAGCTTTAAATAGGTTATTAGCGGCATGATTTCTTTTACGTATTGGGTGCAGATCCAAGTATTCTTGCAGATAAAAGCAAGTATGTCACTAAGCTGCAGATGCATTTCGGACTGATAAATGTTTGAATAAAAGGAACAACATTTTCAGCTCCAATCCCCTGTAAAACTATATGTCAAACAAAACGGTTAGGCTGCAGCCATGATATCGGATCAATATATAGGTGAAAGGTTCTAAGGACCATGAACTATTAACCAAACGTCTGTCAGACACTATTCTTTTTAACTCGTACATAATAATGTAAATCAGCTGAGAATCATCCACATTTCAAACAAGATATAACGGATGCTTATTTCCTCTCAAAATAATTAGTTTATCATTAAGCTTCTGTAACGACATTCCCGACAACATATGTATCCGCTAAGATCTGAATATTAAAGGAGACAAAGTATTATCTCCAACACAAGCACCTATGAAAACCAATTAAGATCATAAAATTTATGCTGACCAGAGGCCAAACAATTTGCCTCCGAAATGTCAGACTGAATATATTGAAAATTAAGTCTTGTGTATTTCGACTGTACTTGAACATACGATGAAGGGCAGTTGATCACATGAGAAACCAAACCAATTTACACCAAGAAAACCCGTAAAATTTTAGGTTGATGAGATTTTTCAGATTAAACGCTAACACCAACCCATCATGGTGACAGTTCCCTACTGGGTTGCCATTTTACACTTACAAATAGCCAACAACGTCTATGAGCAAAATCATGGGTGGTATGTCCAGTGTGTAACACTTTTCGTCAGCACAGGAAAATTGCTGGCTTTAGGGTGATAAGTAACACTAGTTATCATCTAATGTTTTGCGCTGATAATGACGGAAGTTTCGTTTTTGTTCGCGGACATTAAATTTTTGCTTCATTATGTGCAGTTTGCCCAGCTTTGCACAGCTAAACAGTGCTATTGTGTTAACAATTAATTATTGGAAAATTCAAGACCAATTTTTAACAGACACTAAATGTAGTCAATAAGCATCTGGAATCAGCTGCCCAGTCTGGCCATTATACCTGACCCACATTAATTCCTATTTTTTGATGTCTTTTGCATCAAATTACATGACGCCGTTTTGTTGGAATTACATTTGTAGGTTGCAGCAAACCGAAGTGTGAACATCCTAACACACAGTGGTCACACCATCTGTCAGCTCCGATATCCTCTAGGCAGCATAAAAGTTACTTTGAATATGGGCAGTTGATAAGATATATGCTTTTCAACAAGCACATCTGCATATTTATTTAAATTAAACATGATCTGCAATTCTTCACTCAGATGTGTGCTGTAAACTGTGCGATCATCATCCATCCACCTCTATTTTCAGTCCGTAGCATGCAGTAGCCGCATAATACATCCAGAAAGACATACTTAGGGATGCATCACTGGCTGCAACTAAGTTTGATCCGCGTGTGACACATGTCAAATCCTCAGAACTATGGCACTGAACGTCTGCCTAAATTTCCACAAAGCATGTCATGTGTGAAACAATTTGGGAGTGAGAACAACGGATTGCATGTGTGAGTGATGCGGGTGCGTTCTTATCGACCTGCGGAAAGACAGAAGAAATAACCTTGTTTACATAAGAATATAACTTGGTTTAGATGTACTTTCATGAAGATATGGTGGATTTTGGAGATTAATACACATAGATCATGTAATGGCCTTTGATATTATCTGGATAGTATTACCTATTTGACTCAGACACCCGGGTAATTTGAGTTTAGTCTATGAACGTTATTTACCGAAGAAAGGGGAATGAGAGACAGTTGTAGAGGTGAAAAGATAAAATACATCTCTGCTAGACCGTAGTATACATTGTCAATACTCTGATCAATGGCCCTATTATGTTGGATGTATTATTGGAAAAACTGCAGGTTAACTACACTAGCAAAGCTCGGAATACTTCAAATAAGAAGTAAATACGAGATTGGTAAAACCGTTACTGTTAGCTAACCATTTTGATACATTTCCTGGAAGCAAATGTACAATTAGCTCTTGATTCTGAATTAAATTAAGCAAAACAAAACAGTGATATGTGTTAACCCCCATATTATTGAACTAAACGACTTCCTTGCTCATCATTTTAGGTGTTATGGATCATTAATCGTCCATATTAACCGGATGGTTCTATCGTATACAGCAACCTTATGTTCCTATGAAAATGTCGACGATGTAGTTTCAGGATATCAGTAAATGAAGACGTTTAGATCATAACAATTAACAATGAGCAATCATTTATGCCTGGTACAAAGCGGTTGCTTGGCAAGTCCTGCAGGAGGTTAAGGGTAAAACTACAATATCAAAAATATGTAAGTTATCTGTTTGAACATTTATCTATCAAATACGTCGCAGAATAACATTTGTGTAAATGTGAATTGATTATGAACGAGGAGGCAATATTGGGGCAGTTAAATTTTAATGGATTCCCTGAGAAAATTAAAAGCAATTATACTTAATTCTGTACTCAGTCCTCAGATATATGTGAAATACTTATCCGGTTTGAAACGATAATTTATATATACCAAGGTAGTGCAGTTTAGGTAAAGACGTCATAGGGGTCAATGGCAGGATACCATCGTTTATTTTAAATGTTCCATGGTTGGGTCAAAACAACTGCTTTTGGGAGAGAATTCTAGAGTTGGCAAACACGAAGTTAAAAGTAACTTCGCCGGCATTAAACTTGGCTATAGTGCGCACTGGATTTCGGAGGGTTAACTTTGAGTTTGGTGTCATGGATTAGTTTTACCAAGTGAAGGCACATATAATTAGGTTCACACAACATTTGGTAGACTACTATGAGATCGTCACGCAGCCTTCGGTAGCGACCACGAAGACTTCCATTGAATTCGGCCTTGGAGGTAGAGCAGATTTCAAATACCCTTGAAGATCTTTGTGGCCATGTGTTGTGGTTTCTTTAGCACCTCTAACTCTCGCTCGCAACAAGTTTGTTATGTTTGGATAGCGTATTCAACTTGAGGGCGTACGTAAGAATTGTGTATAATAGGGAAGATAGGTAGGCCGATAATTCCGGAAGCTATCCTCAGCAAGCCGACTTGCTTATTGAATCTGTTCGCGGCTGATTCTGACTGATTGGAATATAAAAGATTAATTTGTAGGAGCACGCCACGGTCACTTTCTTTGGAATTTTTTGAAATATATTTACTCCAAGCCTATAAACGTAGTCATGTCCATGGCACAATTGCACAGCGTGCACATATTTTAAAATGAACCATGGTGTATTCTGAACAGACCAGTCGGGAATCGTGTTTAGGTCACCCTAGAACTTTTCGTGGTCATTCGCTTCTCTGTTCGCTTTCAATAACTTCTTTTTATCCGCGAAGAAAAGGGAAACCTGAGGTTATTTCTCTTGAAGTTCATTCATGGAAATCACGAATAGAACGGGTCTTAGCACGGAGTCAATTTACACCGCACTTCACCTCGATTGTGTCTGACAAGGATTATTATTCCATCATATGCAACCAAACTTCTTGCTGGAAATTACCTATCCAACTTCGCATTGGGTCAGTGATGTCCTAGAGCTGAGGTTTATGGTGAAGAATTCGGAGGTCCAAGCGATCAAATGCTTTTGAAATAGCCAGATAAATGACATGAACTCCTGCTCCAACATCAACTGCTTCAGTCCTACTATTGCGTGCAATTAGCAGGTTCGTAGTGTATGAGCATATTTTGTCGGAAACTTGATTGCTCTGGTATCATTGTGTTGTGCTTTTTCGTATAATACATGAGTGCCTCAGGGATGATAGACTCCATAACATTGGAAAGAAAAGCGGGACCCGTTATCGGACAGTAATTCATCGGGTCATTGCGACTACCTCCCTTATGCATAGGAGTAGTGACCCCTGGCGTCCCCGTGGTTGGTATATGGTTCTCCTCCACACAGCGCTTATAGAATAATGCCAGCTGTTCCAACAGATTACGGTCTGCTGTCTGTAAAGTCTTCTGTCGAATTTTATAGAAACCAGAAGTGTGCATAAGCAGGGACAACGTTTTCTTAAACAAAGTTATTGCAGTAAAAGTGATGTTGGGTAAGGCTTTCGTTGGGACAAAAAATCAGGGATAACCTGAGGGTTCGTTACTCTTTGGAACGTTCGTGAGTAGTGTAATCGTAATAGATCGGTTGCTTCAGTTGTTGATCGCTGGCATTCGTCATTCGTGACCATTGTTGGAATTACGCATTGCACCTTAATAAGACCATTAACATGCCTGTATAAGACCTTGAGGATAGTGCAGAATCGCTTCAATAGCACCTGCTGATGCCTCACGTTGCCCTCGTAGATCAAGCTGACACAGAAGTTATGTTGTGCCACGTAGCTAATCCACGTTTTGGCATTCTCAGAGTTCTAGTGAGCTCTCGATGCAAGGTCCCACAAGGGCATACACTTACGTTTTCTGAACCTCAGGAATGACACTTCCCCTTTGATAATGGAAGGATTTCCGCTAAGATGCGTGTGCTACCAACGTGTTAAAATGTCCCTGTGAAAGCGTCGCAGTCGAGTTTTTGGAGCTTTCGTTTAAGACGGCCCAATGTGCCTCCTAAACGAGCGCGGATAACATGTTGTGTTGCGTCACCGTTTATACGTTTTGATTATCTTTCGCAGGATATTCAGCATAACGTACATAGTTAAATAGCAGGGTGAAATGGTCAGTTGTGAATAAAATAGCGTCGTGCTACATAAAAGATTTAACGCGAAAATAAGGAGCTAGGATAACTATAGATCTATATTTGTTTCTCCAAAGTGTTTATGTCGCACGCGCTGGCGGAATCACGTTACTTCTTCCTGAGCGTGACCGCCGCTCCATAGGCTACTCGACCAACATGCGCTTCATAAATATGTGATCCGCATAGCATCTGCCTTGCTTAAATTCGGACACGGCTTTCCTATCGACAATTTTTTAAGCAAATCATACCAATATTTCCCAACTCAACGCTCGAAGTATAGAGGCTGAACTATGCGCTTTAGGTCTGGTATCCTATGCGCGTATCAGTGACCGAGAAATATGCTTGCTGGGTCCAAGCTCGGCAGTAGACAGAGCTTGGGGAACTAAACCAGATGGAATATGCAATATTTTATTCTGAGGTTCTCTAGCAATTTACGCTTTGACAGGTTGCACAACCCTAGACACCTGCATCAGTTTTCACGCAACGTACCCCGTACATTGAGAATGAGTCCAGTAACAACAAGCATAATCTCGTCAAATTTTACTGGAAAATATGCTGATGAATCGTCACCGAGAATCGGTAATATTTTCAAATGTCAGAACCACGAAATATCATCTCCCAACTGGAGTACTGCATGATCACCTGGCGTCTGATAGTTAAGTTCGTCCGATATCGACGCCAAGCTTCAAAAAATCGGAGCGCTTGTCCTCTACGATGTTTTCAATTACAGACACAAAGCAGATTAAAGCAATTATGAAGTTACACCAGAAAATTTTCTTTTCAATAGGCGCTTGAAGCAGTATCAAGCAATGCAAACCAGTGGGAGAGGATTCATTAATAAGAAGCACTGTTACCTTACATTTGACGGTAAATGAATCTTGCTGGAAAAAATGACCAATTCAATATAGTCGACCGAAATGGTAGATGGTATAGAACTAGCAAATTCTACATTTACTTAATGAGAACAAAAAACGCGTTATTAACATAAATATCAGAAAGCTGCTCAGTTAATGTGATTGATGGTGTTCACCTTGCTCTAAGCAGATGTGGGACAAGTAACTAAGTTGTTGAAAGTTGACCCTTGGAAAGATAAACAATGAGAAAATTTCATTCATACCTACTGTCACTGAAAGTTGCTTTATCCGAAAAATGGAACAATAGGAAATGCACATGTTATCACTTTGAGCTAGGAAATATTTCAACGCTCAACTAACATTGCACAGGTAATAATGGCAAGTATTATTGTAATTGTAGGACATAATCCATTGGCTGCAAACATGTTTCTAGTACCAGAAGTCAAGGCTGTTAACAAACGTAGTGGATACATTTGATGTTGTATGCGGATTAAATTGCTTATTCTAACCAAGGGGTTCTTCATGTTTGCCTACGGTCATTTACGTTTCCCATAACATTTAATAATGCAGATCTGTTCACATGTGCGCGCAATTTAAATTCCTGCAGCCAAACTGGAATTTCGGAGCGAAATATGTAGTTGTTTCCACCAAAACAAAAACATTCTGTGAGATGAATGAATGGATGGCCGCATAACTTCCCTTAATGAAAAGTTTATTCAAACTACCGATGTGTGTTGGATAAAGAAATCTAAAGTAATGCTTGGAGAGAGTTAACTGGATTATTTACTCGGTGTATATAATTTGGCAATCATAGGGTTTTTGTATATGGTATAAAGTAATTTCAAATAAATAGCCCCAACTGCAGTTATTACGTATATAAATTGTACCTTATGTCATTTCTTGAAGTTAAAACGATAATGATTTGCAAGTAAAGATAACTAGTTTAGCCATCCATTTTGAATAATAAAATTGTCATTTTAACAGCCCGCATGGAAAGAGAACATTCACCCTAATTGTTTGGTTTACGGTAGATGTATATGAATGAAACTGTTTTGCCTGTTTTCCTGCTTAGGTTATACGTCAGAAATTGCACGAAAGGCAACAGCAACCTCGCAATTTTTCCGACTATTTTAATTTAAATACAAAAATGTCCTTTGGAATTTGATTTATTGTTTCAATACTCATTATTAAATGGGCAGGTAGCCAAATGCGTGTACTGTTTTCTTCGTTGAATACACTGTACTTGCTCTTCTGCGCACAATAAGGAATACATTTTTCGTTTGAGTTTTCAGTGCCTTGTGCGTTAAGCAAACCAGGTTACATGTGTTTGTATTGTGCCAACATCACAGTGCCATAAATTAAAACAAAGCGATGTTGGACATAAGCAAGCAGGCTCAAACAACTGGCTCATATGCCTAATGCGCTATAAATGATTTATCCCACGGAGAGTATCCATCGAGGAAAAATAGTTTACCTGTATACAGACTATGCGAATACGTACAAAACAGAGTAAAATTGGTTCTCAACATATTTTCTGCGTATGGATTATTAGTTTGGAACAAATGGGGCATATCCGCTTACTGTCGGCCGTTTCAAAAACATCAGTTGTTGTTTGGTTTGTATGCTCAGTCTAATTATGAACGTAAGGATTAATACTAAAAAAATATTTGGGTAAATGTAAGATTTCCATTAGTTATCGTTGCTTTCTCTATTTTAACATTTTCTTTGCAATATCAAGGGGTAGTATACTATGGTTAACGCTAGATGCAGTAACTGGTAAAATTCTGAGGCAATTTCATGTCTGTATGGAATCGACCGTAGTTGACAGTATTCACATTGAGATTTACAATGTTCTACCAGAAAAAGATATTCCGTGCTTTCAAACATTGACTCTAATTTCGCAAAATTCATGAAACCATATTCGAAATCTGTAGCGCAATAGTTAACATGTGATTAGCGTAGTTACAATCCTACCATCTCAGTAAGTTGGGAGTAGTTAAACATTATGCGATTAATTTTGGATGCTTTGAGTAGTGTAAATTTTGTAGAAAGTAGAAGTCACGATTAAAATTCACGTACAGTAATGCGCATCGACGGGGAATCGAACCCAAATCGAATAGCTCAACCGAAACAGGTTATAGTAAAAACGCATAAAACGATGAGTTGTACTGCAGATGTAGACCATGCATACCAAGTTTTACTGCTTTGTCTTACTAAGGGCGAAAAAACATATTGAATTATCTAGTCGGTCGAGCGCAATGAATCCGCTGATATGGCATAGTAATAAAATAACTACAGAAAGAATGTTGCAGGATGCAAAAGATGAACCTACAAAGTGCTTCAATATTTTTAAATGATGCAAAAGAAAACAAACCAGTTGTTTTACTAGCCAAGCTTCAAGAAATGCCCATGCAACCTCCTTAATAGGGGCGAATTGCAGAAGCAATTCTTCCCCGCCTTCTTACTCAGGAGTCGAGAAGCATCTTCAGAACAGCCAAATTACAGGCTTGCTTCACCAGTACATCAAGTGTAGTGGTTATCTTCAAGAATAATAGATCTGTTCACAACAGCATGTACATTTACTGAAGTATCTGTTTCTGTGGAGGAGAATACACTGGTCTTGCGTCTATGTGGATTAGGGGTGCCTACCTCTCAGAATGAGGGAACAAAGCAAAACTAGCCGTCTCATCGAAAAGAAGCTAAATGTCCCCGAATATTCGTCGGGCTTTGCGAGCACACGAAAATAGTAGCCGCTGAAACACTCGAAAGTTAGACGATCTCAATTGTATACATATACAAATTGGTGTATTACCCGACGAGCACGATACGTTCCCTTTTGCTGAAAGGTTATGCGTAAAAAGACTTTTCTCATAGTTTCATAACACTTTTTGATGGATACAGACTAAGTAACATATTTCGGCTGTTACATTTTTCGCTTTGTCTTTGGGCCAGATTCTACGAGTGCGTTCGTAGATTTTGTAGGTTAACTGGTTTGACCACATTTTGGAAGGGAGGAAAAGATTTAAATAAAGTTTAAAATATGCAGACTCCCGTTGCTACTTAGTTGCGAGGGCAGTTCATTCAACAAATGCGCATACCTTACAGCGAAGAAATTAAGCGGATATTTAGCTTGGACATCTGTAAGGATAGTAGACCTATCCCATTAGAGTGGGATATGCTGTGCCATTAAGTAAAACAACTGCAGTACTGACAGAGAAATCCCACAAGCACCTTGTGCTGTAGAGAAGAGTGAGATTAAATCGAGCCATGGAAACCAGAGTGAATCAAGCTGGAGGCAGGAACACTTGTCATCATAGGTAGTCGTTGATGAGCGCCCTATGAGCATTTCAGTAACTGAGCGCTGCAGGTTGACTAAAACAAGGTTCTCTGTTTTACATAAGTGAATATGTAAGAAGGTCTAAAGTGTAATCCATAATGGGTTGCATTTGCAGTTTGAATTATTTGCGTCGTGTTTGGGATAGTGAGAAATACCAGGTGATGTGGCTTGCTGGTTGATTCCCTTTCGTAAATTGATGTCGGGTGCGTTGGGGAAAATAAAGTCAACTCAAGTAAAAATATGCTTTATGCACCTAAATTTGTGCATGCTTAGCCTATAAACTATCACTCTAGACAACGTAAATGCATGGAACCTGTTAAAAATATAAAACACATTTTGAAGAATTAATTAGTCTAAGGTATTTGGATACAATTCAAGCAACTGCATGTGCAAAGAATTTGTCGCTTTCATTGGGTCGACAAAAAGCGTTAAAAATTAAGGCAAGATTGTGTTACTATGCCAAGAAGTGCGATAGAATAAAATACTAAATTTTGAGAGTGTGCGGCAGCTAAATTTTGTGCAAAACATCATGTAGCGGATGGGAGCGGTCACTTAAGACCTTAGTATAAAAATTCATGTAAGCGCCAAATTGCTTAAGAGCAATAAAATCGACTATGGAATCTTTCGGCAAGCCACCACTACTAGATATTTACTTAATCGATTGCATAGTAAAGAGTTAGTCCTTCTGCAGTAGCCCAAGAAAGCTTTCTGGGGAACAGTACAACCAGTGGTGTAGTGTACATGCAGCTACAACTCAAAATTAATTTTCGCGGTACGCAGAACTTCTTAGTTGACAAGCATAAAAAGATAACTTTCTGACCTTGTGAAAGGTCTCCAAAACATAAGTAGATCAAGAGATGTTTTGTGAAAAGTAGCAATCAAATTATTTGTGAGTGAATGAAATAGGAATGATTTTTTACTCCCAAATTAATAGGAGGTGGCATGTAAAAGTAATCATAATTTAATAGGACGAAGAAATGAAAATTTTACATCGCTTTATTTTAAAACAATAAGGTTAAGGGACCTAGTTGAGGACCCACTCACACTTTCCTCTAAACAACCATGATGCGTAGACGCTTCAGTGGTGGGAGTACTGCACCCCAAGACAACATTGTCAGTCTATTTACATCAGTCTATTTACATCCAATAAACGCTGTTGGTATGGAGGGATATGTATAGAGGGAGGGATATCTAAAGAGAATAAAAGCGGTGAAGGAATCGCGTCCTGAGTAACTCTACGACTGGCTGTGGAAATCCGTGGAGCCTACAGCTTCTTGAGAAGTTTTAACAGTGCGTTAGTACAATCAATTGGTCGACTCCTCTGAGCTTCTCTGTTAGAAATTGTCGTTATTCTGGCTAATCTCTAGGTGTCGAGGATGGCACCGGTCGTCAGGAGGTTGTTTAAATTAAGTCAGGTTTAATATAAGAGAATCGGCGCAATGTTTAAAAATCACGGATAAAATGCCATCACGGCCAGTAGCTTTATTTGTATTTAGTTTCTTGAGTTCTGTGTTGACGGCTACTTGATCAACCAAGACGGTTGTTCATGAGCTAGAGAAGGAGGGCACTGGAAAGTGTTCGACGGGGAGGAAATAAATTTAGGATTGATTTTCTCAACATCCACTATTCCAGTACCCCCGAGGGTACTTTTACCACAGATTTGTTTCAACAACGTCCAGAGACCCCGGCAGTTACGGTTTCACTTTACCGTTTAAATATACAGTTGTTAATCCTCCTATTTCAGATTTAATCGCTAAAGTTCAGGTTTGGTCTCTGGTGATAATTGGAGCTTACAAGCACCTTCTTAATTTTTTCAAAGCTGTCATATTCGAATAAAAATAATCTATCTACCCGTAGGTAGATCCTCCCGTTGGACAGCATAGATGGAAGCAGAAGTTTATGTATCCGTGAGCTGATCGCATTAAAGCTATAGATCTTCATATGCGAAAACTGAAAATTTGTTTGGAGGAAGCATTTCTTAAAGCCGTGTTTTATTTTCTACCGAGCGCTAACGTCGTCGGATAAATCTGAGTAATCGTTCAGTCAATGCAGCGTAGTTGGTTTTATTGTAGATGGTAAGGCAAATCTTTAGCATACAATGGGCGTAGTTGTTTAGTGGTGCAAGATTTTGTAGGGAACATAAAAGAATTTTTTAGGCGAAATAAAATTGTGCGTCTTGTCTGATAGGGATAGTTACTAACTATTCCAACTCGAACAGCTTGAAGAACGTTGTATCATATGTGTTATATTCATCGGCAGCAACGCAGATATAGCATCCTTTTTTCCAGAGCAATACCAATGAAATTGCTACACTGAAATCTTCAATACTTACGATGATATAGCAGAGACAATGTAGTATCTTTTGAATGCCACTGTTAGGTTTAGGCTTGCATTCAAGTAAATGACAGCTATTAATGCTTGTAGAGTGAGTGAGAATCTCATTGACTGAGTTGCACCAAAACTGGTTAACGTATATGCTAATGCCGCCACCACCATTCCTTGACTTATCAGGGCGATCAGATCTAAGCTTACGGTATACACTGCTGCTGTTGACTTCATCTTCAATATCACTGTACAACCAGCTTTCTACAACATAATACTATGTGCGTTTATCTATTCATTTCGTTGTAAAAGAGCTGTTAGACCAGTTACTTTTCCATGCAATGGACACAAATTGCTGCAGAGATAAATGGCAATAGCGTTTTCTGCAAAGTTAAGTGTCGGAAAGCAACTTTCCAACAAGCGCAATACTTCTTATTTTGCTATTATGCTTCCTCACAATCCATTTAATTTGTCCCTAGCTTAACGCCCGCAATAGAAGAAAAGGCATTTTGCGTGATGCACTTCAAAATTATTTCAAAAAATTGCGGAGTAGGAAAACATTTTAACTAGGACATGGTTCAGTTAAACAACACTGATAAACGAAAGAAACAAAAGTTATAGAACGGCAACAGATCCGGTAAAGTAAATGATGTTCCAAGAGGCAACATCCAGTGCCAATTTGAGGGCACCGTTGCTGCAGTAGCGAATTCCCAGGCCAAAAAATATTACGCAGTTGGCATGGTGGTACCAGTTCTTTGGCAGGGTACCTAACATTTATTTGCCGAAAACCTTATTGACCTACATTAAGTACACTTGTTTAAGTAGGATGCGTCTTTGCGCATATTTATTTAGGCACAGTTCCATGTGGTCAGGTAGAGATGAGCACTAGTTTGATGTCATCCGCAAATAAATATAGCACCAGTGCCCAATATAATCGATTATATATTTATGCAAATGAAGAAAATCAGTGGGCCAATACACTGCCCTGAATGACATCTATAATAAAATTTTGCGAAACAGAACAATTTTAACTAATTTGTACACTTTTTGTTTGTTCTTTCAGCTGTTATTCGAACCAGCTCAATGGAACAATATTAGTTCCATAGGACTCCAGCACAGCTAACATTGGTTTGTGTGGTACATAGTCTAAAGCTTTTTGCATATCCAGATATTTGGTGATGATCGCCATGGTACCAACTAGGGTTGTTGTAACGTCATCGAAGAATTTTAATTAGCAAGTGGCACAGTAGAGTTTTTAGTAAACAAATGTTGCTAAGTTATGGGCAGGTTTTTCATTGCTAGGTACTTTATTACCCAAGTTTTGACATTTTTTCTGGGGCTTTAGAAATGGTGGAACTGTGGTTTATCTGTCGATAGTTTGACATTTAATCCCGCGGAAGCCTTTGTGTTTTGACATAACTGAAAATTTCCACTGAGATGGGAAGCAACAGGTGTACGATGACAGTGTAAAAATGGTCAAAATGAGGAGGGAAAGTTTTCATCATCTAAAAGTATAGGTGCAGCGGGAATACCCTAGATCACAGTGGAAATGCAGTTTTGCTAGATCCTTATACATCTTTATGTCCTTTAGCACGGATGGCAAAATTTAATTATTCAGATCTCTTCGGATTGCGAGGGTAGAGTACGTGTCATGCAGTATTAAAGTATTAAGCTAAGTAGCAATTGTTTGGATCGCATCTTTGGACTATGTAATCTGTTTTTGTACCGTCGTCTACAAACTTAAGATTGCTGCTTGCATCCCTCAAAATAATGATCTATCGTCCCTAGCTAAATATCCTTCAAAATTATGTTTTTATCGCTACCGCCAAATATCGTCAGTTAGGCCATTATTTAGGGTAGTTTATCTGGGGAAGTGAAACGAAGCTCTTGTGTTCTGATACATTACCGTTTTCTTCTCTGCTTTTCGACCAATGTACAAGTACATCATTCATTTTCTACATGTCATTGTTCATCCTATATTTCGGATGATGGTTTCTGCAAATGCAGCATCGCTGACCACTGTATTATTAACCCCTTTAGGAATAGATACTGATGTGTGCATCAAGCGTTTTGGAGAAATGCATCCGTTTATGATCACATGCATGTTGCTCCGAAAATAAAATTTACATATAAGCAGTTAATGTGAGCAGGTATTTCGCTCTTGGAAAATGTACCATTAATATGAACTGCTTAGCAGCCCGTAATTTGC
Organism: Dicrocoelium dendriticum; assembly: GCA_944474145.2. NCBI lineage: Eukaryota > Metazoa > Platyhelminthes > Trematoda > Plagiorchiida > Dicrocoeliidae > Dicrocoelium > Dicrocoelium dendriticum. Next base: position 43,555,490 of record OX104063.1, read on the forward strand.
TGGCCAAGTACTCAGCTAGAACGGACGAATTTTCGAACTGTTGAAGCTGTTAAATGCTTTTACCATTCAGCTTCCTCGATGCGAATTTCTTGCCAATCGCGGATATTTTCCCAACCACCAACAAATTATCGAGTCTGTTGCGCTACTTTTAATTTATGCAAGTTACTTGGTGAAACTCTGGAGTGGATAGGTTTGGATCTCTTGGGACGAAGTGAAGTCGAATGGTGTCGTATCGTACAGAAAATGCTATTTTGAGGGAATTCATATTTGGTTTTATCCGGATGTGCTATTTTAAAGTAAAGCGCCAAATCGAACAGCAGATGCATCCACCAGATTGAATAAAATCGGAGCAGCCAAAACATCTATTATTTTGGAGAGACTGTGCGCTTTAATTACAGTTGACAGTATGAAAGCCTTTTTGAAAGAATGGAAGTAAAGCAAAAAAGATATCGTCATCTGATCTAACATAAGCCGGCAAACATTCAGTAGGAAATTACAATTCCATAACATATTACCCTAACTCAGTCCTTGCGATAAGTAATAAGACTGCAACACTGTATGGTGTGGACGCTTTGGAAGTCTCCGAATTGTCTCCCAAATGCTTCGATTGGTTATCTCTATAGGCACTTAACATGGGTAATCATTGAGGATGACTGCTGTGATGGATATAAGCAATCAGATTGAACAGAGTAATCCGGAGGAAGAAGACATGTGGAATGAAAATGAGCAAAGTACTGAGTGGAGAATTGGTTTGCCTAACAATGTACGCTGTGTCGCTGATTGGTTGATAGTTGCTCAAATTAAAAACATTTGCTTAACTGTGTAACATGTAGAACCTCAGAAATTACTACGATTAGCATTAGTAGGGGACCAGGTATACTTACAAAAAACCGACTTACAACAATAGATGAATTACGTCTGAGCAGAATAATTTTGGTGAGTAGTTTTATTGTTCGTCGCAATCAGCCGACAATTCGGATAAGTCAACTGCCTATCCGGAAAAGCACCAGACGGCCGTTTCGCCCTGTTTGGGCTCATCAGTGATGCGCATTCTTCGGTCCTCTACAGATGATCGAACCCATGACTGATAGTGGCTAGCGCTAACTAGCCCGCGGCTTATGCAACTGCACCATGGAGGACGATAGTCTACCATCACGAATTGTTAGCTAATTGCGATAAAGCCCGACCCATCCTCCACTGCCATGCATGTACCTGTCATGCAGATGACGGTGGTTGGCCTTCTGGCGTCACGACTTCCCGGTTACGGCAGGTATGAATCGACATAGCATTTAATGAATCCGTAAGGACGAATTTGTATTACTTATGAGCAGAAGGATTTTGGTGAATAGTTTCGTTGTTCGTCGCAATCAGCCGACAGTTCGGATAAGTTAACTGCCTATCCAGAAAAGCACTAGAAGGCTGTTTCGCCCTATTGGTGCTCGGCTGGTGCGCATCCTTCGGTCCTCTACAGAGGATCGAACCCATGACTGCTAGTGGCTTGCGCCAACTAGCCCGCAGCTTATGCAACTGCACTATAAATTATTTGTTTACCTGACGTACAGGAATAAACAATTCTTACTGCGAGAACTAGATACTGCCAATTAACTTGTAGTTTAGTGTGCATTCCATTGCCACCCCACATAATGTGGTCATTTTCTGCCATGTACGTATTAACTACTAATTTAAAACGTTGTACCATAAATGTTGAAATAAGCATCAACTAAATGGTTTTACAAAACGCTTCGTGCAATAACATTCGGTGTTTATATTCAGCTTATGAAGTGCATTCTCATTTTTTGCAATGAAAAATGCAAGTTGGCCTTTGATATGCTTTATTAATTACAACATTTGTTGAGGTCTAACACTTAGGACAACTGTTTAACACCGTATGAGATTATTTTTTGTTGGGGCCGTGAAAATTTGGAAAACATCAGAGGTTTTAAAAGTTCATTTCAGAATAATGTAAAGTTCCTATCCACACTCATTAAGGCGCGTGAAGTTTACAATCATACAATTGTGGCCTTTAAATATTTGGATTTCCTCAATTAAAATTCACATAATACCTACTGAATCGTTGGGAAAACTGATGGAATATGGCAGTTACAGCCACAACTCTGGATATATCTCAGTCTGTTCCTTTCTTTTGTGTATTAATGCTTATATGTCGCTTCTTTTTACCAGAGGAATCTTGTATATGGTTTAGTTGGTCAAATTATTCAGCCCAATATTGTTTCCGAATTTAACTGCATAGACATGGTTCGATTTGTATAAAACAATCGGTTCCATTCAATAGAAACAGAATCATACTCTTCCATATATGTTAATGCAAGCAGAATGGCAGCAAAGCAAGATTGACTAAAGGTGCTTGATGCTTAATTGGAAGAGCATATCTTCTATGAGGCTGCCAAATCTGAATTAGCAGCCTATATTTGTTAATAAGTTTTGTTAGTTACCCACAATTCATTGCTGAGCAGCCACCAGCTGAAGTTAACTGCTTTGTTTTACTTCCTGCTGTGCCACCGCAGATTTGTTCCTTTCCGAGTCTATCAGCCCAGAAGCACCATCTCAAATGTCAGCTGTATGCCCATTTCGTCACTTTCCATAAAACTCAAAAGGTCACATTAATTCAATAAAATGTGGAATAACAACCTTTATTAACTGTGAGATGGCGTAACTCAGTTAAAGGAACGAACAAGATCATTGAGAATGGACTAGGGCATATCTTGTGTTAACGTGGAGGTCATGGAACGTCCACATTTGCCATCGTTACAAAGCTTTCTCTTTTGATATTTACTTTTCACACCACGAAATGAACCGGTGTTTCGTTTCTTCACTGATTAGGCTAAGGAGAAGGAATGAATGGATCTTACCACTAGATCAGCAAACACAGCAATATGCGGTCTTCTGCTTGTGAGTGATTTTGACTCAAGTAATGTAAATGAGACACTAATGCATTTTCCTTTAATTGCATTTAAACAAAGATGAGTGTGGTACGTATAATGTATGCCAAGTTACATCATTCATGTTGGCAAAATGTTGTTTATTAAGGAAACTAACTAAACACCTTTGTAAAATTTATAAACTCGCTGTCAATCATTTTTTGTCGAAACCCAGATGTTTGCCGTATATGGAAAGATATATGGAGGCTAACGTATAGATTTAGTGTTGATGGCGATATCATCGGCTTCATAACATAACCACAAACCATTTCCATATTTTTTTATTAATTGTGCACATAAGAACATGTACATGTTTATTCACACTGCGAAAGCTAATTTCAATAAATAAAGGTTGAAAGGTATATTATTATATTGTTTCTATTTGTAATACTGTGAGATGTTTTGCAATTGTAGAGCTCTAAGATTAATTTGCTTGGTAAATCTTTACATTCCAGCCATGAATTTGCAAGTGCACACATCAACAAGAGGATAATCATAGGTACATAATATTCCTTCATTATGGCCTTAAATCGATACATATCCAATTATCCACTCCTACCATGTATTCTTTATAGATCGTAACATAGATAGTTCCCTTCATTACGATAATTGTTTCTGTTGTCACACCAACGCGTAGTATTTTCTACATCTTCAATGCCCTCAAGGCTGAATGTAACAGTAACATTTCTATGGTCCATCCATCTGACTAATCAGATACCCCCTGCTGTTCATATTTCGGTCTGAACATCCACGACCTCCCTTGAGATCCTTTATTAAATTGCGACTAAAATTCCCCTAACAAGTTATCATTCAAAACACTTGGAGGGTAAACTTTTAAAAATTTTTTCCATACTGACATTATTCCCAGTGAAATAGTTGGTGAAACAAAGTGTGCACTTCTTTCTCGAAAGGTAGATTATCATAATCTCAGAAAATTTGACGAACCAAGACCCAAATATTTCGCATCTACATCAACTCCTTTTACTGCAACTTGATATAGATTAGTGCCAATGGCTCTTCCTGATGTGACATATATTGCAAAATCCTTTATTGCCACTGGGTACGGTTTGCTTTTAACGAATCTTACTTTTAGCATCCTTCCAGAAAATGGCATCAATTGTTCATTAGCTATATTGCACACTTTTCTGGGTAGGGCTGGATAATGAGCACGCAGTTTCAGAATATATTTTAATAAAGGGCATTTTGTTCATCATTATTTTGGACAACATTTGCAAGTTTCGATTCGCCGTCATTATACCTGCAACTGTTTGATATTTGCTTCCATTTCCAAATATACGCGAAGTCTTGGAATAAAAATATTCACCGAAAGTCCCATGTTGCAGTAACCGATGTAACGAACTCCTCAGAGTCTAAATTATGTGGTAATTTTTTATGTATTATTCAACATATCAAATTTGTATGGTTAAAGTATTGTAGGTTTTTGCTATTAAATCAAAACTAGCACTAAATCTGCATTATTCGTGCAACTTTAGGTTACCTGTATGTAAGTCTTCCCTAGGAAATCTCCATTCGAAGCCAGCATTTTTGCTCTGTGCCTTCATCTTGACCAGCGTAACTGCTGGATTGTTCCCTAGTTCCCTCTTCATGTACATCAATTACACTAATCTTATCACTTAATCAACAGTTATGTCAGGTCAGACGGAATAATAGCCCTCATCTCCATAAGTAACAGTGCAGGGTAACTCAATTGCTAATTTATTTAGAGGATGCAATAAACCCCTAATTTTCAGAATTAGTTATGTGTTTTACCTGTGATCTAAACTAATAAGATGTTGATTTCCTGATTTTACACGTTTTGCTCATACAGCATAAAATAACGTGGCCGAAATTAGCAAATATAAATAAAATGATATATGGAAACAATATTCTTAGCAGATAGTATATCACCGTCCAAGCTCAGTCAGAGGGCTTAGACTAGACTGAAAAAGCACCATACACTAGTGTTTTGACCTTCGGGATCTCGTCATTGGTGCGCCTTTCAGAAATGTATTGCCTGGATTAAACTTCCGGTGGCCAACAGCTAATGTCACTTTGCCATGGGTGACAGCCGCGGACCTTTGCGATTGACATTTGACTGGGATACCATCCAGATCATCATCTAAAGCCATGCAAGTTACTAACTCTGCAGAAGACACCATTTAGCCCCATGAGTTGGGAATTGCCGCATAATTTCTTAGTACTCAGAAAGGAATTAGAAGCTATACAGACAGCTTTCATGTTACTAACGTGGAGAGGGGATTTGGTCTGATTATTGATCGTAGATTACTATGGGGAGCAGTGAGGCTGAGCGGTAGTTTAAATTTTCCGTTCAGATTACTGCTTGGCAAAATGAAGTAAGTTTTCCAAATTTCGTTACGCTTGGAGCCGGGTTACGTCCAAACCAGTGCGGAGAGAACCAATTTATAACTGCCGCTGCCTTCTTCACTACGCTGACAGTGCTTGTGGTGAATTTGCTGACTACAAGTCAGTCGGGGCAGTGCAAAAATTCAGCTTCCTCGGTTCTTATTTAAGTTCCAATTTAATGCAGCTGATATTTTGATGACTAGCAAAAAATGTTGTTTCTTGAGTTAATGCCCACACACGGACTAGTAAATAACGATATTTACTTAGATATAAAACAAATCATCTGCGCATCACGAAATTCCATAACTTAAAATTTTGGTAACAGAACGTGCACTTTCGACTTATGAATGGTTGGCAAATAGTTGCATAATGCAGCTGGTAAACAATTATTCTCTCTTTCACCTTTTTTTGACCTTGTCTAGTAGACGATTGCTGTATTAATTATACTTAACGGGTAGGATACTCACTATCAGAACCGAAAGATTGAAAGCGGAGCTCTGAAAACGTTTTATGTTACTGGGTAAAATAACGTGTTTGGTATGTTTTGTCGGGTAGAACCGGTGAGATCCGCAATTTTCATAATAGGTTGATCTTAAATTCATGGATTGACGGTGGTAATCAGGCGAACAATCGCTTAATCGCACCTACCCAGATTTCATTGAAAACGGATGAGCACGGTGTTTGTTGCGTCATGCTGCCAACAAATGGAAGTGCTGTATCGCATTTAGCTAACAATTCACGATAGTCAGATACCGTCCTCCATGGCGCAGTTGCATAAGCTGCGGGCTAGTTGGCAAGAGCCACTAGCAGTCATGGGTTCGGTCCTCCGCAGAGGACCGAAGGATGTGCACCACTGATGAGCCCCAATAGATCAAAACGGCCGTCTGGTGCTTTTCCGGACAGCTGGTAGACATATCTGAATTGTCGGCTGATTGCGACGAACAAAGATACAATGTATTTCATAATATTTTTTATATCAGGTGGTATAGGTGCAGATGTGCTACATTTATGAAGAAATTTAGACGCTTGACAAATTCAGTGGGAAAAGTATTTCCATGAGATTCCAAACCAGCGGTATCGCTCAGTTTGAATTAACCCGTTGACGCATATTTTCGGCTAATGTAAACATTGCAGGTGGCAGTAAACTCGGTTACATATGGTAGATTAAGGCGTGTTCAGCCAACACAATACGGTGCAATCAGCTGCAAAATTTCAGTTATTACCGTCGTAGTTATTATGAAAACCAGAGCAACGTCTTAACGTTCCTAGTCTTATTCTAGTTAATATATGGATGTCAGCTGGCGTCTCAAAAAGTGCCATTTATTATTAGGGTTTCGCGTCACGGTATATCAACCTACAAGATTTTCAAGGTTTTGGTCGTTACCACAGTTCCTTCTGTAAGCACGCCATGCACACAACAACGGTTAAATATACATACGGAAATTGTCTAATAAAATTCGCACACTCATTTAACAGATGCAAAGTTATACATTTAACTGAAAAATATTACTAGCTGGATGGCTTCTTAAACGCTTTTGTTAGATCAGTCGTGTTAGTTTAGGCGCGTTGTCTATGCGGAATCCATTCGGCACAGGCAACCGCGCTTTTTACTGAGAGAAGGCTTTGTTCGCTTAATATCGCTCCAATGCAGAGCAATCAAGAACCTTTTGTTTTCAATTATTACGGTAAACGATATAACGCAAAAATGGAATACATTATACATTATTCTAATGTTTATTAAGCAGGGTCCGCTATAGAATAAAAAGGAGCGATAGGCATTAGTACCAACACGACAGACTACTTTTCGTTTTTGATCAACTCGATGAAACAAACATCGTGCAGTGGAAGCCTAAGTTGCCTAAGGTACTGCAGTCGACATAGAAGCAGAGTTTATTACGCAATTAGGTTTGCCGTTGCGTGATTTCTAAAAGATATTTTTGCTAGCAGGATTCCAACATACTGCCAAGCGGGTTATTGCGAATATATCGATTAAACTTTGTAGCCTATCGCAACGAAACTGTTATTTACTGCCACTAATTAAAAACCGGACAATTTCATATTCTGAGTTTTACGGTGCACTGTGTAATCGATTGATATTTCAAGCCAAGTGATGTTAGGTAATGCTACGCTTTTAAAGATATTTCTGATATATATTGTATTGGTTCTGGGTTGTTCAGCGAACGGAAACCAAACCATCTCAAATCTTTTCCATCCACATGTCATCCACATGTCATCCACATGTCGTGAATAATAATATTCATCTAAAAACCATCCAAAACTGCATTTCGGAAAAAGGCAGAGTAATAAATTCAGAATACTTTCACGGCAGTGTGCGAAATTGTTATGCATACCCTAAGAAGTGGCATAAGGCCTTTTCCAGGAAAGTCAAGCCGGAAATACGAAGCATGTAAATAAAAAAGTGCGTGAGTGAAATCGTAAAATTTTTCTACGTCTAACGCATAAACACCAAATGATGGTTTGTTCATTCTGTTTTGCGTAAAAGTCCATAAAAGATTGCAACCCTTGAAGAGATGCGCATGCTTTCAGGCAATATCCAGAGTGAAGTGACTTCTTGCTGATTATAAGGCATTTTATAATATATAAACATCAACAAGAAAAATTGATAAGGCGATCATTAAGGTCCACTGGAAAGACGATTTATACCTGACAGCATTTTTATCTCAAAAACAATACATGGGCATAATATTTCACCGTCATCATGAACAAAAAATTCAGGCTGACATTGTTAACCATATACTTTTTGTTGGGGTTCTGCGATGAATCCTAACGGGTTGTAAAATATCGGATAGCGGTATTAACCAGTAGTGTAACTTTTGGTGTGGATACAACGGATGTTACTGTTATTTTCCAATCAGAAAGCACTCTAATGGCAATTTTATTCATATCATTGTATTACTTGTGGTCCCAGATTCAGTTCCTCAATGTCCGTTCGTTGAAAATCACCAGGATCAGGAATGAATGCACAGCGGCAACACGAAAGTTCGGGGCTTGTCGGATATTCACATACCTAAAAGTAACTGTCCATGATTTTACACGTCAAAGCTTGCCTGCCCCTGACCCACTCGTTGGTGGACTGACTTCAGCTCGATTACCGATGCCCTGCATACCATTATTTTCATAGAGCACGTTTCGTGATTATTGTGGCCTTTTTCTAATTATTTGTTCTAACATAAATATAGGAGCATATATCGAAAACAAGGCTTAATTCAGTTTGAGTTACCTATAAATTTTTGAATATTTCCAATGCAACAGCATCCGAAGAACTAGTTTAGTTCAATTTATTCCTTTGCGTCCCTTGTGATTGACGATTTTGTAGCACGGCGCAAGTGATTTTCAGCTATGGAAGGATGCATATTTTGATAAACTTTAAAATGCAGTGGTAGACAATTTACATTTTTTTACATCTGCCCCATCAAATTTTTTCCAGGTTCTTTCAATACAGGACTGGCTCAAAAGCATCCACAAATCACGGCAGAAATATTTGCATAAGACTGCATCGATATGCAAGAATTTTATCTCCTTAGAAGCAGCTTTTATTACTTTTATTTAGCTATTTACGGGAAAAAACAACAGGTAATATGTTTATTTATCCACCTGTCATTATATAGTTCCAACATCACAACCTAGGTCAAAGCAATGTCTAATGAATTCTTTATGATTTTCGCATTGAATAGACGAATCTCTCGCTGAGAATTGTAACATCCGTAAAGAGGAACATCATCAGAAGCATTGAGATATGTTCAACCGAGCATTTTCTTTTATCTATAGTCCTAAATGTCTTACCATTTAACTTGCAATTATAGACCTTACTCCATAAGACAGGACCCAAAATTAATGCCTAGTGGTCTACTCGGTTAAAATAGACCATTTCTTTATGAAAAGCATATATGTATCTGTGTAACTTCCGTGCAATGAAAATACAGTTAAAATAATAAATGAAGTGTCCGCGTGTAGGCTTTTTTATCTTTTGTCAAAGTAACCGGTCAAGATGCAGATAGAACAAGCTGGTTTCGGCAAGAGCACTAAAGAATCATTGTCTCCATAATGCTACAACAATGACATTTGTGTTAAGAGTTATTTGAATATTTGGCACGAGCGATTAACTTCATTGTAGGAACGTGGGTTTTTATTTAACTTAAAGCGGATTGGAGGGTTTGTCGTGCATATGGATAGCGCAATTGTTGAGAGCCAACAATGTTTTTTCCGCGACTGACGTTGCATCCACCTGGCAATTGGGTCAGTCAAGCCATCCGACTGGATGAGCACTGACTTGTTAAGTCGACTACTTACATCAGCTACACCAGTAAGTAAGCAGCTTTATTGTAATATCATTCCCCATTTACCTAAAAACTTCTGCATAATCTCACTGTACCAAAATTACATTTGAAAGCTAGCGCGCACTAATGTAGAAGGTAAATGGGTCTATCGCCTCTGTTGACAGAGCAACAGCGGAGTATTCAATGTCGGCCAACACGAAGCATTCCCTAATTTGCCAAATGTTTATATATTATTCATTTGTAATCAAAATCAATGAAACACCGATTTCGAGCATTATCAATTTATCCGTTTAAACTTCTGCCAAATTGCAAGTTGCATGAAAAATTAAATCCAAAGGCGAGACACAAAATCATATTAGGCCACAGCTTATCAGATTAAAGTCTACTTCAGATGCTTGCCTTTCTTTAATAGCAGCGGAATGCCGTTCCAAATAGTAATCATGAATCTAGTTATTGTGAAAGTTCAAAATTAGCTTTCCCACGTATGTGCTTTATTCTGCCCTCACGCTATATCCTCTCTAATGGAGCAAAATCCACGGCGTTTGGCAATAACCCTTCCATGCTTGAACTCCTAGACCATCAGCTACTTTCAAATATTTGTCGTTCGACTCTCCATCGATTCGGTAGACCTCCTTCTGACGTGACTTATGACCGCTAACTTTTACTACCATGGGCTAAATATAGGCACTGCAGGAACACCTCATTATGGACACAATACTAGACAGTATTTGTTTCATTACGTAGGGACCCACACACTCGCGGTAAAAGCTTACAGGCATAATTGGGCTCACGTAAGATGTAGCCAAACAAGATCGTCAGTAATTAGGGGCTGGAAAATTTGATATTTTACATACTGGATGCGAATGAGCATTTTTCTGGTGCAATAGTGCATCTGATGCCCTTAAGGAGGTTGATTTCAATAGCTTCCCGAAGTACTCCGTAATTGATGCATGCAAGTGATGCTCTATTTAGCGACGTATACCCGAAGGCAAATGTGACTGTGCACACATACGTATAAAATATGCCATTTTTCTAAACGATTGAGCATTATTTTAGCATGCCAGCAAAGATTTGCACATCACGATGTTTCAATCGCTAGTATTCTCTCCACAAATGCATTCAATACTAATTTGACAGAACCACTTTTATTTCGTATTGACAGTTTCGTAGCGTATGAGATGCTTGTGTCCTTGTTTTGTATATTTCTTTAAGCGGTGTACTTTCCGCCAATACACGCCTAATGTCAGAGCCCCACTGATTGTAACCATTCTTGTTGATTACTGTGACAAAACTACTGCTTCATAATCGCTGGGGCCACAGTAACCGTACCAACCCGCGAAATATGCACATCCTGGTGCCACTTGGTAAAACAGCCCGCCATCAGAGAGTTGAAAAGAAGTCCCCACTGTGTCTCAGGCAACGAGTCGTAATGTCTACATCCAAAACCACTTCGTATGTTGCATCAGAAAACGGTCATAGGTTTCAGGATGTTTATATAAGGCAATGTTGTTACATCACTTCTGAAGCAGTTTCTTACGTGCATCCGTTGGTGTTCCACCAGATGTGCCATCTTGCTACTACATCGGTTTTGCTAATCACTGTATGTCCAATTTCTTACTGAGCTCGCTTACTAGCATTTTGACCATTGACTGCGGTGCTACAATTTATCTGGAGTAGATCGAACCGAAATCACACACCTACATCCCATTGTCAACAATTGGGTTGCGACATATGGCCACAAGTATCCTGCCTCTTAACGTTTTCCTTCCATGCAAATACTCGTCGGCCTGTCGTCACTTAAAATATACTACCACAGTCCCAAAGTTAAGATTAATGAGTTGACCGTACACTACTAGATAAATTAGCACATCACTGGTAGATAGATGCACATGGGTAGAGCTGTTAGATAATTGTAAATACTTATTTCAAATCAATCGGCTGTGTCATTCTAGCGCTATAGCAGTTTGTGAAAGGTCGTGTGTTGACTCCCCGTTACCTTTGACGGAGAGTGAAATGACGAACAAGGTAACGTTAAAAAAGCTTGTGTGAAACTAGCGAAGTCTGGTACCTAAAGATATGAGCGTTTAAAGAAAGGTTGTAAACATGACACATTATCGAGGAATATGAATTTTAGGTAACGCAAATACTTCAAAACACGTCAAACCTGCTTAATATGAAACTCGATAAGAAAAGCCAACCTTGTCACAACAAATCAAAAAGTGCTAGCTGTGCTAATTTTGTTGACTAAACCGAAGCTCGTCGTTATTTGTCACCTGAGAAACTGCTCACAATATATTTGTACACGCACGAGTGTTTATCAGACCTCCTACAAAGGTGTATTAAAATATGATGTTGAAGGACGTTTTGAAGTACACTTTGTGTGAGTTGACTGCGACGCGCAATCTCAATGTGGACCGCGATTCTCATAGAAGTGTAATATGGTATTTCTATCACGAGGACCGCAGCTGATGCAGATAGAAACTGGGTGCTGCTCGACCAAAAACACTGCACTACTGTGACGCCTTTCGATGACATTATATCTCATTAGATAGAGTTAGAAGGCATCAAACCCTGAACAATCAGGATGTTAGTTGTGACCGCTACCCAAAAACCAAAGTAGGATGAGTTATGACACTTGCGCATCCATTAATGAGCTGAATGTAACGAGAGTCAGGTTACGTATTTTTAACTTTGCAGTGTAGACTAAATGCGATAGATTATGTAGAAAGTAGAAAAAACTCAACATGTAGTACACCTTAAAGATTCGTTTATGATCGTATTTTGAGGCTAATTTATTGAGTGGATCGCACGTGTGAATTGCGGGAGCAACTTACGTATACAACGTTAAGGCCATTGTTAAAACGAACTTATTGCTCTAAGGTAGATGTCGTTGAACTCTTTTCTAAGCAACCCGTGCAAACATTATCCTACCGTTTGTCATATGGGGTAGTCCGCTAATTTAATAGTTTAGATAATAAGTGTAGGAGTTTGAATTACTAAATGATTTGAAAAGTGATTTGGTCATCATCATCATTTAACACGTTAACTATGGGTGTAAAACACCTCATCTACTGTGCCCAATACATAAAGAAACAAGATAATATATGACGCATTTGCATGTCAGCTGAGCTACCAGTAACGGATGGACATAATAATTCGGTAGGTTATACGATTAATATATTTGATAAGATTCCGTGGATCGCACGTTTGCATTGTGATGTAATTGCTCAGTTATTGTGGAGTTCTCCGAGCTGGGCAACTTGGTTGCAGACGTTTCGCCACCATTCGAGGTGGCATCTTCAGTGCGGGGTTGATAGCAGTGAAGTAGCAGTTGCTGACAGAAAGCAAACCCGATAATGGCGTAATTGCGTGTTTCTTAGGAACGTAAATCCGACCAGATTAACTGCAAAAATTCCACACTTCTGCTGCCTATGAGCACATAAGATACGATCTAGGTGACGTGGAACTAGTGGAGCATTAAAAACAGACTACAGGTGCGGGCCTTGAAAAAATGAATTTTCCATGCTTAAGTTTTAACTCAGTCACTTAGACGTATTTAAGGTTATTTCACAGTCGCAGCTTAATCATTATAGTTTTATTCGCAGCCACTTACGGAAAACCTAACCATTCAAGGAAACAGCGATTTCATGAAGGTTCAACTAAAGTAACTTAAAGTCAGGTGACCAATATAATATAACTATGCGCATTGAAATGCATTACCGACAGTGCTTGCAGTCGGGTTTTATTCGCGCCGTGAAAATGGTCTGTCATACTGCTTGTGAAGAGAGATTACCGAAGCTGCTTCGTCTCCAAGTAATGTGCATTATTTTTGTTCGTCCATAATCAAACAAATTAAACATAACAATGTTAGATTTCAGTATTAGTTAAATAAAATCTTTTTCCATAGGCACATGAACTATGAATAGGATATTTTAAACGACAGTCCTCTGCTAAACAAGGCGGGCGAAAACCTATTATGCTAGCAAAATACAGGCTACATTAAATAAAACATACTGTTTTATATTAACTGAGTAAGGTCATTAAATCCATTCATGAGATTTGTAACGTTTTCGAGAACTACAAATTCCTAGTATATGGTTTGCGTTTTTCAGGTCGTCAAACAAACCATATCACCCCCGGAGCCATTCCGCCTTTTCTTTTGCGTCTATTCTCAACGAGCTTACGATTTAATCATGTTTGTGAGAAACGACTTAAAGCTTGTTGGACAGCAGCGTACAAATTTCAGTGGCGTAAATATTTACATATCTGGAATGCACTGTGTGCAAATGATATTGCACGCTGTATGCACAAATGATAGAAGGATAATGTGTTAGAGTAAAATTTCTGTGTCGCTGGCACATCGACATTTATGAGAAAAACATCAGGTTATCAGTTTGCTTATTATCCTCTCAACCACACAACAGAATGTATACAATAATGGTGTATAAAATGTCGGGTTAAGTTTGAATATTCGCACTTGTTCACACGCATCATCTGGCCGTTTCACATGACTTGCGAGCCACCAGCAGTTATTTTTCGAAGTCAGGTAAACGGTTAAAAGGCGTTTACTATTTTGCTTCTGGAGTTCAATGAAGCATGCTTAAGAGCAAAAACGGCATGCTATGAATGCATGTAAGTGTATTTGTCCCACAACACACGATGACGCGAAAACTAAGGTACTGAGTTAGACACAATAACGAATAAAAAGGTTACTTTTCATGTAATTTGAAATTTGCAATTATCACAGATATGTATATATAAGCGCGTAATCATTCTCTTTTAGTATCTTGTGATTTGCGCTCGTCTACGTGTGCGGGGTTTCATGGTTGACGTGATTTATCCAGTTTCGTATGGAAACACTGGATATCAGGGACGTTAAAAAAATCCTGGAGTTACAAACGAAAACAATGCGCAACGCGATTGAATGTGGTGCAGAGTGTGGTGTAGAGTACAACCAAGGGAAGGCAAATATCGTACAAGAGACAACAGCTGCAGCACAGTGGGGCGAACAAAGCAATTTCAATAATTTAATTTATTTAGCTAGCGCGGCCTACTGATTACTTAGATGAATAGTATCATTTTTCTAACCAAATATGTTCCTTTTTTAATAACTATTATTGTCATTTCAATCGGTTGTTAGAAAGGATTTATCCTTTCGTGGCTCAACGAGTGATCAGTTTTGCAATTCATGCGAACGACGGTGTTAACTATAGGTTACTTAAAAGGATAAATGCCTGAATGTCTACAGGCTGTTTAAAGTCAATAATTTCAAAGAAAGTTGATAAAGCATATATCCCATGAAGCAAAATCAAAAAACATTTCAAAATTTTCCTCAAGAAAAATTCCGAACATGGTCTAGAATTAAGAGTTTTCTCAGTCATTACAGAAGTTGTTTGATCACGTGCTAACAGGTATCCTAATACGCTGAAATATTGTTGTGGTATGAAGTCTTAACTACGTGAATAGACGCAGAATGACTGAATAAATGACCTGTGGGTTTGGTTTAAACTAAGTAGCAGAACATTTTGGCAATGAAATGCCGTAGCGATTGTTGCTAAGATAGAAATCCTTTCTTTTTTTGCTGCAGTAGGTCACTAGAGGCAACCTGAAAAAGAAATGTACTGTGCTAACTATCTCGTAATTTATATTAACTGAATTTACTTTCGATACTTTGCTGGTTTCAGGAAACTCCTTTACTCGAGTTTTATGAAATTACGGCTACAGGCTTGTTTCACGGTATCTGTCTCGACTCCATTCAAAACGAAGCAAACGTGGATAATTTTATTACGTTATTAATACTACAACTTGCAGTTATTAGTTCACTGGTAATGCGCCACGTGGTGTTGTGGATTATAACGTTGGGAAGAGCAGCCTCATCACGTATCATGAACAAAGAGAGTATAAAGGATATTTACGTCAAATAACAAGCGATGGACAGTTCGGGTTTGGATGCATGAACGAGTCTTGTACTAAGCGGAATAATGGAACAATGATTAATTGGGGGATATTATGGTCGACTATTTACAAATACCATAGAAACATTTGACTGAGACCATGAGCTCAAAAATAAACGTTTTCATCAAATACAGTTGATACCAAGGCTTACTAAGTAAATTTTTGCACTTATGCTACTCTCTAGATCAGTCTAACTCGCTTCTTTTGAAATAACTGGTAATCACGATGATAACTTGAGTTTAATTTCCAGGTAAAAATGATGTACCTCAATTAAAGCAACGAAATTATTACATAGCACATCGGTATCTCGAAAACAAATTACCTAGGCAAAAACATGCATTTTGTTAGAAAGTGTTCACAGTTTCATATCATCGTAATAACAAAGTTATGTTGACATGTTAACTGTATACATCGTTTGGCTAACCTTGTTTGTAGCTTTTCAACGTAACGCCCTTGATTTTTCAGGATACGGCACGTCTATGTGGTCATCTCAGAGACACCAATGCCGATAGCAGTGTGTGCTTTTGTTTGTACTATGATTTGTTTTCTTATTATGAGGCAAGCCAAAAACGCTCATATTTGTGTTTTGCTAAATGGTCCAAAGGGATTCTCACTCATGCAAATCCTTGGATTTTAAGAATGGCTGGCATTTAAGCGTCCGATTTGGCTTCTGGACCATCATTATTATCAACTTGTGAATTATATATCTAGAAACTGAAATCAATATTTTGAGGAATCGTATATATTTCTCTGTATCCAGCCTTTCAATATGCGCTAAGATTCCCCATCGTTCTTGTTATATATTACCACTGGTACTATATTAGTTTCCTTGATCACACTGGAAAACTCCTTTCCTTGTCGACTGACAATTTTAACTTTCTTATCTCTTTGACCCATATTTGTTTTCCTGAACAAGTATGAAATCTAATATGCTAATCTTTTAAAAAACTTAATTACTATTGGCCGAAATCTTGCTTCCGGGAATATAGTCGAAAATGCAAAACTATCTACAGTCGAATTTTAAAGCAGCATATTTAAAACAACCGAAACGTTTTCATTTGCAAACGGTCCTCATTCGTAAAAGCGCAATTCCTACAAATACTTCAAAGACATGCACATTTGCACAGTTATTTACTGCATAAGTAAAAAATACAGAAACTTGCTGTTACTTGAAATTTGTTGCCTAACGGTGTGAAGGGTGGAGATATTCAATTTAAAACTCATTTTCCCATAAGGTCTGACCTCTTTTGAAATCCATCTTTTCGTTGTAGTCCAGTTATGCCTTGCGTTCGATAACCTTGGGTCAATACAATAAGTGTTAATATTTACATACTGAACGACTTATAAAAGTTGTCATTAATGTAATTGCAAAACAAATTTCTTAATTGACTTTAAAGCGCTCATCGCTGGAAACGTACACAATACATTTGCTACATGTTCGAATGGAATGATATAAATAAGGTACCAAGTTCCTTAAAAATATATTGAACCTCATATCTGAATTGATGTAGGCAACCTTAATAGTAAGCGAAAAGCAACATTGGGTTGAACCAGAATGGCAGACTGGTGACCTGTTCATGCAGACAAGACCATTTGTTAGGCGCAATCGTCCAAAAAAGCCCATTGTTTTTCATTCCCAAATCAATATCAACTAACTTAATTTATTATCTACATTGCTTCGTCTTGTCCACAAGATAAAATCTAAAACATATATAAGCGCCATCAGTGTATAGACCACTGGGCCGATATAACATCATTTGCTGCAAGGTCGAAATCTATAAGAGCTCTGACTAAAACATGTTACACTTCATAATATTAACGCAGTAATAAGACATAGGTTGCTATATTTTAACATTTCGATTGCTCTCTTCAGTCGCTAAGCAATACATGTAGAACAAAACACGCAATAAATACTGTCCACAGTTAGTGACAAAGTAAGTTGATAAAATTGATGTGAATGACGTAATCAGGTGCAAGGCAATCTAAATGATTGCCTCAGTTGTTTCCGGACACATTGCTCGGGACAATCCAAGGTTATCGGTGGCGACTTGCAATTGCAAAACAAGTCGGATTAATGTTGCTCAATAACACTTTGAATGAAACGAACAAGTTCACTTCGTGACGAGTCGTCATTAGGTGTTTGGTGATAGACTACGCAGGGTTCGGGTTCATTTTGCGTCGCTCCGCCTTTGTAAGGCAGCAACTGTTTTAGCCACAACGCGAAGTGTTCCGCCACCCTTTGTGCCAGCCGGCTACAAGAATTGCCGATGTAAGTGTCACCGCAACTGCGGGTGAACTGGTAGATGCTGTTAGAGGCCGAACAAATTGACGAGCTACTCGGACGGCTGTGGAGGGGAATCCTTCGTGTAATGTGGAGAACTCGTAGTTGGGCAGTAGAATATTAGTGCAGACCTGAGCTTGCGACCAAATTCACTTGCATATGATCCCCTTGAACGGTAAGAACAGATAAACATCCTCCTTCTCTGCTGTTTGTACTTGCAGTTCCTCCTTGGGGAGCGTGCTATGGGTCTGGCTGAATTTCTCCGGATACCATTGGATAGCAGAGTCCGGTAAAAATAACGCTTCTTCAGCCCTGAGCAATTCCGGACTGCAAATCCTCCTGGCCATGTAGAAGAGAGATTTTATTAGGCCGCGGTTGAATTCAACTGGTGCGAAGCTGGAAAAATGGATATAGTGTAGTAACAAAATCGTTTGTCTGTACACAGTGCGCTGCAGTGTGCCATCGGTCCTTCTCTTAACCAGCACATCCATTAACGGTAGTCTGTCCTCTTGTTCCCTCTACTGTGATACAGAAAGGTTAGGGCGAATTGAGTTCAGGAGGGCAGAAATACAATCAAATTTTGACCATTTGTGAGGACGAGAATATCATCTACAAAACGCTTGTAAAACTTGGCTTCTCCTATGCAGGCAGCAACCTTCCTTTTGATGATACCCAAGAATATATCTGTCAGAACTACTCCTAAATGACTACCCACAGCGATGCAGTCGATCTGTTTGTATGCCGTCCCTTCAAACTGCATTCGCACATTCGCAATGCACAACAATATCAAGTCTCGCAGTTACTGCAGAGGTAGGCCCACAGAGAGATACCGACTGAAAATAAATTAGAATTTTTTGGTTTAGCGAAGAATCATACCTTATGATTCCGTTTATGACACTAAGAAACGCAATGTTTCTTTTAGTAATTAATCTAACATGACCCTGGCATTTGTTGCGCGTATGTGAGTCAGGGTATTCAATGTGCAGCATATGCAATTAAGGAGCAATTAGCAAACCATGCAATACTGCTATGCACTTTATTTTTCAAGTTCACCCACAGTGCCGATGGGTAATTTCAAAAAGGTTCTGTAGTTGTTGTTTGCTCCCAGCACGCAGTTATATACACTGAAATGTTGTTGATTATATTAATCATGCTCGTCTACCGGATTTATATGTCACCGGGACCCACAGAAGCGGCACATGATAAATCGATCGAATTTTAGTTATATCAAGCATTACGTCAACATTCGGTGCTCCTCTTTATTTCCGCATTTTTATGTTGAATATTTAGTGTGCACTTACGTTGTTTCTAAATCATTTATTTCAATAAACGCTCTTTGGATAACTTACACAAATGTTAGTTTCATCGTGTTCACCCCAACCATCCAACTGGACGCTTGAAACACTTGCTATTAACTCATGATAAATCATAGTTCATTGTTCAAAATCCTCTCTGGGGTAATTATGTTCATCCACCGGTAGAACAAGATAGTCCTTAAGGCTAGTTAATTGGATGTAATGAGCGCAAACGTTTTAAAATGGTTTTAATAATTTTGGGTGCCTACTTTTGAATAAACAGATGGTATACCAGGTGACTAAGCGAATTCGGATGATACTGGCTGATTTAGGTTTGGTCACTCGATAAGCAGTAATATTTAGCGGCGTCCACGCCTGTTTTATGCAATTTGATAGCTTTAGCGACAATCTTGCGAGATCTATGGATGTACTTGATATACATGAGACAAAATTTGAAAGTAACTTGAATGCAATTACATGAGAAAATTTATAATGTGTATGCCAAACAGGCCACTGTATTTATTCCTAAGGCTATTTGTGGCTTTATTTCAATAGACGAAAAGGCTCGAAGCGCTAAGAATTATTCTAAAGCACTTTGAAATTCCCATATGAAACTGGCTCATGCAAGACACCCGTTACTTTTCAAAAGAGACAGTATTTGTCCGCCATCTGGAACTCGGAGATTTTATGGAGGATTTACATTTGTTCGATCGAGATATCATGGTGATAGAAAAGGCTTGTGCCATTTCAGAAGTTTTGGGTTCAACCGGTTCAATATTGGTTAAGCAAGCGACGTATCGCGCTTGACACGAACACTTATCCTGGCTTCTTCGCAGTTCCTGTGGTAACGTTTATGACTACCTGACTCTTGACTATCTGCCTCTGTGAGAAACATGATGAGCATTAAACATAGGTAATTTACATATATAAAGGGTCCTGCACGTAGGAAACTTGTTGCTCCAAGATTTGCACGATATAAAGTAAACGAATGGAAAAATAACGTTATGATTGTACTTATCCCTGGAAATGGATCTGTGTCTATCAAGTAAGCTTATATAATGTTGAGTTTGAAGTCAGTGGATACAGTCGCTACCGTCTGTTAGGCAAATGTAAGGTCATCGGACAAACTTGATAGCAATGACCTCCTTTATTTTACGTTTGGATCAATGAGGTGTTGGTGATATGTAACGGATGGGCAGATACCTAGCAACCTGCTACAGTTTTCCATAAAGAATAGCGGGTTTAGTTGAGACTAAAAACTAACCGCCGGCATGAAAAAAATGTATAGTCTGAGAAATAAATATATATTTATAAATAGGCAAATCTGGCGAAAGCACTTTTACTAAGTCACGATGATAAATCAAATTCTGACTGCTCAATGATTCACTGACCGGATGATGATGCAACCTCATCATCATCTTCATAAATGCACAATGGTTAAGAGTGGGCAAAACACATCAGCCAATACGCCACAAAACAAAAAGAGACAAAATTAACGTTACAAAAATTCAAAAGTAAGTAAAAAAGTGAAATATTATTATATGTAATTCCTATGAGAACGGAAATGGAGGCGAATTTATAAATGAGGGGAATGGACAAAGTAGCTCACAAAACGAACGCAACTGCGGCCGGATCTTCCCCATATCAGCGAGTGTGTCCAACTAAACGCGTTTATCGTCCTAAGGGCCCTAGTTAGACAGTCGGGATGCACTAACCAAAGCCATCATATAAGTGATAGCTTTCATTCATTTTGACCAAGTCATCGCTTGGTCTTCCCTCCTCCTCTTCCAACTGCAACCCGGTGAGCAAACAAGGCACTTCGCGCAAGTCGGGGTGCTGGTATTCGCAACAGGTGGACCAGCCATCGGAGGCTTGTGCGCGAAAAAATGGTGATGATCGGTTCACTTTCTCTTTTTGCACCAAATGCGCGACACCGAATACACCGTTGCTCAAGCGGTGTTCTTAACATTAATGTGCTAAGCTGCGAAGGCAGCGATGGTCGAACGATCTTTGACCTGATTGTCCATGTTTTACAACCGTTTAGAAGGTCTGGACAGACGTTTGCATCATCAGCCCAGCTTTTCAGGACAAGAATGATATCGCGTCTGTGCTGCACGTGGCAGAGATTGGCGGAAGCAACTCAGGCTATTGTGCTACGTTTCTTAGTCTCATTCCATCCTACGGGCGCTAATATAGCATCTTAGGTACTTGCAATCCTAAACGAACGGGCCGCAACAAAAATAGATGTAGGTGTGTCTTGCCGACACAAAGATTATGAGTGTGACGAAGATAGCAATTGCTCTGCTGCCAAGTGGAAAGGGCGCCAGTGTAAACGGGATCCCAATTAAAATGTTAAAATCTTTTTATCGAATATCTGCACACTGGTGTGTTGGCGAGAGCGCAGCTGTAGTGGCAAAACTCGGATTAATTAGCCGTTGTCTTTGATGTAAAGCACTGTTAAATCATAGACCCTGCAATTTTTAGTACTTATCTAAATTCATTGAGGGTTGGTGCATTTGATGTTGCTTGCGATTACGCTATTCGCATGGTGCACCGTATTGATGGTTGTTTGCTGAAACTCTGTTATTTTAGAGCAAGATTTATAGCGTGTAATGCAACCACCAGTATGTTGCTATTTGCCAACGGCTATGTGTTGTTTGCACAAAGCGCGGATGCGTCGCTGACTTCGGTTCTCACTTTGACAGCGGCTGAATTCGGGCTCAGGATCAACAAACGAAAGACAATTTTCTTTTTTACTATTCATCGGGAATGGTTTTATTAAGCCTACTTAAAACAAAACCTTTTGATGACGTGATGAACTCGGCATAAATTGTTTTTATACATTAGGAGCTTGATATCCATCAACGTACGGATGATGAGCGAGCCGCGCATGTGCGTATCGATGGCAGCTACTGCGTTTGGCAAACATGGAAAAGGTGTACGTAACACCTGCACGATTACCGTTGGAATAAAGCTTTTGGTATCTAAGACTGTTGGTAATAATGCCGAAAGAACAGTGTCTGCGACGAATTTTATGCACACGCTTCGGTGACCGAGTTGCAAACGCGGAAGTCCTAATCCCCATTTGCGTATTGACACTTGACTGCATACTTTGCTGCGGAACCTGAGGTGGCTGCGGCATCTCGGTCCCACGGATTCGACGCGGATACCCAAGCAGCTGCCATATGAACAATCTGGTGCAGGGAAGCGATAGGTTGTAAAATCAATGGAACCTTATAAGGACATGCTGAAGTTTAATGTATAATAAACTGCGGTTGCATTTATGTGTTGAAAATCAAAACTATTTTATCGCCTCGCTTTGCCACAGCCTAACAAAAGAAGATCGTTCAAATGAATAAGAAAGCATCGCTGCATGCGGAAAAGTAACGCTAGGTACAGAAGTGACAGGAGGTGATGTGGACTATCATGGTGCTGTAGCATCTGCCTATCTGGCAAGCTACCAACGTGGTCACGTAAAGTAAACAACTAGAAAAACACTGGTTAGTTTAATTGGTAATTGGCTTCAGTGCATTATTTGGCAAGCAAGCCTCTCGCGATAAATTTATTTTAATAACCCATGAGAGTAATATGAATGATACTCAAGGGCGATATTTCATCACAGCAGTTCGTCTACACCTGTATGCGTTGCGTTTCTTGCATTTTAGGTGTTGTATATTGTTTGATATCTCTGTTGTGGCTGCACTTGATGTGAAGGTAGACAATCTTCCAACCTATTAGTAGATTCCACCTCGTGTATACTCTTCCCAGGAAACTGTGAATCTTTGCTGGACGGCGGGTTGCACAGTCCGTGTGACCGCGCTCGGCTCAACTTTGTTTCCATCGTTTGTGCAGCGGAT
This sequence comes from Dicrocoelium dendriticum, assembly GCA_944474145.2. NCBI lineage: Eukaryota > Metazoa > Platyhelminthes > Trematoda > Plagiorchiida > Dicrocoeliidae > Dicrocoelium > Dicrocoelium dendriticum. Next base: position 43,578,479 of record OX104063.1, read on the forward strand.
CACTGACAAGACGGGACCATGTGTACATCTAGTACCAACAATTCCTTAAACAGAGAGACAGTAGGGCTGTCGCCGTGAATTTGGAAGTAGCGTGTGCCGGTCCATTCGGTGGAAAGTGCCTCTGATATACTTGTCTCCCAGTCATATATCTTCAGGTTTACACTGGATACGGGGCATGTAGATGGAGCTGTGGGTGGTGCAGCGCCCGCCACCTATTTTCCCTATTTAAGCACAGGCGCCCTGTGTCTGCCTTACGAATGTCGCAGAGACAGTTATTCGGGAACCGGACACCCACAACCAAATGTGACCAGCCCATTAATTTCTACGTTTTTCGATTATTTTCAAAAGAAAATTGCGTTTATTTGGATTATTATTACATTTTGCTAACTTTTATCACTCCGAGAAAACTGTCTTTTAGTTAATTGAAAACTATAACGTTGATGCCGACTGGACGATTAGGTTTTAAAGCGTGAGCAATGCACGGATGGAATGCCATTTATCTCAGTCATGTGCATTGGCCTCTAACAGCAGGAGTGAAGCAAACGATGTCTGTCAATCTGGTTACGAAATGACACATTAACTTATTGTTCTAAATTATAAGTAAAGACGTTAACATATCTAGGCCCGTCCGCGATTTGAGGGTATGTTCACACGGTGACGGTGAGGATTAATCTCAAGTTCATCGCTGCCGTATCAGCATAGAGCTGCTGAGTAACGCTGCAGTTGCACACTGGTATGGTAAAAGGATATATATCGCTTAGTCTGTTAATCTTAAGACTGACAGGCCTAGATTATTTGTGGTGTCCCATAAGAAGAAAATGAAGATTACAATTTAGCTACTCCATACAATGTTGAGAGGGAACGAGCGACGGCTGGTTTAAAATCTATTGTATTGGTATATCGAATGCTGCCAAAATTGGAGTTCGGAGCTGGAGTGATCAACATGTTATCACAGAAATATTACAAAATCACCAAAGTCAACTGCATCGACAGAAGAAATTATTTGAAGTTTTCGGACGACATTTTTAGCTTAAAAGTCGGAGGTTCCAGTGGGCAGGAGTGAAACTTAATTCAAAGTGTCTTTTGCCATTGGAATTAAAGAAATCAATTACGACCCAGATATTTATAATACATGTTTAGCTTCATGTAAGGAGTGTGGGAATATTATCATTGTCGACCGATTAGCATTAACTGAATCGGCAAAAGTACGCTTGTTGAAGCAAAAAGTTGGATTGGCTGAACACATCGGAAATTGCAATCGCATTTGGCCAATATTCCCAGAGCTTATAGTTTGCAAGGAACCCTCGATAAGCTTAATATAACTTTTGGAGAACTGATGTCTATATTTGACATTTGTTATAATTGTTTCAGACTAGCTAGAGCAGAAAATGAGGACATTGTGACGTATACCGTTACAGCGAACATGAAGTGTGATGGGTTCCGATATAAAAGAATGCCAGGCGATCAATTCAAAAGATTGAACGTGTTATTTGGCTTAATATCACCAGCAGAATCGGATATCAGGACAGAATTGCCTTCAAAACTGGACTCTAGCTGTGACATTTTCATGCACGATCTAATCTCGGAATATCCCGGAATGCTGCATCTGAAGCGTGATTCACAACGGATGCAGTAAAAGAAGTGTTATTTAGATACGATTTCAGTTGCTAAAAGTACCAAATCAAACGTGGAACAGAAAATTTTTTAAAAACAGATAGATAGGCTTCAGAGATAACCAGCACCATGCTGGAATTGTTGCACTTGGCACTCTGCACGTTTTTTTTGAAAATCGATTCACAGTAGTTCACAAGAAGGGATGTTATGTCATTTCGTTCAGGTATGACTAGTCAACCTGATTCAGCATGCAGTCAAATCGAATGTCCACTATGTATATAATTTTACCACGTTACTAATTAACGTTTTACTAGTTACTTTACAAATCGAAACTACACCTTACAGCAAAATCGTTTCAGATACGATTTGAAAATACATTGGAGCACTGGAGTATTGTGTTACTAAACGCATTGTTCGGAGCGTTTCTGGCAAACATATTGCCTTTTTGAGATCAATGAATTGTAGGTTCACATTTCGACACAATAAACGAAGATTAATATTTTACGTTGTAGCAGTAACGGTACTAAATTTATTAGGCATTGGATGGATACGCAAGTCACAATTATGGGACGTTCCAATCAGTTCAATTGGTGATGTTGAAAACCTCAGGGCATGCAATAGGTGTCTTACACGGATGTTGCAGTTTTTGATATAATAATGAAAAATGAGACTTTGGCATGCTTACAAAATAGTTATGCTAGTATTTTCAAGTGAAAACTCGGATTTTACACCAAAGTTTGAGCTACTTTGTATATCGCACCCTAAGCAAAGTTAGTGTGCCATTTTACAAGACAGTACCCTACTCAGCCGTCCACTTGATTGATGTATAACTGAATGCTTTGGAGCCATGAAGCGCTCTAAGCAATGGTAAGTGATCAACCTTGGCTACTTTCGTTGTAGTAGGAACGACGGCCAGTAGCACCATACGGATTTGTGGTGATTTTTCAACTGGACCAATGTATGCACTTAACACTCACTAATACCATTGCCATCTCTGGATGATTTTTTGCGCAGTGAAATATTGGCAAAATATTTTCAAATAAAGATATTTCCGGCGTTTAGTCACAAGTCGAAATTGATGAGAAATCAAGGCACTTTCTCACCAGTGCTACTCGATTTAGTTTATATCAATACAACAGCTCGTTGTTAAGAATTAAGTGTGCTGCGAGAATATTTGAACAGATAATCGACACAATGCCAATGGGTTGCATTTTACTGTGGCTTACATGGATGACAATGACATAATTGCTTCAGCTGTGATAAACCTGGCACATCTGAATGAGGTGTTTTACAGTATTAGGAGCTTCGGATTTACGTTGCGAATCGGCAAATGTGCTTTCTTCACCTTCCGAATTTTATATGTTGATCCAATGCAAGTGGTCGTCATCCTAATCAATCAAAAATTCTGGCAATCCAACAACCACAAGTTCCAAAATGCAGTTAAAAACACTTCAGTCGTTTTGGGATTAGTAGATTATTACAAGAGATTTGTCGCTAACCCACACTCGCTACACGTTCCACTACATGAACACCGGAAATGTAATGCCAAATAAGTATGTTCACAATGTCGTTAGTCGATATTTGATGAAAGAAAACGCATTTTAACTTCGGATTTTGCACTTGCACCCTATGCCCTAAGAATTCCCATAATTTTTGCTGTCGACGTTTTTGAGTACGGGGTTGTAGCAGTAACCTTGCACCAGTTTCCGATGGCAGGCAAAAAGCGGTCAACCATGTTTCACTCACGCTAACAACAGCTGAACGGAATTACTTTCAACTTAAAAAGGAAGGTTGAGCAATTGTGTTTGCAGTCAAAATGTTCCATAAAACGTTGCATGTTTCTAAATTCACGTTACGTCCTGATCACATATCACTGCTGTCTAAATTTGGTACCAGAGAAGAACTTCCTGTTAAAGCACCATAAATCGCTTGAAACATTGAGCAAAAATAGCTCTCGGATACCATTTTACCTTGAAACAGATTGAATTTTCTGCTACATGAAGACACGGACATTTCACTAGTTGAAGCTGACGCTGATATAAAATCTATTTTGAGTCTTACAATAACATTTTTGAGTCTAAGCGATCTGAAAGCTGTTTACAACGGGCCGTCCTTTATGTTCGCAACGGTGCGTCAATAATTATATCAGACGCTGTAATCAAACCACGGTTTGTGCGTGAAAAATCCCTAACAACAGTGAAATACTTTTTAATGCTGGTAGGTCGAAGTGTCCTATTTATAGGGATATTGAATGCACTGTTCGTAGTCGTTCAAAACGTGCACAGGCTGTACAAACTCCCATCAAAGTTGACCTTTATCCTTGTCGAAAATCAACTGCTCCCGGTATAATGATTCTTGCCGATTATGCAGGCACATTGAACAATCAGACTTTTCTGATTATTGTTGATTCATACTCAAAATGGCAAGAAATAGTGTGTCACTCAACCAACGACAGCTTCAAACATTGCTGTTTTTGGTCGTTATTTCGCACAGCTTGGTTCCCCAGTAACACTCGTCACTAATACTTGTCCACCATTCACATCGAACGAGTTCAACCGATTGTGTAAATCCATAGGTTTGTAACCTATGCGCAACCTATTTTATCATCCGCAGTCCAATGGACAATCTGAGAGATTTGTTGATACATTCAAAAGTGCTCTGTCTAATTTTAATTGAAAGGTAGTTATTGCTACAAACTTGGATGTATTATTACGAATGTACCTTTTAAATTCAAATCCTGTTCTCTCAAAGCAACAATCACCGTCAAAACTTTGTTGATCTATGTTTACTCATGCGGTTAGATAACATGTTTACCAGCAAAGGAGACTAATGAGCGTGACCAGAAAATGGCAGATCAGTTCAATCGATTGCACGGGACTCAAATGAGATATGCTCATCCCGGTGGCTCGGGTTTTGTGTAAATTTCAGGGATAAATATGAAACATGGATTACAGGAATTGTCGAAGCAAGAAAAAAGAAGGTACTGTATGAAGTGGTATATCAAAGCAGGTTGACTAAACGTCATGGGAATCAGAACAGACACAGTTGTACACCCAAAGCTAGTTCAGCAAGCTCTCACTATAGTGATTCCGTTACATATTCTTTTAGATAAATTTGCTTTGTCTTAGCCAGTGGAGCTGCGGCCAAATGAAAGCGTTGGTGTTAGCACGGAAGTGGAACTTGAACAAAGGCATTACACACGTATCCGCCCCCCACTTTCAGACTTTATGTTATCAAGCAAAAATAACTTGTGACAGTTTACTGTTAACCAAGGAAGGTGTTAGCTTGGATCTTTCAGCCAACCACAAGGCACGTGAATTTGATCAAGTGTGTGATAAAACTCTTGTTCTGACTGTCGGTTGTAACAATTTTGTCCGCGTAAGCTTGTTCAAGTAGTGCCACTCCTGTTATTTAACTACTCAATGGAAGTTATTACCAAACTACGCAACTTTGTGTGCGTGAGCATTAGTGAAACACTGCCCGGAATTGACTATCCGGGTAGAAGTAGGATTAACTGGTAGTGATAACGCGGAAATGATATAACGAGGTGCAGTTTGTCAAATTAAGACAAACAGGCACAGACCCAGTGGTGTGCGCTAATTGTGGCAAAATATCAGCGAAAAACATGAAGGCACAAGTATGCAGCCAGCACATTTCAAATATAGTGTTAGTTCTCCAATACACAAAGGTTATTTTGTTTAAACCCAGTTCAGACCATCCGAAACAAATTACAGTCCCTTCTCTTAATCCGAAGTATATAAAAAATATTATATGCATTCAATGATTGCACTAAATCCATTTGCCAAATGATTCATTTTTAATTAACTGAAGTTAAAAAGCGAACAACACTCAAACTGAGTGAGTAAACTTATGGGAAATTAATTACTCTTATACATATCTACGAAATCTTTGAAACTGAGGAGAGCAGCGAAGCCAATTTGAACATAATTACAACCTAAATTATACTAGAAAATACTTATTTCACTGCCAAACCCAACCTGATCAGAGAGGATCTAACTGATGTACAAAAACGTGGCAAATTATGTGTGGCAGCAATAAGTCTGCTTCTCGCGAGGCTAAACGAAAATAGTTTGTCCAACCGCGAACACGACCAATAATTAATAAAACGATGCAGGTAGACATAGAATATCACGAAATTTGCTTCGTATATGTAAGATTAATATGAGCAGTAAAGAAACGGAGATCCCTTGGGCTTACTGAAACCTAGCGCCATGTGCGAAATTCAACGGATAAACATTTGAAGGCGGCGGCTACCTACAAAGCTGCGCTGGCCAAACCAGTATTTTGCCTCCATTGAATGCGTCAAAGCAAAAATCCATTCCATCAATGTAGTACCGGCTTATCCAACATAATTTTTCGGTGGAAAAAATGGATGCTAAATCCTGAACTAAATGTAATGAGCCATTTCCGATATGTTCTTCATATAAGGCCAAAACAACCGGTTCTCCGGTTTTGGTGGCGGCTGCGCTTTTGTTGGGGTTTTTGTTGGCGGCTGTTGTTGTTGTTGTTGTAGCCTGTATTTGAACGTTGTGTTGATTCAACCACTTCCGAAATTGCCACCAAAACTATTCAACAGGCATCATTTCATCGTGGAACAAAACCAACCTCCAACGTGGAAAAAACCCTTTCAAAACCAAAAGGAACAACTGCAAGCAAATGAACAACCAAATGTAGTATAAAAATTACTTGCCGGAGATTGCGAAGGGAATAATGTGGCCAAGACGGAAAGAAATTGGTTACCAAGAATACAAGACCACAGGAGAGCTTGTTTAAGGCATTATCAATCGTGGTTAGTTCAATTGCATTTAGATGAGGAAGAACATAGCTTCGATTGAACCAAGGCAGAAGTCTTGCCACGAGTGAAACCAAAAAAGGAAGAAAAATCCTGGAAAGCTTGTTTTCAACCGAACAATTCAATCAACATGCACATGAACTTCGATTAATTAACCGAGCAATTACGACAGAAGGACTAAAGGAACTTTTGTTAACGCGTTTGGAAACAAAACACCTCGGCCGCGGACTTAGGCTTTGGGAAGGTGGTTGAAGTTCCCGGAACTTAATTCGAAACTGCAACGTCAAAGGTCACTTCCAGTTCGATCATGAATGAAGAACTAATTTATAAACCTTACAGGTTGCATATCACTGCCCTGGGAAGCCAACTCGGAATGTTGTTAAACGTTTGCGAGAAAACCGCCAAGCTCGGAGAACAAATGAACAATTGATTCATCAACCCGAGCTACCAGTATTTCGAAACATCTATTCTACGTATTTGGAGTGGGTTGTTTTGTTTTTGTAAACTACTTTGTCATTTAACCTCGACAAGTACTCGAAATCGAAATCGGATGTTGATTTGCATTCACCTAATTAACGTGAATGTCGCATGTGGCTGTTTTCATGCAATTTGGCTAAGGACGATTTTTGTCGATGCAGCACAAACCACTGACTTAGCACCATTCGAATGCACGTGTTTCGTATATGGCAATGGAACAATGGTGTATTACGGCGAAAATGAGGATGCCTGCCAAGTCCCGTAGGTTGGCTAGACTGTTAACCACAACCGGGTGAATAGAAAACAGTGATAAAATGAAAATCGTTATGGTGGGCCCACCACGGTTTAACACAGGCATGCATGTGTTATCAGAAAATCTCGTCTCTGCCATAGATCAATTTGCGTGTTCTGCTTCGGATCCAGGTGTTGGTGCTGTACAATGCACGTCGTGGTAACGTTTGATGCTGATTGTATGATGCAGTTAATTTTACCTTCCTAATTCACTCCATCCGTTGTTCGCTGAACTGTGCAGCTGAAGGTACCGGTCAGTGGTTGTCTCTAGATTTTGAAGCATGAAATGATCAGTAATGATTGGTTCGGTTTCTCGTTAGTTGTGGAAAATGCTGGCATAACACATAACCAGTTGTTAAAACTGGGTGATCGCAAATACCTAGTGGAAGATCATATGGAACTGACTCAGCCATCAACTCTTCCTTATTCAGCATTAATTCCAAAATTTGTTGGGTGTTTGAACCGCGGTGTCTGTTTGCTCATTGCTCGTGGATATACCAAACTCTCATTTCAGGATCACATGATGTTTTCCTTTGAAACATGGCCCACCAAGGGACCCTGACACCATTGAAGGTACATTGCATTCACCCATGTAATGGAGTGTGCGTGCCTTTTTCAGACATCATGGTAAAGACCTTTTGATAAAATGTTATTGCGGAGTGAGTAGGCGTTCGGTTTCTTGTAGACAAACGTTAAGAGACCAGTATCACACGTCTTCCTCTGGGATCCGCAATATCAACCTGCTATCTTCATCTGGCAATGAACGTCGTCTAGAATAACAAGGTACTGCCCTGTAAGAACCTCAAATTTCAGGTTATGTCAGTAGTAGATAGCAACCGCTACACCAGGAGGTGAAAGGTTATGTCAATGGCTGATGTTTAATTGCTTTCGATTTCGGGACCTAATGTATCGGTGGAGATCCAAGTTTTAAGCACTGCTATACTGTCCTAATAGTTATTTCATGTGGATGCCGCAATCCGCCAGATGAGCGTACAGCCATTGCGCCTTGGTGTATCAACGTCGTATTTGTTGACACATCGGGAGCTCCGTTCAGTGTTTGATTAGCTCTTATAGTGTAACCTGCTAATCTATCATGATGCTGAGTTTCGTAGTTTGGCTTATTTGCTATAGCAAAGTCTGACTCATCTGTATCTGGGGTAAATATTCTTTTAATCAATGATTTGACGTGCATTTCTAGTGGCCCAAGTTTTCTGTTGTCATGCGTTGCATGCATCGCCGTTGATGCAATCTCGGACGTAGCCAAGGTACCATCTAAATTATTGGCCTGCTACCTTGGTAGTCCGAAAAAGCCGCTAGACGGCTGGCGTCGGAAACATGTTATATAGCTCTGTTGTAGAGCAAGATCCGCTAACGTCACAGCAAACGTTTCGCACCTCGTCGTATGTGTTTGAATAACTATATATGATACTAGCAAGATATACATCACAAAATCACAAAATATTTATCGATACTTCGAGCTTTTCATTAGGGTTTTATTTCAAGTCTATTCCGTCACAGAAATTGGTAAAAAGTGGGCATGCGATTCATGAGATGACTTTCGCTGCTCAACTGTCTGTGTTGCGATTGACCCTAGCATTGTAGTTGAATGCAAATCCAACTGACATGCTTCTCCGACCCGTCTTTCAGGTTCGTGTGTACTTTTAGGTTATGATGGCAACATCGTTATGGCTGCGTCAATTGTCTACCTCGTTTTACAGATCTGTTTAATTAGCAAGTTTGGTAATTTTGCTTCCCTCGGCGTAGGGGTTTCCAAAATAGTACACACTTTTTGCCATAAGGCCCACAAAAACGTGATGTTTAATGTGACGCGACGAAATAGCATGTAGCTAGGACGTACGGTGTTGCACAGCATAGGTTTACTTTGAGTAATAATTTAAAAAGCTCTCTCGAGAGGTATCTCAAAGTCACTGTAGCAACACAATAAGAGCAAGATTGTACGTGTAGGTCTTATCGAATTAAATGCCGAAGAATTCGTTTTTGTTGTGCCAGCGTTTCATTGGATCTACAAGAAATTATCGCTGCTGTGTAGCTTCCATCAATCCAAATCGATGGTGAATTTTCGAAGTTTTAGCCTAACGACTTCTGTTATAAACTCAAATTAACACACAGCATAAAATAATACAATCGGCGCAAGTGAAGCTCACTTCATATCCATTTTACAGGCATGTGAGTGTTAATTTCCTTTGAAACAAAAATTTCCACTTATAAATAGTATTATCAGAAGACAAAGGTTGTGGGATGTCATTGTCACTTCGCGCATACGCATCGACCTCAAAATTGGCTTGTATTGTGATCGATGATGATGGACGAATTAACAATGTCATCCCTACATCTTCGTCTTCTAATATACGTATTTTAGTTTCGTAAAACCTGTCTTCCAAATCAGCTCATCGATTGGTCGGTCATTATAGGTTGATTACTGGTTGTTCCGTTATAGAACTCGCGATTAAATATCTTTGATCACGGAACAGACTGGTTAGGTAGTTCAACACTTAAACAAACTACCTCCTGGTTTTGAAGTTAAGTAATTTTTTCACTGCATCCAAGAATGTGGATACTTACTCTATACATTTCTGCTCGGAAATTACAAGCAAAACTGTATAGATAATGTCGAGACTTCCCTTTCGGCCATCCAACTGGCCATGAATTACATCCAATCACCGGTAAAACTAGACTCCGATGACTACTCTCATTATTCATTAAATTCGGTGGAACTGATCTATCCCTGCCTTTGTTGAACATGTTCATCTTGTCACTAGAATCCACTTCCTTTCAGAATCAGTAAAGAACATTGTTTCATTCCCTTCGTCATAAAGAGAAACTAAACAGAACGTCAATAGTTATCGACCTACCCACCACGTTACCAGATAGTCAATTTGAATAACGCCGTTCAAAGAAGTTTTATCAACTGTTAGATGTAAGAGATCATCAAATTATTCTACCTGAACGAATAATGCTGATTTTAAATAAGAAACCCGTTTTTTCGATATGCTGTAGTGTAACGCAATTTGAGGTTTTATATTAATAGAAAATTACTTAACAATCCAATTTCGTTTCAGAAATGCCCATGGATGATTCAGGTCAACCTAAATGTTAAAATGCGCCTGATGCATTTTCTGAATATGCCGATGTTATACATTCGTACTTCAAAGGATAAATTTCAACTCGTTTTTGAAGTCCGTCCACACAGTTTACTTTGTAATACCCCTTAGCTACCCAACCCACAAATGTGCACCTCTTATTGTGTGCCCTTATCGATAAGAATTGCTTTGCAACTTGGCAGAAGGTCAACACAAAAGCCTGCCAGTTGGAGTTCCCATTTTTATGCGAGGACCTACGACCCACACACCAGACTGCTATTTTTGCATGGTTAATAGGAAAGATATTAGAACCAAAAATCAGCATCCGAACTCGTAGCCCTGTATATCCACTGCATTTCCATCCATTCCGCACTATTACAAGCTTCCAGTTACAAAAGTTGAAGGTTTACTTCATTAGGTGATAAAGTAAGGAAGCGAGAAAATTGGTCCTGCTTCATAAATGTACTGTAACTTGTGATGACTCTGCAACTGATGTTATGCAGTCATCAGCCCCCCAGAAATTTTCTCAACCAAAAGTAAATGGCTTATTGGGCAATTTGAGGCTCTCAAATACAGCGGCTGGATTATTAGCCGCCAGGCTTCTTGAAAATATCTACTAGACTGCACAGCAACAGGTTCTTGCTTCCAAACACATCCTAAGAGTTTCCTGGCGTTTTGTTGAGATGAAAGCATTTTGTTCCTTGCCATAGTGTTGGCATTTCGCGATCTTGTTTGCTTTAGTAGCGTCAAACCGCATTTCATGAACAGTCATCTTGATCAATTCCCCTCAAATCTTGTGGCTTTAAGTTACGAACAGTAGACGCGTTTCAACCAAGATATGATTATTTGGAAGAACCTTATCAAAGCCAGTGTATCATCGTTCATTATCACATTAATTGTAGGTGTAAACACATTAGCTACTGTATTGCAATACGTAAAAGAAACAGAAAGAAAGTAAATGTAACAGTTGCACACCAGCTGACTTACCATCAACTGATTGACATTGTTCCGGAAAGCTACCCGCCTGCTAATAGGACATAAAATATTATTGCGTAGAATATATTATGTTACAAACTGAGATAGTGGTTGCGGGGATGCTTAAAGGGATGGGGAGGGACAACGTAACTCATAGCAGGAACGCCATTGAGGGCGACTCCTAGCCAGGTCAGCAAGTGTTCCTAGCCAAACGCGTTCATCTAGTTTTGGACCTCAAGCAGGAGCCGTGACACTAACTAAGGCCAGCTCCGTAGTGAATGCCTTTATTCATCTCGAGCGAGTCATCGCTTGGCCGCCTCTCATCTTCCATCTACACTCCCAGCGAGCAAACAACGCACCTTGCGGGAGCCGGTGGGTTGGCATGTGTAACACGTGGCCGAGCCATCGGAGCCTGGTGTGTGAAATGACGGTGCTGAGCGGTTCGGTTTATTTTCGGGTGCCGTAAACAATGAGTCGAACATGCTCGTTACTCAAGCGGGTTTTCCCCCAAATGTGATGCAAACTGCAAAGCCCCGGTTGTCTAACGTAACCAGCCTCTTTATGTCCACTGATCTAAGGGGCCAGGTTTCGCAACAGTATAGTAAGGTCGAACGTTCCGCTTCATTTTACCTTATACGCTTCAGGGCGAGAGTGATGTCGCGTCAGACGTCGGACGTGGCGAAAACTAGCAAAACACCTCGAGCATTTTTTATACGTTTCTTGATCTCATATTTGATCCTAAAGGCGTTGATGCAACTTTTCAGGTAGTTAAATATCTGAACGACTTCTAGTTGCTCCCCACCAAGAGTAAGCGCAGGAGGCGATCCCTGACAATCTTGGAGGGGAGCTTTGCACTTTAATGGTTCAAAGCAAAGCCTGAAGCGGCTGAGAACCAGTGCTAATCTGTCCAGTGTAGCATGGCACTTCTGTGAGCTGTCAGAGAAGAGGGCAATAAGGTATGCATACTGTACTTCAAGACGTCGTTCTCCTGGCAGTAGCTCCAGACCTTCTAAGTAGTGTCTTGTAAATGTAATCTTCATAGCGAAGTTGAAGAGGAAAGTGACAACGGGCATCCTTGTCTCACATCGCCAGAGATATTGGATGGTAGCGACAACTTGCCGTAAGTTCTCACTCTGCTTGTGCTACAAGTGCATAGTGCGCTGATAATATTCTTATATTTCTCGGGCACACGTTTCCTGAGTAGTCAGGCCCAAAGGGCCAATCGATCAACCGAATCGTAGGCACCTATGTTGTCAAGGAAAACAAATACTGTGGACCGCCAGTATGTGTGACGGTGCTCCAACAAATGACGCAACGTGAAGATGTGTTGATGCAGTCACGACCCGAACGAAACCCGGATTGCTCTTCACGAATCTGGCTTTTAGGAGCGCCAGTCAGCCTATGGAAAACAACAGAGGCAAGTAATTAGGAAGCGATGGGGACCAGATTGATTTCTAACTAGTAGTCTAATTCTGAACGTGTGCCTCCTTAGAATAGTGGAACAAGAACGGAGCGGCTCCAGTCGGTTGGGACAGTTTCAAGCACCCACAGTTTCACTAGTTATTCGTGTAAATTATTAACAAAAGCAAGACCCTCGAATTTGAATAGAGCTGGTTGAAAATCATCATGGTCACACATCTTTGTTTAACTTCAACAAGAGACGGTGGAACATACAAAAGATGGCGGAACTATTGTTTGAACGTCAAATGCGACTGATATACAAAAACCTTTCGATACGAAACTAATGTTTGCCCGATTAATGCCTGTAATGCATCTAGTTTTGTGTGTATATCAAGCCTACTCAAAATCTTGTGTTCACTATATATGTTTGCATCAATCTACATGTGTAATATACACCGCGTTATGGACCATCATTGTGAACACACTCGTAGTTTAAGATAGCATTGAAAGTCATATTTTCCAAAATATGTAGCTTAAATAACTAAAGTCAGATTTCAATTAAGCGCGCTTAAAGTTTTGCATCGCTATGTTTTTGCTCATCTTGATGAATCAAAACAAGTTAAAAGTTGAGATATTGAGGTGCTAAGCTAAGTATCAATAATGCTGTGACGTACACAGAAAACTAATGGTAAATGTCAATTTAGTATGCTTAAATTATACATGAACAATAAGTTATCGGTTAGTAAATCATCCATTATGTCAGAAGGACGGTTGGTCCCAGAAGTGTGTTAAACTGAATACTGAACGCGTCTGTGTGAAATTTTCTAACTGTGATCTACGCATTCGATCCAATTCAAACCAAATTTCTCAGTGCAAGTAGAGTATAAAATACTAGCACCAAAAGAGTTATGGATAATATTTGCCATAAAATCCATACAGCCACTGCCAGATCCGATATTTGCAAATAGTCACAACCTCGGTACTCATATACAACAGCATCATTTATGGGAACATGTGTTTGAGTGAGAGGAAATTTCTGGAAATCTTGCAGAGAGCACTCACTAAACGCTTGTACAGTAATTGTTCAAGCGTGAGACATTAAGATAAAAGCCAGCAGCCTAAGCTCGAGCCACTTTGGTTGCGAAGACTGAAACCCAGTGTAACGCTGATACAAAATCACATGAACCAAAAGACTTATTCGAATCTATGCAATTTATTGTTTTCTCATAACTTCATACGGAAACTAGGCAACAGGACTTGTAAACTAACTGTGCCACGAACCAGGAGAAGATGTCGTGTGGAATGGCCCATCAGCCACTATCAGGTCTAGCTTAATTGAAGGAAAATTTCACATTTGACTTCAAATTATCCTATAATAGAACTAGATAACGAACATGTTTTCATCGGATAACTCATTAAATGTGTTCTTCCAGGATGGACCAAGTACAATATAATCAACCAAAAATGATGTTACACAAAACTCGCAAGCAACAGAGTTATGTGCATTAGTGTTTTGCTGATACACTTTCTGGAACATGTATCTAACTCATGCATGAACATGATCATTACCGTAATCATAATCTGCACCTTGTGAAGACCAGTTTCTCGCACAAATGAGATCTATGCTAATTAATATCAATATTGAAACCTGCGGATTTACATAAAATGAAGGTAAATCAAAAATCGTTGATCAACTTTGCTCGTCGGTAGGCCTTGGTTTAATCTTAATAGTACTGTGTAGAAGCAGCTTAGAAAATTGTTTCTTAGACTACCGCGAATATATAATGCAAGCATAAACTCATTTTTACAAATCTAATGTCCTTTAATTGCACCAGAATTCGATAGCAGAACCATGACTCAAATACACGCAGACCGCTTAGCTAGCCCAGCGATATTACTTTAATATATATAGTTTTCACGTGGGTTGATGTGGACCACTTCGGTCGTGACGCATGACATCATGTGAGATCACGGATAATATAATGTTTTCTAATAGGTAGCAATATTCATGTTATATTTTTAGACCGTTACTAAGGTACCAACATAGTGTTTGAACAACATTAAGGATATTATTCAATTAATAAGTATGCTTTTCCTGCCTTTTAGAGTCACGCGTGCATCAATATACAGTATATTACTGATGATAAGCAGACGTTGTAATTGCCGACAGTATAACAGCAACATCAACTTGGACCAAAAACGCAGATTATTAGTCAACCATAAAAATTATCAGCAGAAAGAGAACCGAAATATTTTTCTTTAAGCTGTTAACGTCTACAGGGACGAAAATCTGTCCAGCAATCTTCGGCTGATATTTCGTAATATACGTTGATTAGCTAATTACATTAGATAATTACTAACCCATGTAATCAGTCTTAGTAAAGTCAGGTCAAGATACACTTTATACATCCGCGTGGGAGAATTTTCAGCAATTTGACAACTTAACCATGAGCCAAATCTGGCTTGCGGCGGAAATCAAGGGTCAAAGGAAAGATTGAAGATTCTGCTTTGGAAATGTCTGGTACGCGTTGGGTGGCGTTCACTATTTTCAATGTTAGCAATAACCCAACCTTGCTGATAACATAGTATGGTTCAAAATATGCGACTGTTGTCATAATATTTCAGCTCATCAATCCGGCACAAAAGGTGCAAACAAGACCATCATCAACGCTGTCTACTAACGATTGATAATAATATCGATATACGAACCCTTTTGGATATTCACTTACGGTCGGAAAGGCATGGTTTACATCTGTAAATGTTTGGTACAAACATGGCAGTACTGTTGTTGATGCCCTTTTCACTTACATGAGTAAGTTTGGTGGAATTATGTACATACGGCGAAAGCTTGAGCAAAACATTCCATGTGTATGTCCAACCATGAAAGCTATATGAACGCAGATACTTGAGGTAGTCGCTAGAAAGTTACTTCCCCATGGAACTTGCTAAACAGGAGATTCATCCTCTTCAGCCTTTGAAAGCTGCTAGTTTAATTTGCACATATGTATGTATATATAACAGTTAACTATATGATACGAGCGACCGAAGTTTACGCCATTTTCGTCCACTTAAATTATCATGGTTCTGTTCAGTTTAGAATCATTGAACTGGAAACAAAATTGTTGCTAGTAAGGAGTATAAAAATTAAATAGATCTTTGGATATTTAGGTGTAAAATAAGCTCAAAATTAGACGTACCAATAAGCGTGTTGCATATAGCTGCATATGTGGGTTACTAGGGAGTAGAGTTCTTGTCTACTTCGATTTCTCTGTCGATGACCGGGAATTATATCGCGCGATACTAGTGGCTGAATGCGCTTGGTATACATGTTTAAATAAGTTTAGTGTGAGCAAAGCCAAACTTATCCTGCGGTATTTCAAAATAAAATTATGACTAAACTTAAGCAATTGGTGTCAACCACATTTGACCCTAATGAAATCTTGTCAAATAAAATGAGGTCTACTCTTGCATGATAGTGTCATCCACCGTATACCCATATGATCCTCATTTGAAGCTGTTAAGGGAGCTAAACCAAGCCCAAATAATACTGTATACGCCGCCGTTCTTAAAGTAGTGCTTCCCACCACAAAAATTTTTTTCTGAGTTGTGAGTCTTTGAAGTTAAACACCACACAGATATTCGTATGAACGTGTTGGCATAACGAAAGAACTATCTCGTAAGGTCAGCTGTGCGTCTAACAAATGATTAAGTTTTCACTCAAACAAAAGCTGTAAATAAGAACAAGTGTGATTAATGCTGAGGTATATGGCGTAAGATGCTACTGGAAAAATGTAGTTAAAATACAGCAAAGATAGCTAGCGCTTCAATTTGTAGGTTTATTTTAGGGAGCCATATCCATAAAGAATTATGTGAACGGACCGATATTATGGCGAACGAAACCTTCGATAAGATATGTCAAAATGCTAGCGGCCATCTGGGCATTAAGAACCAAATGCAGCCGATTCAACCAACAAATTCTCAAAGACTTCTGCATGTTCAATGTTAAAAAAGATTTAACGGCCGATTCCTCAACAAGCGACAAAACGTGTAACCTTTATTTGACTCCAACAAGTCAATATTAGCACAGACCATCGTTATACTACTGGCTGAACTCAGCGCAGCGCTTTTTCTTAGTGGTGAACAAGACGGGGCAGAAATGTGAGTTTACCGACGTTGACATAACTACCTGGTATCATCCGTAGCTAGGATGATGGAAATAATCGAAGAAGAGAATTGATCATTGGTCACAAGCCGAAGGATAAATATGAATTAATCAAAGATCTACCAAAGTTTGTTACGAGATACATTTAGTGTCATCCATGGTCGAGGGATAATGATTAATGCCATTTTCCGTAGATTACCGAATTCCAAATTCCAATTCAAACAGGGATTGCAAAATGATTACGGCTTGGTACACTGTGATGAAAAATAAACAGAATAATACCTACATTGCAGGCAAATTTAACGTACATGATCTAGAAAATCTGAGTTACAGAGGATGAAATTGTGTCATTTGTTACATAATACAACGCAGTCTCCATTTGTCAATGTTTTGATTTGGACAAATGTTGCTGCGCGCAGCCTTCATATAGCCAGGGAACGTCCGTTAATACAGTCACTTTTCTTGTCAATATAATTAACAACGCAAGCATTCTATCATCGCCCTTTGAAACGTAGTGTTTTCCACAGTAGTAAAATAAGCTATACAGCTGTATAAACTCAAAAGCTTGGGTTTGCATGGACTCTCCCGGTCAATTAAAACGATCTGTGAAGGCAGCCTAGATAAATTAATGTGTGCAATTAATTCGCCACGACATGCTGATACACCAACAGAAGTTGGTGAAACGAACTTATTTGCGTTACAAACGTCTTGCTTACCTGTCAATAAACTACGCATAATGTAGCGTGAAATACTATAATCGCAAAGGTTTGTAAGTAAACGCTAAGGGCGGTGGAAGTGACCAGCGCTCTAAGGATCTAGTGTTAAAACCACCTTCCTTAAAATAGAAGGATTGAGCGATATTCGTGTTACTAGCATTCCAATATCAAATTTAAACAATGTCGATTTCTCTGCATTAACGATCATAACAAACCTTTTAAATATATATATATATATATATATATACGCTTGGCTAGCCGAACATTGTCTCCCCGTGTAGCCAGCTAGGTGGTTCGAATTTACTCTATTCCAGTAAGTACTTCGGCTGCAGCGTTCCAGGATATGGTGGATTTTCTGTCTGTAAGCGTTCTCTCTATAACAAGCCACACATGTCCGTTGAACAATACGGTGACTTGGCGTTTGTAACTATCCACTAAATAAAGTCATTGCCACGCTTCATAATGGTGAAACATTGTATACTAGCAACGTAATGCTCATCCGTGCAATCAGTGTAAATCCATGGACTTCAAGCACCGCTTTAGTATTGGCGACCTGTTTAGACACCAGCAAAGCAACAAAACCTTCACAAAGCGAAGCATTAGAGCCGCATACTCCTGCACGCACACATAAATACATTCATGTACCAACATATGTGGCACTACTCTGACAAACCTACTGTACTTCCTTGATCATATATTGCGCCCTTATCATGATCATGACTAAGAATTCATGCCTCGCGTAGCCGATAATATAACTACATATAAGAAACTTTGTGTTGCGACTTGCAAAAAAAGTATTAAAGGTGTTTCAAAACTTAAAAATATTCAAGGTTGTTGGATAATTGGTTTAGTATGTTATAGCCAATAAATGACGAATTACGAAAATACCTGCCTAAAGATTCGGAAAAATAAAATTATCTTTGGTATTGATTCCTCACTTTAGGCAAAGAGGCCTTGTTAATTTAATCTATCTCATTCCCCTTTGCAATTGATGCGATGTATATGCCTACTCTGCATATCCTCTTTGGCTGCACTCGATTAGAACATTAACTTAATTACCATCAAAGGGTCCACAATGTTGTGCAATTCACATATATTCGTTCATGTTAATTTTGTCTGACAGAATATATTCTGTACGGTGGACGAAATTTTACTATGTAGATTTTAAATTTGCAACGACTGCTTTACTACATCAAGATAACCATTTATTTGTCCACATACTTTTGCTAACCCAGTTGGAAATGAATGCCTACATTATCAATTTCAAATGAATTAAGGTGTTTAATTAAATGAGATCCGCATTTTCAATCCCCAGCGAGTTGTTTTATGTAAATGAGCATCACTTCTTCCATGCTACTTGGTGCAAGTCTTTAAAGCAGGGCACATCGGTGCATCAACCTATGAATTAGTTTAAGTAAATTCCTCGCACGCTACACAAAATCTCAGCTCTGCTTCTTCTCCTTCGACCTGCATAACACCCGAGCAACCAAGTTGTCCGGAAACGTACATGGAGCAAGAAATAGTGCTTGCAAGGAGCAAACAATACTGAAAAAGCTGAAAAATTACTATTCAAGTGTGGTTCATTTAAGTTGAATTAAAAACAAATCTACAGGCGAGTGCGAATGTTTAGTTTGTCTTTCCGATGGTTGGTAGGACAGTGGTTTATAAATAGATAAATTTTGGCAACGGTGGACGAAAATTCTACAGCGTACCAACGTCTAAAAAAATTACATAAAAAGTGAGCAGACTCTTGCCGTATTTCCAACATTCAGTAGGTTGCATGTTGCACGCAGTTGCAAGCAACCTGATACAATTGTTAGCTAAAGCGATATTGTGGAATCCATGGCAGTTGCAATCTACGAAATGGATAGTTAGGAAAATTGATATAATTGAGGGGACCCCTCTATATATGATTGCGTAAATGCCTGATAAGTTTGTCTCAGGCACGGTTGGAGCACGCCTACAACAACGGCTTGTGACGCTGGCCAATCGAACAGAGTTGCGCTGACCTGATGATGTTAGCTTAGCCGGTGAGACGAAAATTGAGCAGGCGTAAGAACGATCCTAGCCGCACGTGTTCAGGTAGACGCTGAGCCCTCGGAACGGATGCACATGAGAGGGGGTTACGGTAGGCTCGCGCTAATGACTTAGACGCGAACGCTTGCTAGTTAACGAAGCGCACAAATTCACGTGACCCGACCGACTCCCAAGTAAGGCGAAGAGGAAAGAAAGACAGGCGGTCCTCTGAAGTCTCTTATGCGACCAAAATATACGACCAAAAATATACGACCAGAATCAAAGCCAATGCTATGGGTCATTAAGTTAGGGAAAACTGTTACCACGAAGAGGTGGTAGTTTGTAAAATACCATTGTTAAAATTTCCGCAGTTGGGCCGCGTGTCGGAGTGGCTGAAGGCGGCTGCGTTGTGGGGAGGAATTGGACCGCGCTTTCCACAATCACACTGCCGGGGTTTCTGGCGCGTTTATGCGGGAATGTTTGACGGGCCCGCAACAAAACTGTAACAACTTCGCTTACATTTCCTTTTTGGTAAATGTCAACCTCCGGTCTTAATAAGTAGCTTATTCCAAGCAGTAACAAAAAGATTACCTTAGGAATTGCTATTTGTAAACCCAATTAAGGCTTTGATGAATCAAGCACAAAACAATAATGGCGGCAACAACTTAAGGAAAAATTATAAATTTATGCTTTTAGTCCAAATAGCAATTTATTTTACACGAATAGTGTAGACTCAGGCTAAAATATTGAAGCAAATTAATGTTGTATAAATGGTGTATCTTTGAAATAAAGGAATAAGATTATGGTATTATAACCATACCTTGGCTCTGATGCTTATAAATTGAATCTGTATCGCTGGGGCAAATACTTACTGATGTAGCCCGTGTAAGTGTGGTAGTTTTCTGTACTTAAAACATTATATTAAAGCAAATGCTTTGCATGAAAGTGCATGTAAGGACGAGTTTATCGACAATTTTTATGGTGCCAATTTATTCTGATCCCCAACATAACCCCACAGTCCAAGGAATAAAGCAAAACTAGTTCGATTCCCGCTAAATTAGCAAAAAATATATATACATGTATAGAACTATATATATGTATATATAATTTCGAACTGGTAACTGTCAGAATTACCTGGTGCTTTGTGTAATCACTCTTGTTATTGTTAAGACATACGCAGCTCTGCCAATTGCAGTAGGTTGGGCCTACTACCAAGAGCATAAAACAATCAGGGCGGTATACACAATGTTTCCATTAAAACGGACGTGATTTTTCACCACTCCCAGATACCACTTTAACGGAGCGCTGGGGAACACATAATTTTGTTCGAATTACCTCTAAATACATGCATTTATGAATTAGCTACATTTCATTTATTTTAAGAATATTACCTTCAGCCGATCACACCCAGTTCTGGAACTCTAAAACTAACGGGTGTCTGATAGTATAAGCGCAGTGTCTCTTTAATTAAGGGCCTATTTGAATATGGAGAAAGCTAAACATGTTAGGTAAAACAAGGCTTATTAGTTAACAGAACCACTCGTCTGAAACACATATACTTCTAATGGCGTCTATGATATTATGCTTGTCTTCTCTTTAAAACTTTGTGAAAGGTGTTCATTGCAAAGCCGGCTGGTGCATTCGGTAAATCTCTACTATTTATGCTTGCTTTTGGCGTTTCCAATTTATGCCTGTGTTATGCGTCTTTCTGATCGTATGCGTTTATGTACCAAATATGCTAGTTAGTGAAAGAGGCCTATACCCGCTAGCCTTCGCTGTACATAAATGCGTACGTATATATAGATATAGATATATATTTATATACTATATAAGTTCCCGAGTCTAGACTACCGCAAATTAACTGTAATTAAGATCTGCAAACAATACAAAGCTATTCTCCGGCTGCGTGTAACAACCATCAACGTATTATCCGTACGTCTCTGTTCTATGGAGCCGACGTATTAGCATAAGAGTGGTGTTCAAAAATAAAACGAACTTTTAAAATAGCCTGACAACCAGCAGAGGGAGCGCGCTGCGACTACAAAGCGCAGGCACAGGCTTGCTTAAACAAAAAACTGCGGTTTGGAACATTGCAATCTGACTGTTGGTTGGGGAGCTACAGCAGCTGTGAGAACGCGCACAAATAATTCGTCTGGATGGTAACCAAGGGTCAATGAAACCGCTCAAAGCCCACAGTGTGTGTGAAATTAAGCTACAAACTTATCAAAACGTTTTTAACTATCTTTCAATTGCTTCGCGAAACATCCGGGGAACAATTTATGCTTTGCACGCAGTACTTTGTGTGGTTTACTTGTTCTGAACACGGCAGAATGTTAGTCGGTTATGCTCCGAAGCCTGGACGACCTTCCACATCAACAGACGTTAAGCATGTCGACAGAATTTGTAGGGCGTTCTACGAAAATCGCCACATAACTGTTTGAGAAGCTGCTGACGAAATTTGCATCATAATAAAATCATACCTTCACATTTTTGCACGTTTAAAGAATGCTGTGCGCAGGAAGATTCCTTGACTGTGGAAAAAACAGACTCAGAAGTTGCATCATGAAATGCGCAGGCTCACGCATCGCTCCTTTTCCTAAGCTACCTAGCAAGACATCACACTGCCATCGTACCCCATCCACCGTACATTCCGGACCTAGTCCCTACAGATATTTGCCCGGTTCCAAAACTTAAAACCACGGTTAAAGCCGTCATTTCTAAACCAAAGAGGCGATTCTGGACAGTGCAGCCAGAGATCTGCACCCCACCTCCGAAAGTGGCTTCCAGGAGACTTTCTAAAAATAACAGCTAGGTTTTGTACAGTGTATTTCTAGTAGAGGGAAAAACTTTGAGGGTAAAGTACTTAAAATGTTGTGCAGTAAAAATATATGTTATAGCAAAGTTCCGTTTCTTTTTGAACAACCTTTGTACTTCTCTTCACCACTTCTGAAAATAACAACCTATACCTTGCTGCTTTTTTACTTGGTTGAATGAGATTAGAAGAGTAGGTATACAATTTGGCTGATAGCCGACTGCAGTTGACACTTTTCATCAGGGGATGCAGCGATGTTGAGCAAACAGGGAAGGATATATTACTGTTCCGCATGGAGTAACAACGGTTTGTACCAGACCCATTAAACGTCTCTCTGTTAGCTGAGTGAATAGCAGTCGCTCTCTGAATAATATATGACTGTCTGAAACCTCATGACCATCGCTTGGAATTCGAAGCACTCGTCAATCCACTCTGTCTAACTAGCCCATCCGTCACAAAAAGCGAAGGAGTGCGTATGGCTGATGTATGTGTTTTAAACAGCGAAATTATAAAATCCCAGATTAGCTTTGATACTAACAGGATCAGATATCTTTTGACTGCTTTTTGAGCTTACCCAACATTAACTCTGTATTTACACTTAAAAAGATGAACACAACATCATATACTATTATCCCAAGTATTAATTTGTTACCGAATTGATATATAAAAAACAAAGGCACATCTGCCTAATATTTGCAGCAAAATTCTGATTCGCACTTAAGGATAATAAATATGTTACTAATCTTGCTGTAGCTGTTTAAGTTTCTTGTTTCTCTGAAACTTGAACACTTATAAACGCATTCCCTATGTACTTATCAGACAATATGTCCAAGACACTAGCCTGCTAAATTGTTATCAGTGTATCCTTTACACTGGAAACAATCAACTATCATACCACGACACAAAAGCAGATCTATGCAAGATGTAAAAAATTACCGCTCAATCCACCACATATCTATTATCTCCAGAATCATGGAGAGGTTAGTTAAAGAACGCATAATAGAATATTTGAGTTCTCCGAGCCTTCTCAGTAAACATCAACACGGTTTTTTGAAGGTTAGGTCGTGCACTACCTATCAGTTAGGTTACCTTGATTTTGTGACTAGAGCAAGAGACGCCTGAAGTGCCATCATCGTAATATTTATTGACATCCAGAAGGCTTTTGACCGTGTCCCACACAATTTACTGTTGCTGAAACTTATGTCCTATGGTTTCACAAATTCGCGTTTAGCTTGGTTGTCTTCCTACCTTGAGGGTAGAAAGCAAGTAGTCAAAATCGGTAACTGTACATCTGAGGCCACTACAATTGCTAGTGGAGTGATCCAAGGTAGCTTGCTAGGCCCGCTTTTATTCTTAGTCAGTTTTAACGATCTCCTTGATGAAATCTCGTACGGGAAGCCATTCCGTTTCGCTGATGATGTGAAAAATGTGTATTTTTCCGCCCCTGGGCAATTTAGTCCCAATTTAGCCTGTACTCAGTCGGAATTTTCCGCATTGGAGCACTGGAGTAACTCCTGGAAGGTGCACTTTGCCACTGACAAGAGTAATCTATTGTACCACGGCTGTAGTTCTTCTCCGAACATCCTAACATTACACGGTGCCCATATTGCTATGTGTGGCGCAGTCTGAGACCTTGGTCTAAGATATTGTGCCTCATGTAATTTTTTAAAACATGTTATATTCTTGCAGACTTCTGCCAGAAAAGTGATCGCCTACATAAGTCGAACTATTATTTTGAGGGATTCCAGGCTTCATGCCTTTAAAATATGTGTTAGGCCGAAGCTTGAGTACTGTACGATAGTGTATATTAATATGAGATAACTGGACATCATAGCACTAGAAAACATTTAACGATCATTCACAAAGAGGTTTTTAAACACGCCTAATACTGTGACATACCGTGTGCGTTGCGAGGCGCTAAATTTGGAGCCGCTATGGCTACGCAGACTTAAACTTAAGCTGAGCCTTCTATACCCCTTACTATTCGGATTAAGTTTCACTGCTCAGCTGCAACTCGAGTTTCAGACTCGTATGCGCTATGAGCTAAGAAACAGCGAGAGCACACTGCAAATACAAAAGTCGCGCACAAAGCTCCGCTCAATATTTTTCTCCTCAAAATATACGTTAATATGGAACAAACTTCCACTGAGTATTAGAAACTTCACTGCCTATCCGCAATTCAGACGCATGATTAATATTCGCCTGACTGTTTCGAATATCTGGTCAACACTAACCCAAACGATGACTCTAGATGATTTGTATGTGAAAAGCCCTGGATACATGTGAAAGTCGTCATATTCTCTATTCGTTTCAATATTACAAGATTACCTACAATTCTTGGGTATGTATTTAAAAACGATCTTACTTATCCCACTCTGTCTAACCATTTCTATTTTCTTCTATGACTCACTGGTTTGTAGCTGTACTATGCCTTTCAAGCTGATGTCACTGTACCATCGTCGTCATTCGCCAAGATTTTCCATCAAATTGTGACTGGCCTATCGGCTAGCGTTTGTATCCAATATTTTGTCTTTTAATTCCTCATACGTTATCTTCCTCTGTGTTTCATTGTTAGTCATGTGGTGGCGGATTACAGCTTCAAAATAAAAACTACACCAGTGCAAAAAATATTGCTACTGACTCGCTGGATTTAAACAAAAAAGATGCCACACTTGATTAATCCGCATAACGAAATGGGCTGTGGCTTCATCGCCTATAATGTCTGCATAAAACAGCCCGTAAAAAACATTTGATACTCAGTCCGATGGCCTATTTACTATTTTGCCACACCGGCACAGATCAAATTGGAGCATGGAAGTGCGGGTGAAATCCATAGAGGGAATACCCTGCTTAAAAGCAAGTCCCCTGGGCACAGTTCCATGGATGACGGTAATTATTTATTTGAACATTCTGTGAAATCTACATTAATTATTGTTTCCAGTTTCTTAAGCTCTCTACTATTTTCAAACTGATAATCACTTTAAAAACCCATATGTGAACCATTGAACGAAACACATAAAATTAACTATATTATGCGATCACGTTGTACATGTCGATAAGACCACTCATTTGGTCTGTGCCTCGCACTGCCGAGGAATAAAACGTTTGTTCATTTATATATTTATTTTTTGGACAAGTTATTTGTGCGCTTGGGTGTCTTACTAAGTAAGTGGCACTCAAAGGCAAATACCAATACTCTTCCTAGCCTATACATTCCCATGGTGTGTCATTGTACCTACGGGGTCCGGAAAATATGTTTACCCAAAGAGTTATCTATAGCGTCCGAGGAGTAAATAAAAATGTCAATTATTTCACTAACTTTCACTAGTTTAAAACAGCTTATATTGCCGCAAAATTCAAAAGCACTTCGGTCGTTACTAATATGGGATTTTTTTATCCATTTCAAAAAAGAATCTCCGTGTATGGATGTCGAGAAAGAGACATTGAACAGGCGGTAGTAGAAAAAATTGTGGAACATCACGCTGCAAGGTTGCAGGTATATAGCGTCAGATTCTCCGCGTTTATAATCCCTTGGAAAAGAGCATCGAGTGGTTTGCAACTTAGCTGATAAAGTAGTTCCGTCTTTATTAGCAACCATACTCTTGTGCTGGCCAAAATATTTCTTCGATTGTTTCAATTTTAAAGAAATTGTTTAGTGGCATTTTATTAGAGGACCAAATACTTCACATACTCATGCAAAGTGAACATGGTACGGCCATAATGGAATGACACTACGATACCAACGAAACCAACCAAGCTATTTTCAGTCCTACGGATCAGTTGCTTCCTTCACCGCTGTATATATGGTATTTGTGACGTATGCCAACTCATTCAGAAAATATATAGCTTCAGCAACCAACAAAATGGCCAAGTGTTACAGGTGCACCTGTTAAATATTCCCCTTTAAACTGCGAAATAGATGGCGAGACATGATGAAGATAATAGCATTTACATAGTGTATATGCAGGAATTTGTTCACAGGTAAGTATGCTAACGTAAAAAGCAGTGTTTTGACTAGCAACAACGGGTTATTTACTATCAAATTTGGGAAGCGAACAAAAAATATGGATGAATCAAGCGGTTATTATAGCGTGCTGATCGAAGTAAATGCTTAAAGGAATACAGATAATGCAAGGGGCTGGAGCAAAAATGTCATCGTAGTTGAACCTTGTATCGTGTTGTGCGTTTAGCGAGGCAGAAATCGGTGACTCACAGTACCAAGAATATTGAAGCGACAACTTTAACAACACCAAATAACACAATGTAGCAATGTGCAAAACAACATACACATTATAAGTAAGATGGAACCCAGCGTATGAATTAATATGGAAGAAGAATTTGTAAGACAACACCACCCTTATGCTAAGCTAATTGTGAAAAGTACGGTGAGGTAATGCGGGATAAATAGCAGACGTTTTTACAACAGCTTGCTAACTAGTTCCGCTGTGAGTTATCCGAGATGCAGAGTTTATGTAAATAACCAAGTCACTCCGGGACGTGTCGTTTTCGTTCTCCTTACGACTTATCAGCTTACCCCTCCCAAAGACGGAAACAAAGACCCAACACGAGAGATCCCTGGCAATCACTACGAGTACACTCAGCTACCAATTTGTTCACATGAATAGTTTGCCGTACCTGCCTTGATAGATGCACGCTCCCAATGGGTCAGTACTCCTAGAGTTCAACCCGATTTACTCGCAGTAATGGGTACTAAACAGCTGCATGCCGAATAGCACTTCATCTGAAGTCAGGTGGATCTTAGCAAGATGCTGTCAAACATCGCCAAATCCCAGCGAGTGGGTCGCCGCGCAAACCAGTGAAGGACATTGTCAGGTTGGGATTAAAAACATGGAACAAAAAGAAACCCAGTACGCGGGATGTTATGCACGGACGACACTGAAACACGCACTTTACAACAGCATAATAAATACCGTGAGCGAAGTAGTGCAGAACATAAGCACTTACATTAGCGAATCGCGCGAAGTGTTCACGGAACGAAATGCAAGCGGTCGCCATATTATGTCTGTATTTTGGGGTCAGCCGCAAATTAGAGACATCACACACGCTCATGCGAAATTCAAAGCCTCAAAATATAGTTGCGGCGATTTACACATTGATGCTTAGAACAGGAAGGCATGCGGTTAAGTGTTTGCCGCTCTGTTTCGTCAGTTGTCACTGTGGGAACTAGGTTGCACAAGTAGACCTTGCTGTAGCAAAATAATCAACCATTACGAATCAACAAAAACGAAAGCACGAATGAAAGCATTGAGTCAGGAGAGACTGAAGACCGAAAATATGCGTAGAATTGTGATTGCGGGTGGCCCAACATATTTGCAGGCTCTGAATACAGTGGTTTAGGGACAGCAAATTTTAACAAAAAATATGACAGAAGTGATGGACAGATCTCAATGAAAAAAAAAAATACTTAATAATCATATCTACGAATCTGATAGAAATATGCTGAGAAACTTACTGGCAAAGTAAAGAAATAGAATGCAATGGAATCAGTGACATCAATGACACATTATTAATCTCATGTTATCTTATTAATAACTTTATAAATAAAGGACGTTTCGGGTGCATAAAGCTGACACATTCAACGATAAACAAATCCACGTACCTTTGAAATTTCATTCTACTACCTAGCTGACCTCAAGTTATTGCTAACAGGCTGGGGCCAGTTACAAGCAGAGGTGTGATAAAAGGTATTCCGTACTTATCTCAATTGCGTTTGCACCGATTGGATGCATTGGATGCGTAATCATGTGAAGTACGTTAAAATCCGCTTTCAATAAGCCGCAAGAATAATTAAGTTGAGCAGTTGTTTATAAGGGTTTTTACAAGTCCAGCAGCATGAATGTAGCAACTAGTAATAATTCAAGATAAAAAGCACCAAGATAAAAAGTGAGAAACTTCGACGTTTGGGAAACTCGTATAAATATTTTCGTAAACACACGTGCAACTCTCCACTCGGCTAAATTGCGGAGAAGGAATTAGAGCAGACTGCTTGATAAGTGTTACGTCATTTTTATACTGAAAGAGAAGATATCACAAAAGGCATGTATGAGAACGTTTTTTAGTCTTTCATTGGAAATGCGCTTATGTGGGAGCAAAAATTGCGTATAGCATAAGGGCGTTTTATGCCATTGATAACAAAATTGCTAAAATGATTTTCCGGAAGCAAGACGACTGTGGTGCATGGATAATAGGATTTAGTTTGCTTTTAGGCCACTCTTTTGAATAAGGTGCGAATGGACGCGGAAAACACGGCCTGGTTTTTCCAGTAATAGCTATTCTAAGTTAATATTTATTTGAAAATACCTTTATTCAGCGTTGTACAATTTAAGCACTCGCAGCTTGAGTTGGTAAATATATTGAAACAAAGCACGCTTGTGTTCTCCGCAAAAAAGGCTTACCAGTTATGCCAATCCAATGCCAATATCCGTATACCATTCAGCAGACTGCGCCCATGTACGCGAACCAATCATTTGGCCGCATTTTCTCCAATTTGCTATCTTCAAAACTTCTGCATGCAGAACGGAAAACCAGTTTAATTTAAAGCCGTAGTGGCAGCATTGTTTGTGACAATTTACTCGGCCTATTGCAGTTTATCAATTTCTCGTTTGTTCAACCTCTACTAGTGAAGTATTGTAGGATCAAAAGACGTTGTTCTTTTACCTGTAACTTATGGTAATTTATGAATATAAGATGCGCTGATGGTCAGAACCCGTCGATAGTATAAAAGCTATTCCTACCGCATTAGCAGAAATTAGGTGTTCTATAGAATGTCCGGGGAACCGTTTTTACCGGATTGTATACAAGTACAATTTATGTTTGTAGGTAATGGAATTCATTTATCAACTCATGGGTTGCGCCATACTCGTTATCTTGCAAGTCAGATGGTCCGCCTCTGCTACCATTACTCAGTGACATAAGTAGCTGGATAGACCGCATAAGCTGTTAGCTGTCTTGAGTTCGTTCCACAGCAGGGGACCGAGAGCATGCGCAGCATCGATGGTTAGCCGGCACAATCGTCAGTTACTGTTCCGGATTGGGATCACGCTTATCTGTTTTGGGAGCAACTGAACTGAACTGATATCATATCATACAGAATCCCCTTCCTCACAACAAATCCTGATCACTCTTTTCAAAGAAACTTGAAGTTATACTGGCTAAAAGAACACCAACAGACAAACTATAGACAATCACATTAGCAACAACCTAGGAAAACAGTTTTGTAAAAATCTCAATGTCCCTACCTCTGAGCATCTCTTTTCTACCTGTATAACAAGTCTTGAATTATCCAGCCGGTAGAATAGTCAGACTTTTTGAGGCGCGAAATTTGACTTAGGCCATAGTTCGTTTGCAGCTTTTCGTTGCGCTGGATTAGCCACCTAAAACAATTAACCATCGGTGGCTATCAGTAACTACTAGGTGAATAGCGGTCCGTGACCGTATTTGTAAATGCTTTTGTTGTAATGGTGACGATTCTTATTCACTGGCTAAGTTACATGACTGCAGATTTCTCAACGGATGTAGCAAACACAAATTAAACGCTGAATTTTGTAAAGTAATGAATAACAAAAAGCAGAGAAGCCATAAGATTAATGCTGATATGACGCGACCTATTAGTCATGATTAAATAACGTGAGAACCAAATTAATTTCGCAGGATTGGAAACAATGGATCTTTCGCCCGTCGTACTAACGATAGGCGTAATGTCTAAGGTTAAGATGAATTAATGTGTCTTATGGTGGGCGCCTAGAACCATTGTATTGAATAGCATGATTGAGTGACCTAATTTGGTTTGATTTGTTGAGCAACCAGCTATAAGTTTCGTCTATACTTCAGCGAGATGTGTTGAGTGATTTAAGACTAAACAGCGTTCGAAGCGGATTCCTATTTCAGCTTTACACACAAGTTGTTAACTTGTAAGCAGTTAACATCGCATGCATGCCATAAATAACACACAGAAATAAATATATAGAGTAATAAATTCGTATGAGTGGAAATGCAAAACATATTATGGATAATAAAGGAAATGCAAATTTGTTCAGTACCTCTGAAAGTATCATAATAATGTAGCTAACTAACGAGCAACTTTATTTATGTTCACCACATCACACTGTTACAAACCTTTAGTTCTCAGAAGCTCCGTTTTGTTAAAGAATCTCACTTAGTGGTCTTACGTACAGCTTACTGCATAATTTCCGTTAATCATATGCAGTGATTAACCTTTCATTGAATGCAAACCCATTGTGGTGATGAAAAATAACAATCGTAAATATGTTGGTAATACTTCACCTATCCAGGGTATGCAAATTATTACGCTCTTTATGGATTTAGTTAGTGTGCTCGTTCACAAGGGAGAAAATAAGTGAAGTAAGATGAGTTGCTGGTTTATCCATTGATGGAAAAGTAAATAAATTTATTGTTAGTACAGTGGAGTAATTTGTGTGTTAGCTTAATACATATTCATCACATATGATGTGTTGGCTTCGAACTTAAGTAGGTAGTCTAAAAATTCAAAATTTTGTCCATACCACTGAAATCAGCAAATGTTTGGCCCTTAATTTTGGTATGCTAGAGCACAACGGGTTGTGACAAATTTCGGATGCTGTATTCAAATGCCTGGGATTATGATTCTGTCAACATACTGCCGGTATTCCTCTAATACACTTGAGGCCGCTGGGCAGGTAACTGATAGGTGGTGTTTGTGCAATCGATACCAAGTTACTTATACCCTGATTACATAAACCAAAGCAATGTTGTTCATTCCTGTCAGTGTAAATCCGATGACTAATGTGCCATAGAAAACTAGATAAATTGCCTCATTTTGCTTCGTTTAAAGAGTTAAGGGAACATTGTATTACAAATTGTTGAAGATTAAGAAGTACGTTTATGGCAGCAACAGTGTGTATTATAACACATGCTCGTTTGTGCTCAAATCAAAGAGTTAGGTTTTCTTTATTCTAGCGCTATGCAACACGTATCTTTCGTTATTCATTTCTATCAAATGGTTTCCTGTACATCGGATCTCATTCACTTAGCAGCTTTAATTGTAAGAAGCCATTGACGCTGGTAGTAATGCGTCGTGGACCCTTCCATTATTGGTTACTGTCTGTTATAAGATGAAAAGGAAAATGAGTAGATATGACCAGAGGAATAAACAAGTAATTACGGATTAGGTAAATAAAAGTGCAATCAGCCCTTGAATCTGGCACCCGATTCACAATTCCAAGTGGCTATCCATTGGTAGTCATTGAACAGATTTTGATAATTATAGGACAAACTTTACCCGCTGGTGTCGTAGGTAGAACAAACGCCAGGTTTTACATGCCAATTTAAGACTTTCGACGGAGCCACTCGGTGATATTAATACGACGCAACTAAATGCTATATATTTTTGAGCGATGCGCTCATTTATTATCCTCATACATGCAATTATGTGACATTCACGATGTAATTAATCCGAGTGCCTCAGCAAGTGGACTCACATAACAAGACTTAGGTAAATCTTATATGGTTATGAAATATATATATTTGCCTTTGGGAATAAAAATCAGACGCAATTCCAAACAGTCACTTCTCCACTGACTGTTTTGACGGAGTAGTAGATGTTGCTTCATTTATACTTGGAGTTGTGTACATAACTTAAATCCCGATGTTAAAAGACTTATTTATTATTGATGCAACAAAGCAATGCAATACGTAAGCAATACAGTTTGACTCATTCTTTCGGGATATTTTTTACCTTCTATTATAAAAATCGAACTTTGCCTCCCGTTTTCTTCCACAAAATTCCCAAGTGTTGCACTAAGTTGAGGTATACCAATCCATCATGCCAGCTGTTTTTGATGAGACGATGAAAGCCGTGGGTGTCAACGTACCCAGCATTAGGTAAATGGCACTTATGAATCTTCAATCTTCCGCATACACAAGATAAAAAAGCAAATACTGAATTTTGAAGACGCACTGAGTTATATACGTTACTGCTATGTAGCGTAAAGGCCCCATGAACACATTGTTCTCATTAATTTGTCTTCCGATGTATAAGGACTATAACACATAATATAAATGAGAGCACATTTTTATAATGCGGTGGCGAAAATAACTTGAAAAGTATGAGCGTTCCTATTTTTGGATATCCAAAGTGAGGAAACGGTTTTTCGGCAATAATGTCGGCTGTGGTGTGTAAGCCAGTAGTTGGTACACCCTAACAAGATTTTCCCGCAAGCGCCGGTATTTCCTGATGTACCTGCCAAAGGTTTGCAGTCTATGCTTGTAAAAGAAGATGAAACAGTCCTCTAACATTTATCGTCGCCTCAAGTTTGCCGTTTCAAGCGCATCAACATCGTGTTTGAGCCATGGTGGTCTGGCCTGAACTTCGTACTCTAAGTGGAGCGTCTTGTAGGCATTCAGAATTTGTTGAATGATTGATGGCTCGAACTTCCCGACCGCCCTTCCTAAGGGGCCAAAGGGCTGACTGGCTCTGCTTGTTACCATCGCAGCCTGTTTCGAGCAGCCAAGGTTGTCTTACAAGATTACTCCCAGATAGATGTATTGTGTAGCGTGTTACAGATGCTGCACTACCAGCCAATGTTTACGACTACAGTAATGGCGTATGTTCAGAACTTCACATTTACTCAAGTTAAACTAGAGCTGCTTTTCGGATGACTAATTGTAGTCTTGCCGAGATCTATCTCTATCGCTGCTTGGTCGCCCAGTCTTGATCTTGTGCCGGAAGTTGACATCCTCTGCGAATACAAGAATGCCAGACTGCAGCCCAATAGCAGGATCTTTGTTGAATACTAGGAATAGATGTGGTTCAAGTACCGATTCCTGCAGCACACTAAACTAGACATAAATTGTCTGGGAGATGGATCTACGGACTTTCACAGCGGACATTAAATGAGGAAGTTGAATATCCAACATAGCACAGGGTCACCCGTTCCACATTATTGAAAATGATAAATTATTCAGTGGCCCAGGCGATACACTGCTTTAGAAAAGCCAATGTATATGACCTCAGCTCCTTCTCTGGTATGTTTGATCTAGCGACAATTTTGTACTGTAGGACCTCAATTCGGTAGAATCCATTCAGTTGTGCACTATAGTCTTGTTACTTTCAAGGCATCACATGAGCGCTTCCGTGATTACACCTTCCTTGACTTCGGAGAACACCGAGATGAGAGTGGTTGGATGGTATTTAGACTGCTCCGCACATTTTCAACTCTTGTAAGGAAAGTGATTCTTTAAAATTCTTACAAGGAGGGGACCTTCATTTCTACAAGTTTTCGAGGAAAGTACCGAGCTACTAGATCTGCAAGGTTCATAGCAGCTATGTTTACTTGATGGACTATGAAGCATTTCGACCAACACATGTCAGCAATAAGATACCATTCGATCAGCTGATATTTCCACCAGCAATATCGACCAATATTCAAAACCTCCACCCAACACATCATCGAGCATAGCAATTTGAAGCTGACTAGCTAAAGAATCATTACATTTCCTGTTCTTCCGTGATTATTCGTAGGAATATTAATATGCATCATTGGAAATACATGCTGTTACTTCTTTATTGCATTCAAAGACGAAAGGACACTAACTCCGAACTCCACACCTAACCAGCGCTCATAAAAATTGGTGACAACGCCATGAGCTCCGTGTTTCGGACACAGCCCAATTCATTCGGGGAGTCGTGACCATTTCCGTCGATTTTATTCCTTTCATGTATGCGAATATGACCGACCAGCAACCAGGGGAAATTTTCATCGTATCTATTGGTTGTTTCCCATATTTTGGGTATAATATCCTCAGCTTCGGTTTCTAGAGCCCTAGTCATATTTTCATAGTAATCGCAAAATAAGGATGCCTTAAAACTTCCTCATGTGGTTTCCTGACTCCCACCAGAATTATTGCTCTTGGTGCAACATATCCTGACAACAAGCCCTACGTATCAACAAATAAGGGACTTGTTATTGCGCGAGCTTAGCCTTAACAAGCGTAACAGATTTAAACTTCTACTTATTGACGAAGAGTTAGGCGATCTCAAACTCTTACGCAACTATTGCGAGCCATGGTGGTTATGGTCGGTGAAAATCCTACAGAGAATTCCATCGTTAGCAGTTATTTTCGCAACGGCTCTCTACTATTGTACAAAAAATATTGACTGAAGCTCATTAGAATACCAAACTTAAAGATTTAGCACTTATGGATGAGAAAATCATAGAGATACAAGTCCCAGCGATCTCAAATTTATCGCCTCGTGCATCTAACGACTCAATCATGAGAGTCGTACGTTCTTTTCATGATCAACTGGCCTCAATCGCCATTGTCAAACAAAGGAGCAACTCCCGATCAAACCAACGGCGTATTCGGAGTGCTAGTCGTTGCAGTGGCATATGCTGGTACCATTGGATATTCCGTAACTGGGCAGGGAAATTCACAAAGCCGTGTTGATTTTCCAATGTGGGAATCGAACACCACAGCTCGTAATGCTGACGACGCAAGCTGACATACCCGAGCCACATCGCCTACTTCACTTGCGGGACGTAGGATCTGGCAGGTGATTCCTCGAAGACACTGGTGCCGCAGTTAGTGTGGTTTCTCCACTTCCGGAGGACCTGAAGCACTGCTCGGTATACAATCTGCAGACAATAAACCGCACGCACATCCGAACGTTTGGAGAACGTTTCAGTGCATTAAATCTGGGTCTCCGCAGGACTTTTTCTTGTAGCCAAAGTGCCTACTGTAATCTTAGGCCTCGACTTTTTCCAGATTCATGGCATTATTGTAGATCCCAAACTCGGCCAGTTTATCGATGGCTTGATGCAACTATCATAGGCTGGTTTCAAAAGCTCCATTATGTTTATGAATCCGCAGCTTGCCCCACTTTAAGCCACTTCAATGCATTTGGATTTGTTACGAGAATTTAACAACAGAACAAAGCCTGGATACCAATCTGGTGATGTTAAACATGAGATCGTTCATAGGACAACGACAACAGGTAGTACGGTTTTCCATTGACCACGGTGCTTAGCGCCTAATTAACCTAACGCAGCGAAGGCTGAATTGGACCATATGTTACAGTAGGCCTTAATAATTCCATCCAGCAGTATATGGACATCGCCACTATATATGATCCCAAAGATAAATTCTGCTGATTGGAGACCTTTTGAGGATTGCTGGAGGGTAAACGCGATCAACGTCCCAGACAAGTATCCCATTCCGCATCTGCAGGATTTCTCATCCTCGCTGTGCGGAAAGCAAATGTTTAGCAAGACAGAACTTGTGCGGGCATCCCATCAAATGCTCGTGCATCCTCAAGATGTTCCTCAGACTTCCGTCACTACTCACTTTGACTTTTTTGAGTTCTTTCGAAAGCCATTTGGTCTCCGCAATACAGCTCAGACATTTCGGCATTTTATGGATTAGGTCATTCGCAGGCTGGTCCATATTGACGACGTCTTCTTTGCAAGACGTAAGCATGACAAACATTTCCGCGATTTACGACGACTTTTCGAACGCTTTGCTCATTATGGTGTAGTTATCCTTACCTATAAGTGTCAATTTGTCGTAGATACAGCGGACTTTCTTGGTCACCATATTATCTCCGCCGGAATTGCAACCCTATCCGATAGCGTGACAACCATCTCTGAGTACCCAATCCCCAATTCCCTCAGAAAGATACGCCGATTTGTGTGCATGGTTAACTTTTACAAACAATTCATTCCGCACTGTTCCGAGTTAGCGCAGCCCCTTAACCAGCTAGCCAAATTGGATGTTAAGTCATTCAGCTTTACGGAATCCGCTAAGCATTCAGTTAACTAAAACATCAGCTGGCAACTGCAAGTCTCCTACCTCATCTAGACCCCAAGGCGCCGGTACACTTAACGGTGGACGCCTCAGATGCAGCAGTAGGCTGTGTGTTACAACAACGACATCGAGGTGAATTGTATTCGATTGCCTTTTTTCTCTAAGAAACTACAACTTGCCAAACGACGCTATAGCACGTTCGACAGAGAACCAGCACTTTACCTCATTGTGTATCATTTCCGACATTAATTGGAAGCACTTGCATTCACGGTATTCACCGATCATAAGCCGTTAACGTATGCATTGCGTTCCGCTTCTAACCGACTTTCCTCAGGAGAATCTAGACAGTTAGATTACATCTCCCAAATTACCTCAGACATTTGTCCGGTGCGAACAATTCCCTAACAGACGCCTTAGCACGGTGAAATTACCTTTTTTGAGCATTCCCCTGTTAATTTTCAAGAATTAGCCACAACCCAACATCAGGATAAGCGGTTTCTTCAACTACGGCAAGAAACCAACCTACAGATAAACCCATCCCGCTGCCTGATGTGTGATGTATCGGCAGTGAAGACACGACCTGTAGTTTCACCAACATATCTGCGAATCATCTGTAGTTCACTACATGTTCTCTCACATCCAGTCATTGAGGCAACGCGCAAACTCATTTCTGATTGTTTTGTATGGTCAGCACTGAACAATAACGTGCAAACCACAGTGAGAAACTGCCTCCCATCTCAACGTTCCAAGTTGTATCACCATACACAGGCACCACGTGGCAATTACATCGTTCCTGATGCCCATTTCAGTCACTTGCACATAGACACCGTCGGTCCGCTGCCGCTGTCGTGTGGATATAAATACTTACTTGTTGCATCGATCGTTTAACTCTTTCGTCAGTGGTAGTACCTATTGCGAAGAATTCGGCAGAGACAATAGCAGACAACTTTGTAGCTCATTGGATCACACATTATAGTGTTCGATCTAACAGAACAACAGATCGTGGTTCGCAATTCGAATAGAGGCTTTTTCGAGAGTTAACCAACATTCTTGGAACCAAATGAATAAGAGCAACTGCGTACTATCCATCAGCGAAAGGGTTAGTATAAAATTTTCACCACCACTTCAAAACATCTTTGATGGCATGTTCTGATACCACCCGTTGAACCGAAACCTTACTGCTGGTTTTATTTTCTTCGAACGACGCCTAAGGCTGATTTCGGTTGTTCTGCCGCGAAGTCGGTAAAAGGTATCACGTACAACATCCGGCTGACTTCGTTCAACCAATCGACTTTAATGCTCTAGTCCCTCAAACTTCCTTCAACATATACGTTCATATATGCGTGAACTGCATTTTACTGCCACACGAGCACAGAGTAACAAGTGTTACATACCAAACCCTCTGACAATTTATTCACACGTGTGGCTACGAAATGATGCAGTCCACAGGTCTTAACAGCCACCGTACGAAGAATCATTCGAGATGATCGCTAGAACAGAAAAACACCATATTATCAACAGGAAGGGTAATGGTAAAGTCGATGTAGTTTCGTTGACCTACTCAAGCCAGGCATAGGCAGAACGACCTTGCGAAAAGCAATCAACAGGTCCTGAAAACACACAACGCACGCCGCAGTCATCAAAGCTCCTTGAAAGTGACCCTATAACGCCAACATCTGAAACTAAACCATAAGAGGCTAATACGTGGCAAACACCGTCAGGTAGAAAAGTTCATATGCTAGACTGATTAGTAGCATCTTGTTGTGCTAATCACCTGAATGCAATGCGTACTGCCATTTTTATTTCACTTCTGCCAGGACGCAACAGAACAGAGCTCGCAAAAGCAACAGGAATAACAATGGAATAACCATCACCATCCATTACTAACCTCATTTTGCTCCCAAACTTTTCTCTGTACCTCAGACACAGAAGCTTAGCCTGCATATTTCCCATGATTCAGCCTAAGGCATTTCTTACGGCACTGTACCAGGTAAAGGTCAGATTTTACAGGCCATTCCCACCAGGTTTTTACTCCTGGTCGCTTGAACATCGTGCGGCTAACGCAATGAAGATGAGGTATGCAGGACCATCATGCATTTTGACCAACGCCATGCACCAGTAGGATGCCATCTGATCAGCAGATATTTCCACCAGCCAGATCGACCAATATACAAAATCTCCACCCAACACATCATTCAGCATAAAAATTTGAAACTGACTAGCTAAAGAAGCTTTACTTTTCATGTTCTGCCGTGATTATTCATAGGAAATACATCAATGGAAATACATGCTTTTATTTCTTTATGGCATCTAAAGATGAAGAGATATTAACTTCGAACTCCACACGTTACCAGCGCTCCTATAAACCCACTTTATGCGGTGTCCTTATTAAGAGAAGTTGTTACATTTGTGTATGAAATATCATATTATTATTGGTATCTTTGGTTTCAGTGATAAGCAACACCTAGTTACCGAGTAATTTGAAGTCATTTAAGCTGTCTAAGTTTATTATTGAAAAAGTATTTCGGTTTACTTGTGTGATCGAAATTCCCCTAAAGATGAATTATCAGGAATTGGAAGGGTACATTAACTGATTAATCATCAAAATTGAACGATTTTTGCGATATTTGAGCAATATTTTGTTAGGTTGCATTTTAAACATAACGATTTACATCCTTAGACTGCTAATGCATCCATTAACTGCCGCCATCCGTCATTTTTCAGTATGCCAGCTTGAAAGAACTAAGTTGATGATAACAGCAGTAAAACTAAATTCCTTTTTTTATTATATTCTAAAACTTTTTTAATTTTACGACATTTATTGCTCTAGTAATGCAGTTTAATTTGAGAAAAATCTGTAAACTATATCACAATTACTTAACCCATTTTTCTTCAACAGGGATTTTTAACTATGTGCAAGAACTTATTACCATGATAGAAGGAACTGAGAGTGTTCTGGAAACCGACATTTTATATTAAGCCTCCTAGTAATAAAAAACCCTGATTCATCCGTTATGTGATCCACGATGCTGGTTCTCTTGTTACTCTGTCAGCTAGGCAGTTACTCAATGACGCTGAATCTAGCTTAGCATTGCCTCTGTAGAAGTACATACAGTCAGCAAGGTGGACGAATCTTTCGACGCGAAACCAAGTGTCAATAAAAATCTATCAAAGGATAATGCTGCTCTTATACTTGCTTTTCAAATAACGCTCAACAAATACCGGATCTAGACTACGGAGATAAGAGGACTTTTGTCTAAGACCCCAGACTCAGAGACAATAATCTGAATGTGCATGTGATTTCTTAAATAAAAATCTTACATCGTTAAATCATGTGAACGCTTCTTGATAATTCTTATTAAACACATGATAATACAGAAAATTGTATACGTCAATCCAAACAGTGAGCACCCATACAGTGAAACAACATATGAAATAAGTACCTTTCTAGCCAGTCACTTTGTCTCTAGCTTAATCCATAAACACAGAGATACATGTATTGCGATCCTGAACAAAATGTTTACAATACAGCCATCCGTTAAACAATGTCTCGGAAATCATTTGACAAAATCATACGGTATCTTCATCTGGCAAACAATAATAATCAACGAGCAGATCACAAATTTGCGAAACTTCGACCACTTTATGACTTACTCAAGGAACGATTTACCACATTCTTCGCCATAGAAGAAAATATGTAAGTGGATGAAAGCGTGATACTACATTGCTGCCGTGATTGACTGAAGCAATACATCTTGGAAATACCTTCAGATTCGGGTATAAACTGTAGGTAATCGCAAAACACTAGGTTATCTTATCAACCTTGGTCTAAATCAAGAAGCTCAGACCAAATATGACAAGTTATTAGGCATGAGATACGGCATGGTTATGGAATTGTGAAGAATTTTCTGAAGGGGTTGCTAAATCACACCTACCTCGATATTTTTTCGAGCTTGCCACTCGCAAACGCTTTGACAAAAAATGGCATTATGGAAACGGAGACAGTTTGAGCAAAGAGAACAGAAAAGTGTACACATTTGACAGGCGAGATGAAATTAACTCTTCGTATTGAAACGATAATTCCGTCGTAACACTTGTGACTAAGTCTGTTGGTGAATAAATCTTAACAAAAGTAAGCTGATGGTCGGGGATTGACCAAAGGCACATAA
The DNA here is from genome assembly GCA_944474145.2 of Dicrocoelium dendriticum. Lineage (NCBI taxonomy): Eukaryota > Metazoa > Platyhelminthes > Trematoda > Plagiorchiida > Dicrocoeliidae > Dicrocoelium > Dicrocoelium dendriticum. Next base: position 43,618,847 of record OX104063.1, read on the forward strand.
AAAATTGAAAACATGACATCGTTATCAAGTACAACACATCTATAGGAGAAGTAGATCAGTTGAAAGACTGAACCTTTCCCCATTTCCTCAAAAGCCACGCTGCCATTTGCGCTATTCATCTGTAAACCATTTTTATCCCGACTATGTCCCTTCCATATCGCTCTCTTCGTTTTCATTTCTTCCTCAAAAGCAGAGCCAGCTCCCAGTGCCCTGCAGTTGTCTCATCTGACCAGTCTCCTTCTCTCTGACTGTTTCCTTTATTCTAGCCTGTGCATACCCAACATACACATCACGAGCCAGCAGCGCTTGTTCACCATTATGATTATAGCTTCTCCTATTTATAACCTGTCCATTTATGTTGACCTACTCTATTTGTCGTCCCACCTTAAAGGTACCATTCAATCTCACTGCGCCGACTAATCCAGTCTCGTCCGATAGGTCTCCTGCTCTCAGAGGAGTGTGACGTTAACGGCCATTCTTCCGAAGACTGAACGCTGTGTCCACATTACCACGAGAATCACGCTGATATGTAATTTCTTTATATATAAACCTTTTCCCATCCCACCATCCCATTTCCTTGATGCGCTCTCTGTCTTTATTTCTTTCACAATCAGAGAACCAGCTCTCAGATTCCTACACAAGTCTCCTTCACTTTGATTGCTTCCAGACTATCAAAATGTCAACGTTTTATTATCTGCATAACAAAAACACATCTTCCCTCACATCGTGAGCCTGCTAGGCTTTCCTATCAATAAGCTGTCCATTTCTGCTGTCCCTGCTTATTTATCTCTCCATCTTAACTGTACGACCCAATCTCAATATACCGACTAATTCAATCTCGTCTCTCGGTCTCCTACCCTCCGACTTCTCTCAGACTACTGTAACGTTACGCAGTTCTGGTCCCATGTGACGCTTTTCTCTAGATTCTGACGGTTTCCAGACTAGGGAATTATGCGTGCTTCAGCGTCATTATTCTCACTAACTACTCATGGTACTTCTGTTCGAATGCATCCGTTTCTCGCCGATTCTCTGCATTTCGCTTTCCTCTTGGAAGGTGGCATTACGAACTGGCTGCTCCGCGCTTTCCGTCTCAATCTAGTTGGCCTTAGTTTTATCTAAGCTGCCTCTCGCATTTGGAGGACTATCATCATCAGCATCATATATATGTTTCACTCCAACAACCGTAGTAATCGCTCAGCTTTGTAACCACGCTTTGTTATATCAGTCTTTTGATTCTGCTCGTACAGAATTCACTTACTACATAGTAGCTGCAGTCTGAGCCTCGCCAGAGACGTGATGTAAGAAACGCACTTGCAAATCATGTATACTAAACAAAATTACATAGGCTTCAGAGTATCATATAGCTAGGCACGGTTGCATGCCAGCAGTCTTTCGACAATGCTTTTTTATGCATTGTTGTTTGTCTGTGTAGCTGCCTCTTGTTCAGTGCCCGTTATTCCCGAGATTTCTACACATACATCGGCCGACGCAACAACGTTCATCCGCTGAGACTGGCTGACCCATTCTTAATAGCCATCTGACTTGAACACTTGATCCTTTCTCCCGGAAACGAAGGGCAATCACTCTTTCTGCAGAACCCACACATCGTTCCAAATGGAATTCTTTTCGCCATTCTGGAGATGCCAGTTTTACAGGTCTAAACGTATGGGTCTAGTTCTCCTCCTACTCGCAGTATCACAAACTACTCACTTGAAATAATATATCTACATGGATCCCCTGTTGCACAACAAATGAAAACTTATTATATGGTGATCACCTTCACTGCCACGGGCAGCTTTGTTTATTTTCACGGGCTTTCGAACAATTGGTTTCGATGCCTTGCATTTCCGGAAGAACATTCTGTTTCTCCATTCAACTGGAGCTTTTTCGATGCAATTTCATGGACAGATTTGCTGCTTCTTAATGACGTTCGAACAAATGGATTTTTCGATGGCAATTCATGGAGTTTGCACTTGACCATGGAGACAATTACACCTATTTATTACTTACTTTTGAAGGAATTCTGAACCTATTTTGCGGACTATGACATTCGTAACAATCCCACATTGGACAAAGGAATGGCATTTTCATCTTATATGGACATACTCAACCACAAGGACTAACTGCACTCACCACCCACAGGACAAATCCAGCGTGGATAGCTGGACGTGGTCTGCACAATCTGGACAATTAAACCACAAAAGAAGAAGTCAGCCTCTATTAACTCGACAATTTTACTCATCTGCAACATTCATCACTCGATTCTACGACTGTTTTGTAGCTTCGACCGGTTTCAGCGACTGCTGGCAAATCATGGTAAAGCCAATTGGTCAACAAGCGAAGACATTTGGCCGTCAGGCGACTGTGAATAAGCGAGTGCATAATCGGTCTGTAGGATTTATCGCCAGCTTGCACTACTTTTCAAAATAACCTACGGCAGTGTGCCAGGACGTAGTGGATTTTGCCTGGCAAGCGTTCTATCTATAAAAAGCCACAAATATCCGCTTAGCAACACTGCGATGTGGCAGATGTGACTGACCACAGAATAAAGTCCCAGTATACCATTTCACACTGGCGCAGTCATCAGACTTCTACATGCAATCTTTACAAGCTTTTTCGCTGCTGAGAATGCTTTGATAGAGCACCAAATGGTTGTACTTAAATCTTATTTTGGCTCCTGTGCTCATGGATTAGCACGTGGTGAAATCACGCCGAAAAAGAATTTTGACACAACAGTTATAAATGCTGTTTCCACGTCCCAGCGCCATAATGTTCCTGGGTCGGACTTTTTCCTGACATAATGCTCACTCTTAAGAACTACGAATATTTCGGTTATATATTTCACTGCAACGAATTGTTTACTATTCCAAAGAAACTATGCTTCTCTATTTAGTTGATTTTGCCTTCACCGCTGTGTCTCGTTTCACCGAGGACACAAAATTTATTTATTCATTTGTTTAAAATATTCGGGAATGCAGAATAGGTATTTGCAGTAAATTTAGTGTTGGCCACTATTCTTTTTTCTCGCTGATACTGTAGTGAATAATGCGGGGCTTTTTATAAAAATCACCTGCAAATGAACAATGGCAAATATCATGCTTCCCCTCAAACGGCTGATCGTGAAAATCTACCAATGGACGTATGTAGTGGTGCCAAATGTCCTACAAAGTCATAGTGCACGCCGTAGCAAACTCCAAAAAGTTGTGGGCAGAATTAGGAAATCTTGTTTGAGACACCACTTGGAATCCATGCCCAACTAAAGAAGATGCCGTCATTGGGGGGAGAAGACTAATCCACTCTGTACAGCTTGAGATGTGAAAATACATGGGGCCTGCTCCGCAATATAGCATGCATGAACCGTCTAAAACTTTCCGTGTAAATATGCTCTACATGTATATTGTATGCATATATTGTGTAACTGCTTGCAATATTTGAACTAGAAAAAGAAATAGTAAGTACTGTCACTGCAAATCCGCAAACCATTGTGCACATGCCTTGAAAATGTTATCCATGTTTAATTTTAAATTCCAATGTCATGTTATGGTAAGTTGCCGAAATCCTTAAACATGAAAAGTTAAAAATTACTCATCCTTCCTATAACAATCTATATAACCAAAATCCAAAACTCATGCGAGTATTTTTTCGCTATTTTTTACAGCATACGAAAAGAGGTAGCAACTGTAAAGTAACCGAAGACGGATTAATATCTTCGGTTTCTTGTTGGCTAAACCAAGCGTTCTGTTCATACGCAAGGACAGAAAACTTTTCATCAAATTTGTAGCAGTGAGGTATACGTGGCCTAACCATGATGGGGAGTGAACTGTGTGATGAAGGGGTACCTTTGACTATTCACATTGTAAGTGCAGGTAAACCCTAGCCAAACCGAGCTGGCCACAGTTTGGGTGTCATGATGCAATACACGTTCCACTAAAAGTATTTTTATGGAATAAATAGAGCAAAAGGAGGCATTCACCTACAATTCATCGTCCAGTTGTAGCCGTAACAACTGTGATGTGAAAATTTTCGTACCTGTGTTGCGAAGTAAGTTTTCCTCCTTTTACCTCTAATTCGTCTGCTAATATATGTGACATATGTCACGTATGATAGGCCACGTAAGACACACATTTCTTTTCTATCGTCTGCAGTTTAACGCCTCTATTTCAGTCCACACATTTATATTAATGAATGCCTGTAGGTAGCTAATGTTAGGAAATAATTTTTTAACTTTACGCATTCCGATTAGAATATATTAGCAGTGCTCTCTGTGTAAAGTATTGAATTATTCTCTCATTCTCCTATAAGCAGAAAACGGGAAAAATAGATGCATGAAAAGTCTGGCCATTGTGAATTTTCCGTCGTATAATGCCGTGCCCTAGAAAAACAGTCGCACTGGTGCATTTTGTCAATATGCTGACCATTTTCAGGAAGTGACCGCAGCAGCATTCCAGTCAGTAAAATGATTTAACATGAGTTAAAATTCCCACATACACTGATTTTATCAGACAAGGTTAAATATTTACAACAGGATAGTACACAAGGAATAAAAATTAAGAAAACCCACATCAGTTGGCCATTTTACACAACGGGGTAATCTAAACCATTATATTTACTGGCACAGCCGTATTCCTGATGTCATACATTGTGTTGGAATTGTTTCTGTACTTGGAACTCGATTGCCATGTGTGGTCTATTGCAGTTTGTCTCGGACACGATTCCAGTTTTTAGATTCCGAGGATTTGCTAAAGGTGATCTCAAGCCTCATGTGCATGTATATTTTACATTAGAAAATGTCTAAACTCCAGACGTGAAGCAAACCTATGGTTATAACTCATCAGTGCAGTGGTAATCAACGCAGAAACAAGATACGGCTGACTAGAAATCCGCTCGTCACTAGCATACGGTACTTAATCTTAGAAATCTCGACAGTCCCAAGTAGAAATGAAACATGGCGCAAGAATCGCTGTCATCACCGCGTTATTACAGACACAATGGTATGCTCATTACAGAAACAAACATTAGCTCATTCACTGAGGCACGCTTTTGACTAGCACGGGCAGCAAAGTAGCTAATCAAACCATTTTCGGTCCATAAAATTGTGAAAATAGAATACTAGTATTCGTATGCCAAACGTATTTAATGGATAAATGTTTATGTTGCAAGAATTAGGCATCATTTTTGACTTCCCCCAGGATACTTGGAAGCAATGCCTGTACTTGTGTAGCGGAAAACAATATTTCTATTACACACTGTCCAAAAGTTTACCGATAAATCCACTTCACAGATAATTACAAAGTCGGAAAAGTTCCGGGAATCACTGTTGGCTCAATGTTGACTGATTCCACTCCTGACTTTGCTTCATATTCACGCGTATTACCATCAACTGTATGCGCACGTTGTTTCCATAACAGAACGGTGTCAAGTTGGAAAAGAAATATATGCAATGCACAGGAATATCTCACATCTGAAATGTCTTGTTATCAAAACCCTGAATGAGTAATAAACTCGAATTCAGCAAACCATTTTAATACGCATTTCGGTTGAAATCAATGTCAATCGTATGTTACGTTTGGCGAAGCTAATCCCATTGATAAAAATAAACAAATGTTATACATGCTTTCTTATTAATGGCCGAAATTTTTTGATAGCCGTACTTTTTTAGTTTGGTCATAAAATGAATACTAGAAGTAGATTTTTAAAAAGACTTCAATCATACATTTAGTTGCCTTACGTAATTGACATTTGCTTGTGTTGACGTTCCAAAATACTTGTAGCCTGCTAGCAAGCATACGTGATTGGCTTAGTTTTCTAGTAAGTTCCTACACAAAAACCCGCTTACAAGCCTAGCTTGCGATGACGGAGACACTAAATATTCTGTTGTCAACGCTCTTACTGGAAAACGTGATATCGCACTTGGATTTCAGTCCATTAGATGCTCATAGTTATACACCTGAAATCCAGTCAGCAGGAAGTCGTGCATCACGTGAATGCCGGAAAGTGAATTGGCTTGATTTCATGAAAGATTTTCTTCAAACCTCCAGCTGGATGGTTTATATAGTGTGTGTAGTGTTACAACAGCAGCCTAAGCTTTATGCTTAATAGTTGGAACCACACATATTGTTTATTAATGGAACAAGTTGCTTGTGTAGATGGACCTCTCTACTTGGAATTTCGCTTACCGCCGTCATGTATTTGTTGCATTCTCTGCTGTATGCACATTTGCCTGTTGATAATAACTTTTCTTCATCCGCTATAACCTTGGCAAACCGAATGTTAAAGTATGTTCATGACATTTCCCCGTTACAACTCCGGGTTTAACACTCCAGCTCGACTGTCCGCCCTCCCCGAAGAAGCTCCATACTAAGCAATATATCTGTAAACTTTGTGTTTTGTCGAGTGATACCGAATTCACTGACATTAGTGTAGGGTATATTGGAGTGCGGAATAATTACTTCCGTAGTGTCTTGCCAGCAGAAAGGTGTGTTGCTAGGTGGCAATTTGTTTTCGAGTGCGTTTATTATCCGAAGTGGATGCAAGCTCGCAAATGTTATGAAATAACTCACGTATAACACTGATCCAAATCTGAACCGTTTCCTGTGAGCAACATTGTACATAAAAAGCATATAATTCATGCAAGAAACAAGAAACATTATCTTATTTATATATTTCATTACAAAAGCATTTTTATCCACTTCACATGTGTAAATACACAATGACCCAGCTGAAAACCTGTTGTGTTGGACACCGCTAGAGTAGAGAGGAGGACACGATACAGCAATGAAGATGGAGCAGGGCAAATATGCGGAAAAACGAGATTTATTCTGAGAGCAGAACGTGAACCAACACGGGTGAAGTGTTCACAATGTACAGCCTGAACTAGTCAAATGCTCGTTCGATCATGGGTACTGATTTCAAATCAACACTGGTCTGTTGATCGAAATCTTTTCGGTGCGTTAGGCATCAGCCCGGTGGATCTTGTGATCAGCTCGTTCTGTTTTTTGCGACAGCTGGTCGAGTAAACGTGATGCGTTTGCTCCGCGGCTTTGCGAGCGATACAACCTACCCTCTTAGCATCATCTATAATTTAACATAGCAAAATGTCGTGTTCTTCAGTGGATACATTGTCATGACCTAAATTGTTGGTTGAGGCACACAGCTTGCAGACCAGCTCCCAGGAACTCGGGCATAGAGAGTTCAAGCAAAGTGCCCTCAAATGTTCAAACCCGTCTGTAGCAGTTGCGAAAAGCTGTAACCAGCACGACTGTCCGCTGAGAAGGACATTCAGTAGTTTCGACTTATCAATCCTTCCACTGATGCATAATTCCTACGTGCACCCTCGCGTTGAATACGCCATGCAAACATGGGTTTTTTTGGTTGAAGCTTGACCAACAGGCTCTAGAGACAAGACAACGCAGGGCAACGAAGAATGTCAGGGGCCTACGCAAGCCCTCTTTCTAGAGAAGGCTACAGCTGCTAGGAGTTTCTAATGGACGCCACAGAGGACTATGCGGTGATCTTATTTTGGTTTGCCAAATATTGACGGACCCCAACCACGAACGAGGCCATTTACTGAAACTTATCCACAACATCATGACCAGTTTTAATTACTTGGAGCTGTAAGTGAAAAAATCGGCCATCTAGTGTATTGACGGAATTATTTTTCTCTTCTGGTTTACAAACCATGGAACTCTCCCAAATTCTGTTGTTTCCAACCAAATTATGATTTACTCAGTAAATCAAATGGATGTTGCCACAGCTCCTAGCACTTTATTACCTAAACCGAGCCAGTGTGGAATATAAAAATCATATCTTTCTACTACAAGTATGCACCATATGAACTAGAGGTAGCGGTATATGTGGGAGGGCTTTTGTGTTTATGTTTCCCACAGAATATTTCTGCGATGACCCTCTGGCATGTTGTTTTATGTGATTGCAGTTACTTCGCTTCTAGTATTATCGTTATTCATCAGCGCAATTAATTCGATAGACGTATAAATAAATGATTCAAATATATTTGATATCGTTGTTTTTAATTCAAGTATCCTACGACGCGTGTTATTTGCTAGCATTCTTACACGTGACAAACCATTATTATCAAATGAGTCTGCCTGACATCTACACAAGTATACTCCATTGCATGGTATGATCGCACAGTAAATGTCTACATTTAAAAAAATATATAATAAATTTTTGCGAGTTAAGGAGAAAATGCATTCGTTATGTTACCGTCAGTGTGTGGTCAGGACAGGCGCGTTCCGAACTTCGGGTACCTCAATACCGAACATCGGCTAAGTCAGGTTGCAAATGCTTGGGAGCTAATTGCTATTGCCGAAACTCGGTTACACGTAGAAGTGACTGTTGCTGAGGTTAATATATCCGGGATGTCACTCGTCAAGAACGACCGCCCCAGCGTATGAGTTGGGGTCCAAATCTACTATCACAGCGACCTGCAATGTGAACTAGTTCATGAAATGGAAACTCACGTTAACGACTCTCTGATGCCGTCTTCTACTAAGACACAACCCCGCATGTTTCGTAGTTGTCGTTCACCGCCCCCCAACATCCACTCCGGAAAGTGATTCCTGTTTGATACGTGTCCTGAACACAGTAACACGCACTGGGTACAGCAACAATCTCATCTCCGAGGACTCCAATCTACACGATCTGGTGGTATAGGCATCACCCAGTGAACAGTTCAAAGCAGACTTACATGAAATGACCGCTAATATTCCCTTGTACAATCGTGTCACAAGCTCACTAGATTCAGGACAACAAACAAACCGTCCATATTGGACCTTGTGTTAACGAGTGAAGAGCTCATGGTTCATAAGTTATTTATCGATAGTCCATTAGATCTCAGTGACCATGTAGTAATAACGTACAACAATGCATATTATGCAGGGTATCTATCTGAACACACGGAACTAACTCACAAGATCACACGCTACCATGTATTGTAAGAACTCGTGGACGCATGTGCTAGGGTATTCTCAAACAACAGTCTCCTTGACAAGGTTTAAACAGATTTCGTTGATAGACTTTAGCGACATCCTCGAAAGATCATTAAAAACCAAGCGTCTTCGACCTGCAAACCTGTCTTTAATTCTAAGAATCAGGAGCGGGAATTGCCTGGCCATAAGATATGCAGCATAGGATGCCTACAAAGTTAACCCCGACTCGGAGACTTTGGTCAAATTCCTGACCCATTCCAGTCACTCTGCTGCAATTTTCCGTGAGGACATAGTAACTTAACAACAGTGCCTAACCGATTAACTCCTGGCAAAAACCAAACTGTTGCATAAGCGTGACAGTAACCTTGGTAAAGAGACTCATGATATCCTCCACTTTCAAGACAGGCGGCAGAGTATAAACCACTGAAGAAGCGGCTTATGCCCTGCGGCTAAAATGCGCCTCAATTTACGAACTTGTAGCCTCTCTCTGTCCCAGAATGTCACGCAAATTACAGATTTTAGTGTTTACACATTAAATTTTTCAGCAGATTAATTGTGCTAAGAAAGTTATTGTCACCGCGCGATCAAGGCTCTTTGGGAGCTGAAAACATCCGCCCGAAAGCACTGAATGCTGCGGCCAACAAGCTAGCTTAAACAATGTCACAGTGCTTTAAAGATGATTCGATTAGCAGCAGGTCCCCACTATGAGGAAGCGTGGTATTATCACCTTAATTTTATAAGCAGTAGCCGGACAAATCATGCAAAGTATTGCCCAGTGACTCCCCTCGCTGTGCTCGCGAAGCAGCACGGCTTCCTTCAACACTGGTCACGCACCACCAACCTACTGACTGCATGACGTGGTTGAAAGGAAGTGACTGATGCTGAAATCGGAGCTGAGGTCATCTATCTGGACTTCTCCAAAGCTCTCGACCGCCTAAATCACCCCATTCTACTACACAGGCTACAGAGCTAAGGAATCGGAGATCCTGTGCTTGGTTGATTTGGCAACTTACTTCACAAACGGAAGCATCAAGTATGCGTTACTTGATAACTCTCTAACCCGATTGAGGTTGAATGTGGTGTTCAACAAGGCTCAGCGATGGGACCGCGCTAATTACTGGTGTTTATCAACGACCTGGCAAAAGTTATCTTCTCAAATGTCCTGCTGTACGACGAGGACGTCCACATGGCGGGTGATTAGTAACAATGAAGATCACGGTCTACTCCAACCTCACTCAGATTGCATTCATGAATGGTCAAAGAGGAACTTCCGTCAGTTGAACCCAGCTAAGTGCAAGGTGATCTATCTGTGTCACCAGCCGGTGAACGCTTACAGGATTGGAGACCACACCTTGCAGAAGATCTCACAGGAGCGTGACCTGGGTGTACTGGTACAGGAAGATTTCGGATGTTCAAAAATCAGAGAACCCGACGAGAACTGAAAATAAACACTTCGGCCTGCTTCGCAGAGTCTTTGGTCCGCTTAAACACTATATTTTATCCCAGGTACTTAACATCTAAGTGCGACCAAACGTGTAATATGCTATTCAGGCTCGGCAGCCGAGGCAGAAACAGCATATCCCTTCTCTCAAGACTCCTCAACGAAGGGCAACCAAGGACACCACGGGCCTCTTACATCTACCCTACCAGCTTAGACTGAAAACTCTAAGGATGTACAGCAGTTGAGATCGGCATTTTGAGAAGGATCTCATAATGGTATACCAAATTTTGCAGAACCCAAACCACTTTTTCCGTCCGCTGCTGGGATTGTACCACAGCGTTAACCTGAGAGGTCATCCTCTGAAACGGAATATACAGTATAGCTGGCTTGAATGCCGTAGAAATTTATTTTCTTTTCGCATGTGCCAGCCTAAGGAAGTCCTCGCAAATTATGTCGTCTCTGCTCCCAATCTGGCGATATTTCAAAAACAAATAGACGATGCACTTTCTCATTCGCATTTTATTTTATTACTTGTAAGCCAGGAGCTACAAAACGCAATCAAACGTTGTCTTACCAAAGTCATAACCAATGGACTTAACGATTTTCTAATTTTAACACGCGAACATCTTCGCTATTCTATATAAATCTATGGTGAGTCCAACAAAACGCTTTTCTCCTGGCCATGCAATTTTATTTTGCAATAATTTTCATCGCAAGGGATTCGTTAAGCATTGTTTTTTGCCCGTAATGAACCATTGTTCCATTGTTCTTTAACCTTAATTGTAAGCGAAGAACAGGGTATGCTTTATTGTGTTTAAGGAATGTGGTTGTATTGAATTGCAGGTAGGACATTAACGTCTGTCAGTTTATCTAAGTAGTCACGTCATTTGGAAATCCGCCAGCAACAACCTCAAGCAGATAATACGCTCTTAAGCAACGAAATGTTATATTACAACAAGAGCAACTTGTACGTGGCAATTATATTTTGGCGTAAAAATTCGAGGAATTTGTTTGGAGCATGGCACACCCATATGTGCACCCAGCCAACTTTCATAAAATAAAGCCAGCTGGTGGCATGAATCACCGATATTTCTATATTTTCTGTCTTTCAATTTCCTTGCTACAATGGCTCTTTCAGTGCGGTATGTTTTAACATGCAATGCAACTCCAGAATTGCGCGTTTTGCTTTTCTGTATTGGCTGGCTTTAGAAATTGCAAAACCTATCTGAATTATTTGCAGTCAGTACCAGCAAGATACCTATCAGGTCAACCCAATATTTCACAGTGATCCTTGAAAAAACGCGATTGAAAGCGAACGCCCAGTGTGTGGCTCAATACGATACCCACGGCGTAAACAATATATCTGTGATGTCAACTTAAACTTACAACCCGCACATCCAATTGTTTTACACACAGCCTATCTACAGTTGAACACTAGGACTAAATTATCCTATTGCTTTCATGCATGAAATATAGGAGGGAGAAAGCGTTCGCATGTACCTTTTTAAAGCAACGGAAGCTGAACCCCAATTACTTCCGACGAAGTGATAGCCAAGCTTTCAGAGAAAACGTACTCCTTCGTCTCCCTTTTTGTTTTCGACCTATCATTATGTTAAATCAACATATCTTCTACTAATCGTAAGTTATTGCATTCACCACTTAATAAGGATTCTTTTGCAACACCTATCATGGTTTTCTGTATTTCATAGAGTTGCCTACTAACAAAACTTAACCAGTATTATTATTTTGTGCCCAAAAAAACTAAAATCATTTTGCGAAAGTTTGTGAGCGCTGATACTAAGTGCGGAGAATAACTATGGTCAGATTAAGAATGAAGACCTGGTCATGGTTTTTGCCGTTACCAAGTTCCACAAGATGCTCTTTAGCCGGCGTTCCACGCTACTGACTGACCACAAGCCACTACTTTTAATCTTCGATTTAAAAAGGGCATTCCCATATGCTCGGTTAGCCGACTTCAGCTTTGAGCTTTCATCCTTCTTGGTTACGACTTCGAAATCCTATACTGTCGCAGTTAGAATTTCGGTCAAGCCGACGGACTCTCTCATCTTTCCAAACATGCTACAGAAGGTGACACGGTGATGGTTGTTGCTACCGTCGAGGAGGATGTTCGTCATCAACATTTGAACTCCATCCGAAGCTATCACATTTCTGCCGCCCAAATTGGTCGCGCAGGTTCTCAAGACCATGTCCTTCAAAAATCCGTCACTTGTATTCAGACACACTGCCTTTTCTAGCAAACGAAAACAACCGCATCAACCCCGACGACTCCCTTTCGGTATTGGATTCCTGCTACATGTCTTCAGACCGAGTCGTTCTTCATTAATGCTTCCGGCAGCTGTACTGCGCCAGCTCCATTCTGTTCATTTCGGTAAGGACAGAATGAAGACACTCGCGCGCGGTCTGTGTCATTTTCTACCTGTTCGTGGTCAAGGCCTATTCCAAATGGCCTGAAGTGGTCACCGTTAACCCACCAACCGCATCCGCCACGATGGTTTGTTTGAAACAAATATTTAGTCAGCATAGACTCCCCGAGATCTTAGTGTCCCACAATGGCACCCAGTTTACGTCTTCCGTGTTCGAAGACTTTTGTCGCTAGCATTGCATCCAACATCTACGCTCACCGCCCTACCATACCCAGTCCAATGGTCAATCGGAGAAGTTGGTCGACATTTTCAAGAGAGCACTCTTGAAATCTCGTGGGGAGGGGAACGTGAATGAATGTCTTAAAGCGTTCCTTCGCTCCTCCCGGTCCAACCCAAATCCAACCACTCCAGGATACCAGTCTTCGGCTGAAGCATTAATGTGCCGCAAGCTACGAACCACTAAAGAGGTGCTCATCCTGACCGAAAAACCACAAGTCCCATTACAATCTGCACCAAGTACAAGAAATTCGTCGTTAAAGCCCCGGTTAACGATCTTGACTATCCAGCAGGTCATCCACGCTGGATCAAATCAACAGTGACGGCCCATCTTGTTAGTATGCTACATGATGTCACTGTGGGAGACGACACCTGGGTATGTCATCGAAACCATCATCGACCAAAACGCAGATTGCTCAATGATCAATCGATCTCAGGTACACGAGTACCGCTGCACGTACTATTGGGTAACTTGGGAACAGCTACGCAAAATCCGGGATCCATAGCAGTCGCAAGTGCGACGACAAACTTAACCGGTCCTCACCGACAGTCGGAGCGCATCCGTCCAAGGACCGATAGATTGCAGATTGACCCACAACTAAAATGGTATTTTCAAACTTGAAGGGTGGATGTTATGGGGAACTAATGTCCCCATAAATGATCATAAGCTTAAACCACGGAAGACAATGCGACTCTTATCAGACAAGTGCACGTGTTTCGATCAACCTTCCAACACATGAGACATCCACATTTAAATTGGCCTTCGTACCTAAGGTAACATACATGTTTTCGGCCAACCTTCCTTTAATCATAAAACATTCAGCCTTTGTTTCCCTAAGAATCATTCAGTTTTCCAGTCCAAACTTCGCATTTAAAAACATTCACTTTTCAACATGTTCCGCTGACATAGTTACATAGTACTAACTCAGTTGTTTCCAGGGTTTGCCTTTGCAATTCATTGACGCCAGCAAGGTAAAAATTAAACGTTGGACTGCGCTGTAATCTCCTTGAGCCTGGATGATAAAGTGACTACGCAAAAGCTCTTTCCTTTCTTTTGTTCTCTGGGTTTTGGGTGGCTGAGTGTGAATTTGCATTTGGTCTAGGAGCCCGTTCAACTCGCGCGTACTAATGGTGTTGCGCCTAAGTCTCATGGATCGTACAACTGCATTGTGTCGGTTGCTTGGTCGTGTGTGGAATAGTTTCGAGCCACATTCATTCAGCCGAATAGTACAGTTGATACCAGATATTCAGTGAGTGGAGTAACGAAGAGGTAGTCGTATCCTTGATAGATATATCTTTTCGAGTTGTGATGAAGTTTACACGGTATACAGGAAACCGCGTAACCTATATAACGTCGGCAGTTCGGACAGGGGCTAGCAGCTTGGGCCAAAAGCTTTCCAAATAGAAGGTTTGTTTTCTTGGAACGTCAACTGAAACCTACAGGGGACAGACCGGTCTTAGAGAGCTTGGACGGACGGATGATCATTTCAAACGTGGAGCGAGCGTACGTCTTGGTTACGCAATTCCATACCATACATTATATTAAACCGGTGGCTGTTCCACTACGGGCGCGGTTTGCGCCAGTCTTGCTCGACAGCCTACAATGTGATGCAGTCGAAGTGTATCAGGTACTCGTCAACCTAGATGTGCAGAGCCCCCCGGACTAGACGGACTTCATTTAGCAATAATTAACTCCCCTCCGAATGTCATTTCACCAACCGTGACAAATCCGTTCAATAAATCACTCTCAGAATGATTTGTCCCCAACGACAGGAAATGCTCGATGGTGAAGCCGATTCCCAAGCGTAGTGATCCGAGTAAAATAGAGAAATATAGACCGATCTGTTTGACTTCGATATTAGCCAAATGTCTCGAGAAGGTTGTGCAAACTTGTCTGCTGTCGTTCTTTAAATCGATGGACGTATTGACGCCAGCGCAACACCGCTTTACGAAAGAGCGATCCTGCATCGCTAACTTCATGTACGCAAACTATCAGTGGGTAAGAGCTCTCAGTGAATAGAATGATGTTGACGTGGTGTAGATCGACTTTAATAAGGCATATGACAGAAGGAACCACGTGGTATTTCTTCGTAAACTGAGGATCTACGCAATCTGTCGCACTTTACCTCAGTGTTTACACGAGTTTATTGTGAGACGGAAATTTAGTAGATAGGTCGATGACTACCTAACAGAATGTTTTCCATCGACCAGTGGCATGCCTCAAAGAATGGTACTTGGGCCAGTACTATTTCCTATTCATGTCAACGATCTCCTGCAACAGCTTCAGTCACCATGGGCCTTGTTTGCAGAAAGATTAAGAATCTGTAAGATGTTTGAGAATCAGGATGATTGCGCTTGCCTCCATCATGACTTGGATCGAGCGTCAACCTATTCCACTGAAATGCAACTCCCTCTGAACGCGAGCAGGTTGGAGTTCCTCAGTGTCACCAGACGTGCAGCCAATAGTTTATACATCTAGGACGGCCAGTTGCTCCACCTTAACACATCTGTCAGAGACTTGGGAGTACTCTTGCGTCATGATATCAGATAACTAGAAAATTATACCGTGCGGGATTTCGTTTTCTCCGGGCATTTAAACTTAGTTACTCCACATGGTCGGAAGAAACTTTCCTTTGCCTATTCAACCCGCTTACGAGACCAATCCTTAAATACGACGCCCCAGCTTATCATCCTATAACCCAGTGGGAAACGGAAAAGCTGGATAAGATGCAACACATCGCAACTGGAATTATACCCAGGCTACGAAAGCTTCCGTATGAAAAACCTCTTGAAACGCTCGGACTCTACACATTATCCTACAGCCGAGTAAGAATTGACTTTATTATGACCCATCGAATACTACACTTGAAACAATTCCCCATACCGCGGCCAACATTACACCTGCGGGAACCCTATAACTCCCGAAGGACACCACTACAAACACAATGTCCCCTGCATGAACAAAAATCACATTATCTTTTTATAGGTCAGAATACACTGTCGGAAGCACTAATAGAGTCCGATTATGAGAAGTGTTGCAAAACCCGTATTGAAGATTATTTCGGGAACCTGTGCTTTTGTGTAACGGTGCACCTACAACACAAAAATACCTCCTGTACCCGGTACTAATGACACCAATACGAACTCATAACTGAAAAAGGATAAACGATTAACTGACCAAACACTGCCGCTTGCGATTCCTAATTAATTTTTTAATTTTCGTCATTTGATTGAGTTGTAGAGAAACGTTTCTACTTGCTCTTAAATACAGATTCAGTATCACTCACTGATGCAAGTAAAGGAATAATGATTTCTTTGTCTGCTTGGGTTCTTGAAACAAAGGGAAGCCTGTTCAAACTCATGGTATTTGTTTGCCATCCATAAATTCCCGGTTGTAGATAAGCACATTAATAAAGTATTTAACTCAACTTTAGTACGAATGAATCTCGGCCACATATTCAGCGAAACTCTAGTCAGCATTACATAAACGGGGAACAATGAATAGTTACGGGTTGAGAAGTACTATTTTGCAAGTAAAGTAGGGTAGTTTGGTGGGTTATCGAAAGTTATTTTAATGACCTGGTACTTAAATATCAACGGACGGACTTACCGCTTTTCATTCTCTAGTCCTGCAGTCTCCGTGGTTTCACTCTATCAACAGGCAGCAGCTAATAAATCCATGTCAGTTCCCAGGAGTTGAGTGGAGTAGTATTGATAAGTAATAAAATGTGAGTGTCTGTGTGCATCAAATAGCCGTATTTTGAAAATGGCTAGTATCTTTGCAAAAGCGACTGATCCATGGAGAAAATTCTACAGATGTCATACGCGAATACACGAGAATATTCTGCTGTACCCCTGAAGGTTTCCTGTTCTGTTAGTTTCAAGAAGTAAACTCACCGTTTTGTATTACTACTTAGTTGTGGTAAGGAGCGGCACACGTAAGTTAGATCGTGCACAAACAAGTATGATATTGTCATGATGCTTCGTATTCGGTGATACCGTCCACTGAATACGCCTAAGCATTTTAGCATTTGTACCTTACACATTACGCGTTACACCATCTAATGACTCATTTAGAAGCCCGATAATGTAGCTACACTAGTGCAGTGAGGTTATCTTTTGGTCATACCACACATGGACTGCATCTTTATCCTGAGGGGCCTACCTACGCACCTGGAGACTGTCGAAAAATAGTATTGTGTATTTGTCCAAACACCCGTTATAACATACATATGTATTGGTTGCGAGCTTTAAATGCATTATTAGATTGAGTGAAACATTTTAATTATCCTGAACCGGCGCATCCAGATTAAGTTTGATGGAACTCATCGCAGTACTTCCGTTCCTAGGTTATAGTTTTCTTTGCTCTAGTGTCTTATGGACAATACCTTGCGTTTACTAACCTACAATCGCTGTAAATTGCAGGTTGTTCGCTGCACCTAGTTCACAATGAGGCCAATGCTTGTCGTCATACATCTGAGCCCTGCGCCTTATCTTGATGTAGTCTACAAACAAAGAAATATTTGAAGCGACTTCCTGTGCTAGGTCATTGATACATATCAAAAGCAACCACGACACTAGAACTGAGCCTTGAGGCATGCCACGAGCACTTTTTTTAGGTAAGATAGAGTGCCCCGGCTTTTGACAATTAGCTGCCGTTTAATACGAAAGCTTGTGTTTCAAGTGCCGAAAGATTGAAGCTTGGAAATTAGTATACATTGATCTACTAGATAGCATGCCCTCCAAAGGTCTAGGTGTATAAACCAACGTCGTCTTCAGCGCTAGCTTACTCGGTCCAACCACACTGTTACCAATAAATTCTTTGTGCACGATCGCGGTCGACGAGTGTTAAGCAGCCCTCAGAGTAATCAAAGTTCGGCACCAGTCGAAACGTCCGGTTAAGCAAATTCCGATAGACCTGACGTCTAGCATTAACAAGGATGAAGCGGCCGAACACTAACCTATGGTACCGGTAGCTCAAATGTCTTCTGTCGAGACAAAGCCCCCCCGGGATAACAAACACATATGCAGAGAGTTCTGCGCATCCCAACTGAGAGGACGTTGTTGTGGCTTCTTCTGTTGTAAACCCTATTAACGCGAAGAGAGGGACAAACAGTAAATACTCATCACTTACCAGCAAGCAAAGAAAAAGAATTACCCCAACTCGTAGAGCTGTGAAAATGCGATCTAACCATAGTGCCCTGACTCTTTTGTGCGTGCTTTGTGAGCGTAAATGTCAAACCAATGAAACTATTACGATCTACTCGTAATCCTAACTCTTCACACTATGGAGAACCCAGACTTATTGGTGTAACAATGGTATCCTCCACCGATATACAAAATGTTTTACTCTCTGCAAGCACTCTAAGACACGGAGCCTGTGGGATACGCCTCCATCCGGAGGTCCCTCGGAAAGCACGACAATCAAAGAAACACCGAAGGAGGACACTTTAAGCATTAGCACCTACACAAAATTCTTATCCAAGGCATGCCAGAGCTCCTTTCTAACGACATATTAAAGGCCGGAAAACGCCGTTTAGAAGCGTGACCATTCATTCGTGAAACACTTTATTTGGATAATTTGTGGTGTTACCGCTCAACAGGCTACCTCTCTCACCAACTCATAGAGGATGAGACCCTAGGAACCGAGAAATTGTAGTTTAGTCAGAGCAAACAGCGATGGAAGTTTTGGATATATGGCAGAGAAATCAGGGAAGCCATCCTTTTTAACTTCGATCAAAGATGGCAAAAGTTTTGTAATGTTTAAATAACAAAACACCTGAAGCAGCGGACGTACGGACGATGATCCAGGAGCTTAACATAACTGCTGATTTACTCCACTCTGACGTATGTCTAAATGAGGATTGGGACGCACATAGGCCGAACCAACTTTCAGACGATGCATCATTACACAATGAAGGATGATAAATTTACGCTTCTGAGGAGGTCGCTGATCCAGAACGATAGGCTCACAAGAGGAGGACGTGGATGATTCAGACTCGCAGTTCGCCAATTGCTTTTGGTGGTGTCTTCAGTTAAAAGGCAGGGACAATTAACTTATTGCCCTGGCGCACCGCAACTTTAACACCACACCCGAAAATGCCTCCCACCTTGGGGCTGCTGAAGACGCACTCTAAAAGGACGATATACTCACATCGCTATCATGGGTGATTATGATGTACATTGTTGTAAAACACATGCCACCATCGGGGAACAATTTCAAGTCAGGCTAGAAGAGCTCGTGACCACTGCTTCTCTTTACAATCGCATCAATAAGCTCCCCTATATTCAGAATTGGTACCAGGCCATCTGTGCTGCATCTTGTGGTTAACAACGAAGAGCATATTATGGATGTGTTGTCTAGAAACTGTGCGTTTGGTCGCAATGATCACGCAGTCATCAGTGTTAACTTTGTCTGCAACGTGGAATATCGGAATGAGAACTGTGAGACGGTGAAAAGCACCCCAAGCTATGATCACGTATCGCACCTCGTCAGCACCACAACCTGGATTTTCCTTGCTGAAGTACCCCCGGCCGACACCTGGCTCAGATTCGACAACAAATTCAGTCGGAAAATAACAAATACATCCAAGTTACGGGTTTGCAATAAGTTTAAAATAGTCCTTTTCGTTAGGAGCAGTAGCGCAAATGGATGATAGTACGCAAAGCAGTATGGCAGGTGTACACAGAACTCCAACGACGGCGACTTGGGATAACCACAAAACCCAAGTAAGCTTTGAACCTAACTACACTGGGGAGTCAAATCCGAGTGTCAGCAGCACGTCGCAAAAGCTTCAGTGCTGAGCACAAACAAATGTGCAAGCCCGTCAACAGCTTACGAAAAGTGAAGTAAGGATTTCTTCTACTTAGGACGGCCGATGGAGCAACAAGAAGGGTTAAGTAAGCAGCAAAAGCGCTGCGGATGCAATGTGCCCACACGTTTCAGAGAGTGTTGCTATCAGTCGATCCTACGGTTTTGTTGTACGCCTGCCAGAACAACCCACTTTTCTTTCACGCAAACACAATACCCGGGTGTCGATACCATTTGACCAGAGGCACTAGGAGCAGCAGAAAGCCAACTGGCAAAAACTTAAGCTCAGATTTTCCAGTGTTGCATAGCCAATAACCAAGTTACGGTTGGTGGAAACTTGGAATTATAACCCTGATTCACGATTTGCGAAAGCGGCCTTGAACTCTTCAACTACTGCTCAGTTTCCTTTCTCCCTTTACTCTCCAAAGCCATGAAATTTCTTGTTGCGAATGCACTGGTGTGTTGTTTGGAATACTGCAACTTCGCCACCCATGAGAAGCATGGCTTCCGTTAGCAACCATCATGCACAACGAATTCACTAATATCGCGCAGTAGTTGCACGTAGTCAGTTGATGCTGAAGAAGGACTTATTATGATCTACTTAGATTTGTTGAAGGCATTCCATCGTCTAGACCACTGCATATTACTTCCCAAGCTCCAATATTACGGGCACGGTGACCCTTTTCTAAGCTGGATCACAAGCTTTCTACTGCCACGGCAATTGGTGGTCAGATTTCGGAGCTGTATACCAGACCCCATGCACCATTGCCACCATTATACACTTTACCAAGAAGTCGAAATCACTTCAGGTATTGAGCCGCAATACATGAAGGAGAAAATGAGGCATACTTGCAACGGATGCTTGCCAGCTGAGCGACCGGACACGAATGGACATCGTTCCGGAACGATACCTGCCGGCTACTATGCAAGAAAAATAATTAATATGCAAAATTATATTATGCCACGGAATGAGATCTTGCTTGAAAGGGAGGCTAAGAGGGATGTGAAGGGACAAAGAAGCACAACATATAAGCCACTTAGCTCGGCTGCTACCAATGTCACCAAGATATCCCTACAAGTCGACTGTGGTGTGCCGCAAGGCTCAGTTGTAGGACAACGAGTGTTTATGATGTTTATTAATGAGCTTACATAAGCAATGGCTAAAGACATCCTACTGTTCTCTTACGATATCAAAATTTGGCGTGGGAATTTGGTGAATGCCGACCAGCATTCTGTTCAAAGTGAACTAGACACGGTATGTCAAATTTACTGCATTTCGACGTGAGTACATGCAAGGTGCTTTCTATCCAACATCGAGCAGCTACTCAGACTGGCTCGGAACGAAAGTACCGCAACCATCTATTGTCTAACGCAACTTGGGTGTGCTGGTTCAGCACTAATTGGACTGCTCCAGGCAATCCGAAAAGGCCTCTAGGACTGGAAATCAACATGTCGCGCTGATGCGACACGCGTTGGGACAAATATCCATTGTTATTTTTTGATGAATGCACAGTGCATATGTTCGCCCTCATGTCGAATACGCAATTCAAGCCTGGCATCCATGGTTGAAACACGAGCTTACTACACTGGAGCAGCCTCAACGTCTGACATCTAAGTACTTAACTTGAATGTGCAATCGTTTGTACAAGCACTGACTGTAACGATTGCGGTATTCAGCAGACGGGATCGCAAATTACCGGGAGACCTTATATGGCGTACTTGCTACTGCACAACACACATCAGATGTGCCGTTCCTTACTACAACTCAGCAGCAATACACAACTAAGATGTTACTCATACACACTGTCCTATCTCAGCGGTGTGTATCTCGCTCTACACAACGCAACAACACGGCTGAGGCACAGAGTATCACTAAATGACAGTGACTATAGGCATCACAGACTGTGAGT
>OX104063.1:43641116-43671637 GCA_944474145.2 Dicrocoelium dendriticum
GAAGGGAATTCACGTGTCTAAAAATAAGGAGGTGAATCGAGCGGAAATGTTTCGCTAGCTCCAGTTGGTGTAATAACTTGTCTTCACGAAACAACTGCACATTCTCTGAGTCAGGGTTATTTATATGAAAGCGCCTTGTGTTTCTCCAAGTCATAAACTTTATATTTGGCTTCTCATGAGTATGGTTGTTTTCATGTGATGTTGGATCATCATTATTTCCTATCCATGTTGTTTTTCTGTAGACCTGACGCTGGATGGTTCCATCTGGTCTCCTAGTTAACAAGACATCGAGATATGATAGCCGGTTATCGCTTTCCTTCTCGTAAGTAAACTGCACTGCTGCATGCACCCGTTTGAAGTGGTCAAGTATTTCCTCCAGATTAACATGTTTGTCCACCACAACAGATATATCTTCCAAGTATCGATGGTAGCGGTCACAAAGGTCTATCGCTGCGCGCATTTCGGTCTTCTCCAGATTTGACATGAAGATATCCGCTAATAGCAGTCCGAGAGGGGATCCCATGGCCACGCCGTCCTTCTGCCGGTAGTATTTCCCGTTGAATAGAAACTGCACATTCCAGGTGACTCTAACAGTAGGCTCTTAAGCTCACGCGTAGGTATACACATTTTTATTCCTGACTCGGCTATATAGTCGATTTTCTTTCTAGCTTCTATATGATTGTAATTGCCTGACGATGAATCATTAAAAGCAGTGGCTCACCAGATGGCCTTTGTTCTATAGACTTAAATGGGAATTTTCAAGTTACTTACAGAATGGTGTGAATCACCAGCCTGGAGTAGCTTTGTCCAATTCATACGCTGTGATTTCTATTAAATTAGGGGACAACTAGGCTCGGCTCTGCCACAGTTCCATTTGAATGGGCGTTTGGTTTATCACGACGCGCGGTGTTTAGACTGTAATATTTTCAGTGATACTTCGCAATGTTTAACAATCCCGTCGCAGTCACAGCGTCAATGAAATATAGAAATGCGCGACAACTGCGATGTTAGTCATACAGGCGTAAGAAGTCAAGTTTCTTATTCTTTGCTTAAGCTCATGCAGAATGAAACTAAACTGGGCAGGCACGTGAGGTATAGTATTAGCAGGATTATCGGAGCACAATTTATAAATCTTCCAAAATAGACTTGGCTATAACTTTTGGGATTGCGCAGCGCGCGGTATAACCGACTACTTGGCAAATTTATTATTTCGTATCAGATGTTACACAACGCAAAACAAGTGTGCAGCGCTTGACTACATTCGGCAGTGAAAACTTACATAGCGGCCACTCCTGGAATTTTGTAATACAATACAACTACCTGCCTTGCGGTAGTAACTAATTTTCCATTCATGTGTGTCAATCTTGTAGCCATTTTCCCGGATCGGTTGTCTCAGCCCCTACGCTAGCGACATTTATTTGTTAGTTGGATGAGGGGTAACTTTCATTTTGGCTAGCTTATTAAGTGGGTTTGGTGCATAGATATCCAAGCAATCAAGTGTCTATGTTTCTGAGAGCGCATATAGGGGATAAATGAGTCACCTATTTAGGCTCGATGTCCAATGTGAGGCCTGCAGTTATGTTCCATTTGGATTGGATACTCACAACTCGTCCGAAAATTGATTTCACCAATATGTCTCATTACTCTTCGTAGGTTTAATTCTTAAGCTGATTTCTCATATATTCGTTGTTGCAATTTAGAACTCAACGGAATTTCTGTTGCGAATCTTCTCCGATTTTTCTACCAAATGTATCTTGCATCCGTTGCTACTTTCTTTGGATAAACCCTGATAACTATGTGACCTAAGTTGCATTTTATGTAAATAAGGAACAGATATATTCTCTTTAGCGGTTGCGTCACAACCTTGTCAAATACACTTGATTAATGAATGAACCACCACTGATCCGAATTGCGAATACCGGCTTCCTGAATCTCGTTGGAATGAAGCTCTGACATGCAAGGTATAGAGATATGTATGGCGATCTTGTTTGCATTTTTCTTCCGATAAGTATTTTCACTTGTCGCAAAATACAAGGAACATCAGGATAGCTGCATTCCCAAAGTAATCGCGTTGAAGCGCACCTGCATGACTTGCGGATTTTGATATGACTTTAATAATTCTAGTTTCTCTATCTCGTTCACTGCTCGTTCAATGGTGTGAATAATGAAAAATTAAGCCGCACTATGTGATGTAGGTTATAAAAGCAGATGAGTTACAAATGGTTACAATTCTTTCATAGATGCTTCTACTGGTCTCTTAAATCAGGCAGTAAAATTCGATCAGGAATACGGATGATTATGAAGCAAAATTACCAATTACATGTAAAGAGTAGTAGCTGGTCTGGCTATTCGATCGCAATTTTAACAAACGCCTTAACATGATCACTGAAATGCTGGACATCATCCAGGCATTTTAAGCTCTTTCTTCACTACCTACTTGTCACTTGACGCTAAAGCTTTGATTACAATTATATTTCATACAAAACGATATTTCTCTCCGCAATATTTGCCAACAACTCACTCTATTCAACCGTGCTCAGTTCGGGAAGCTGATGGCATCCCCATCCGCCATGAAACTGGCATGGACTGATATGTCACTGATCCCTTTTTATTTGTTTCCTGTTTCACTGGGACCTAACTAATTTGCATATCAATTGAACAATTCATTCATCAGCCCTTGATCCAAGGGCTACGCAAGACAGGAGACTGACAATTACATACCAAGACTTAACACTCCTATAATAGCCGGCATTTTCATAAAATGTAAAAAAATATGTGGGGAATATCATCAACTTCTGGAGCTGACAGACAAGTTTAAAAATGATTTCCTTGACTAACGATCGTACACTTTATTTTAGCTGGATTATCATATCTACATACCGGACTCCAGTGACTCAAAGTATGCCATATTAATTCCATGCTTGCACAGACAGGAAACATTCCATCTGGTGCCTCACAAACGGTTACCCAATCAGCAAGATTCCATTGAAATCCACAACACATTAATGGGTTGGCTATTATCATGCATAAAAAGTCCCGCTAAAATAGTCACGTTAGGCAAATATTGCTCTTCTTCGCGTCCAATTATCAACGGGAGTAAACAGCGATATCTTCCCTACACATTACTTTCGATTCTTTGTGTACATGATAGCAGTTTGGTTAACAACCATGATTTGCAATCTTAATTTGTTATTTATATATAACATTTGTCCAAAAGTACCAAAGAGTTGAACTACTGAACCTACTACCACTCATGCAAGCTTACATTCATTTGCTTAAAATTCGGTGCGGCAAGTGGATTATGACGTTTTAAGCGCAACAGTCAAGTATCATATGTTACGGTTGCTTGACCCCCGAAGTATCCATCACACGTAACAGCAAACGCATTTGTGTACAAAAGGTCTACCCGTGACCTTGGATCAGATGTGCTTATACCTTCATGTATTTAGAAATGATTGAGTACAAGAAAGCACGACCCGGATAATTTTCGCTAACCTCTCTCCGAACATGCATACAATCGCAGATAGAGTGAACAATTTAAAATCCTTAATCGTCCCATCCTGGATTACCGCAACATAACTTAGAGCAACATGAGGAAATTACACAAAACATCAATATAATACCTTCAACAATCGTTTATAAACAAGTATTGGGAACATTATCTATCATGTGCTCTCGGGAGCGACTACAGCAACTGCATCTCCATCCGCTTTGACTGCAAAGACTAAAAGATAACTTATACTGCTGCAAAATCGAATTCATTCAATACGCATTGCAATTGATGCAACTTAACATTGAAGCACAAGTACACACGAGACCTGAGTAACAGAGATCTTACCATGATTATACCGCGATGCAGGACAATTTTTCGAGTTAACTTTCTTCTCATCATATATGCTTCTCCGTGGAATCGGCTGCCATTCGCCGTCAGGTCAGATAGGACTGTGCATATTTCGAAGTACGTTTGGTGGCTGCCTCATCGGGACACCATCATGTCATTAGTTTCTTGAAGAAGATCAATTCCACATTCATTCAGTGAAAGCTTTGATGACGTTTAATGGGTGCAGTACAACCAATTAACGCAACGTAAGTAGTGCTCAGTGTCTTCAACATACCTAACTGCAAGTTTGCCTTCTACCATCATATAATACAAAAATTTGGGGCAACAACTTGCCATCAATGCAGACAAATTTAAGAAGATATCTTGATATTTCTCTTGCAAGAGCACGACATTAAATGTGCATATACATTTTGCGTCAAATAATGTCACAGCATTCCAATTGAGGAGAAACATACCCATTACTATTGTTCCTATTCTTATTCTTATCTTCTTGCGGTATATTGTTTCTACCAGAGGCAATACACATGTTGAGAATAAATGTGGCACTGGTTCTTTGCACCATGGATCCGTTACATATTGTGCACTGAATAAGTTTCGTTTGCTTGGAGAACATCGGAAATTTTGCACAGGGACACCGGTTTCGGCCGGGTCAGAATAAGAACCAATGGTAACTCTTCCTGAAACAAGATCTGTTTTTAAAAGAAGTGCTGAGGAAAGACGCTCAAACACCTCGTCCTGATTTGACTAGCTAGAGTCCGGCGTACTGTTATTGAACTCTAGAATTGACACTCTCATCCCTGTCCACCTGCCGTTATCTCCAACGTGTCAACCTACATATGAGCATACCTGTCTCCCATAAACGCATATATCTCGCCTTGTGCTTACATCCAGCACGCCTCATTGGATAGTGTCCTATGATTTGTGAGAGTGTCACTTATATTGTGTGCCCAAAAGCACGTAGGGAGCAGATATATTGTTGTTCGAGCGCACTTGAATGAACAACACGTTATTTTGAATTTTTAACAAGGTAACTATTAGTACTATGCGTGGAGTTTCTTTTAAAATGGTATAATTGTCAGATCGCATTTCCTAGATGGCCAATTTGCTGATTGCCAATTTTCGAGGCTGTTTCCGATTGCTTGGAACAAGTCAAGTTATCCTGAACAAGGCGCCATGGTCGCGATCGACGGACGACCGCTGCAGTACTTCCGTTCCTAGAATGGTGATGACTTAATCATAATGCGGATTAATCAAGTAATGCAACCTAGCATCTGTCCATGTTTCTTCAAGGAACCAGCATCAATACCCTTTACCTGTCCTCCAAGCCATTCCTACGCTTTATTTTCTAGTCCCTTCTACACGTAGTCTACTGTAACCAAAGGTGCTCTAGATGCAGCGGTAAGGCTGGATATTATCCCACTGCACTGCAAAGTGTAACAATAAGATTGTAGTAAACAACTAGCCAGAGGTAAGCGATGGTCAACTAACGTGGAATCAGGACAATTTATTGATCCTCGACTAAACATATGGCAAATTAGCTATACTTGGTTGAAATCAAACGTCGGCATTCGGTGATTTAAAACTCAGTTTCAGGAAGACCACACTAGTTTGGACAATGTGTTTTCAGTGAGTTTATTGACTAAACGGTATCAGACTCCAGCGTCGTCCGTCTTCGAATGGTTCTATCGCTTTAATTAGGTACATTCGCAAATTTCGGTATACCATGACCGAGTTGATCAATGTAGTTTTGTTACGGATGGAGGATTCTCTCGTCTATGAAATATGTCCCCATATGTTGAATTCTATCTGTGTATCATTTCCAATACTCGTGTTATTTTCTTGTTCACCAATTCAAAACCAGTAAAAGTACTAACCCACTTCAATACCATTGCTTGTGCGGGCAAGTGATTCCTGTTGCGTCAGGTATGTTATCAAGAAAAGAGCATTTTTTGATGTTGACCCTTAATGCATTTTTCATGTAAATCGAGATGACGTTCCCTGCGCCTATGTATTAGTTAAAAAGCAAGAAACGATTGGAACGAACCCCTCCCATTTTGCTGTGTTTAACAATCAGACAAACCTTGTGAAAACCTGTTCGTTTCTGTTTGAACCTACAATTATTTCGGCCTCACAAACTAATTTATTTGCGAAATTGTACACGTGCCATGCTCTGTAAACCAAATTTAGCCCTAATGTCTGTGACTTCATTTGACTACCGATTTTAAACTAAATCTGGACACATAGTATAACATATGGCACTCCCGTTAACATGCTATGCACATGGCGGGGGATGATAAGCCTACTTAGGACAACGAAATGAAGGCACCACACAAAATGTATGATTGATCAAATTCCGACAGTCTTAACAACATATCTAATGCTAAAGGATGGGGCAGCAGTGAACCAGCCTACTGCCTCCGCGGCTAAAAACCTCTGTTGTCGAGCCCAATCCGTCTGGAATTCGGTCACATAAACCGATATCGATAGCTAGTCACTACATATTTTTCCGATTGATTGCATCCATTGTGTTCAATTGGATTGCGCCCTAAGTCTCTGATTTGCAACCGCAAGCCAATCGAACATCACGTTTAACGCATTTGATTTGTATCCAGTATCATTTCGACGCAAGAAGCGCGCGCAGTCACCTTCGAATTGAGGTAGTCCAAAGCATCCAATGACGGTGTACGTAATCACGCTTGCATGCATGTATGACTTGGTGCTGTGTGATTAGGTCGCGTAGTCGTTCTAGCCTCCATCCAGCAACGGTGCCTAATCTAAAGCAACTTCCATGCGGCCTAGGGATAATAGGTTGTCCAAGCACAAAGTACGACTGCGTGGAGGTTTCTGCGGCCGTAAGTAGACTACAATGTGCGTAAAGCATGCCTTGCGAACGACAGAAGTTGGCGGTGGGGGTTGCGAACAAGGCAATGTGACACCCCACTAACTATTTTGACACTGGCGCAGCACACAGTTTTGGACGACCTACCAACGCCCAGACATATGAAGGTACTGTGTCTGAAAAGCAAGGCAATTACAGGTGCATGGCTGCAAATGACGGTGGCGATGAGACGGGCTTGCGAGTCAAGCGACAAAAAGGGCCCGCGCAACCGAAATACAGGTTGGAAGGTGGTCACCTTAGATTAAATAGAGCCGTCTTGAATGGCGTCCTGCTGAGAGGGCTAGTACTGAATTATAAATGTGTCAATTTTGTCACAAGGTGAGTAGGCCCTACTCTTTTAGAGCAGGCGTCGCTTATCCTCATGGTGGATGCAGTACACCGACTTGAAGGTCCCTCAACCAAATGAGATACTGCGACCGGGCTGTTGTCAGTTTGTATCGACTGTTATGTACAGTATGCATGTACGGACTGGTGCGGACCGAGCATAATTGGAACTGACACGCACGTTGGTGCGTAACAACCGAATTCGTATCACGTACCCAATTTTGTGATATGTTCGCACATGGCAGTCACTCCATCGTTGTTCACCATCTTTTCCTGATAATTTCACTGTCTCTTCGCCAGCAAAGGAATTTGGTCGACACAGCATATAGGCAAGCAACAACTAATTGCTTTCCTTCGGTAGTTGTACTTCCAAAGCCCATAATTTCGCGAGTTCGATAAAACGCCATTTCCTACCTAACGGCTTGGGAACACCTACTCCACAATCGCAGATTGCAGTACAAATGTATATAACGTGTGAAGTAGCTAACGATTTATATGTTCCTTATAATGGCCGCAATGGAGAGAGTAAGATTAAATAATAAACGCACCACTAACATGGGGTGTAACATGGTGATTTAGGCGTGATATTTACATAATAATTGTTACAAGTCCAGTTAGTTGCACCTAATCTCTCGTCATAATTTAATCCTCGACATGAAGCGGAAAATTTCAGAAAATGTTATACCTGAAATCCCCTGGATAATTCCAATTAAGAACATCAGAAGACGAAGGTCGTACGATGACATTGTTAGGACGACCTACCAGCGCTCGGGTATGTTCGGTGTTTTTGAATATCAAGATATTCACATGTGTACGACTGCGAAAGATCAGGGTCTTAGGTGACAAAATTTTATAGCGACTTAAGTTTTCCGCACAAGTTGCGACTGAACTCTGGGTTGACAATTACTTACTTTTGTAATAGTAAAATTTCATGGGCGGCATTGCGCTGTGTTATCCAGTGCCGTGCTACGACTGCTACTTTAGTATATTTTAATTTGTATGTTGCGAAATATATGCACTGTACTCTGAACGCAGTACCCTATAATATCCAGCCTAATGTGAATGTGAAGCAGTGCACTTCTCATAATGTGCTTGCATTGAACCATTGTGATGTGGCTACTGTGTATGCAATAACTATGATGTCTACTTTGGGTCGCGTGCTTGGTTCATATTTTCTGAACCTTGCAACTTTAGCAATTAGCTGCCGACTAATGATGCATCGCATAAATCGACACAAGTTACGCACTGAAACGCATGCGGTCGACCGTATAGTCCACTGAAATGCTTGGCAGTGAACGACAAACATGTATTTCGCTTCCCGATATCCATCAGTGACTCACGTCCGAAGCGTTGTCCTAGAATACCTCACGCTCTCCGCCCTCCATCGGCGACATATAAGCTACGGCACTATGCAACTTCAAAGTTTCTGCAATAGTTCTTAACCAAACGATCAACAGAATGACTTCCTTTTTGTGTGCGGTATTCCTCTTCCTTATACCAAATGCTTACCAAAAATCGTGACACTACACTACGTTACAACACATGACCTCTCATGCTTATAATCAATGTAATGCTGATTGCCAGGAATCATCTTGATACACTCTGGATGTCACGCAACGAATAACGCGGAAACATGCGGAACTCTCTGCTACAGCACTTGCCTAAACACCATCCTTTATACTTGCATGTCAAATCAGAGGACTTGCGATGCGTATCATTAATAACGCCAGTTCAAAATATCAACTTTTATAACAAACAACATAGGAGCAATTAACTAATTGTACAATGCATGACACATGAACTATCAATTGCTGGCAGTGATGAGACGTCACGAAGGCTCGAGCCTGTGACACAATTCACTTCATGAGACGCATTCTCCACTCGGTCTTGTAAAGTACATCCTCAGAATCTCGCTGGGGCATATCGGAGTATATCTGTCTCATTGCGTGCTTTACATCCGCTTTTATGATGCTCCGATTAATCCAAATTGTGTTAGGTGATGGTGAATAAAGAGGAAATTGCAAACGGTACGGCTGTTCCTTGTATACGCGTTCCATATTCATCTGGCATGTTGCGTTATCGTAGATGAGGAGGTAGTTTGTGTTAAAACTCGAACCTTTGGAACCGAGCAGTTCAAGCAACCACTGCGCACACCTTTTTATTATAACTTCGTCTCACCATTGTGTACTCTATCAAGTCATTTGTCGGCAGGGCACCAACAAGATGAACATTCCGCCCTCGAGTTTTTGAAACTTGACAGAGAGCACGACTTACATGTGGTGAACGGCCTTTAATGCGAGCGCAAAAGAGATGGTAATTTATTTCATTAAATAATACCACTCGTCTCTTTTCAACCTCTGATTTCCACAGTGACTAGACATAGGACTGTTTTTAAGCGTCAACAGCACGCATGCTATCAGACGGTTGTAGTGCTCGAACCCGCAAATCGACTATTTCTCGTCCGTGGTTAAGACCACTAAGGTGCGATGCCCGAACGGATGCAACTACCATACATGGCTTTTCCGGGCGTGAAAGGGCTATCTGGTTGAGGCTGGTTGTGATGGGTTCCTACATTTACTCCTATACTAATCTTTTGTAAACATTGGATTTCCGTCACCAATTCTTCTTTTAAGTATTTGCTAATTCTAGCATTGCGTGCCATTTCTTCAGTGACATCAGATACACCCCTGTCGCGCTACTGTGCTAAGGTTCACTTCACGCGTTAACGCAGTTTTAAACTGCAGGTAGAGCCTTTGGAGTGTGACTTGGGTTTCTAAGTTACTCTTTCCACCAGGCAAACAATGTGACTTTCTGCCATAGATACTTTTCGCTCACACCACGCTTCGCTCTTCGTTCGGTTGCTTTCATTCTTCAAGAGCAATAGCGGCCGGTGTTTGGCTTAACGATTAGTATACTCACAACTTGCTCTCAGTTTTTTCACTTATCATTAGACTTCAGTATTCTGCTCTCGACTTCCGCTGAGATGCGTGTACGGGTGCTTTTTTCTGCCCTTCTGGGTACATCAAGCTGCAAATCATCCAGTTGGTCAACATATATACTTGTTTGCGCAAGCTTTTATTTTAAGACCGGGCTGAACTGGCCAACTACCGCCGAAAACTTCTACCGGTTATTAATAATGTCATGAAATCTACTGATACATTGATACGACCGCTTAGCACACTTAAGTGTGTTTCTTGATTCAACCTCACCGCTAGACCCAGCCTTACGAGGATGATAACCACATGACTCTGACCACTGGAGTGAAACACAATGGCGATTGACAAGCAAGTCGTCCACCGCTACTGTAACAAAACTTCTGACGCACTTCAATATGTTCTTTTCATCTCAACCTGGCGTTTCTTCGCTCCAAACCAGGCATTGTTACCCCAACTGTAAAACCCGTCCCATATACATCAGCATAATTACCTACGCTACAGTGGAAGCCATTGGCCAAACTTATCTATCCCAATCACCAATCCGTTAAGGCAAGTGGTATTTCCGGTGACAATACGGTTTACGAACATGGGTTTAAGCGCGGCACAGGGTTAGTACAATGCACCATCTCCAATTTCCAAATATGTGATTATACTATGAGTATCGTGCCGCGCAACGTCAAATGTACCATTTGGCGGTTAAAATTTAACGGAACCAGACAGCTTGTGGATACAGATATATGAGGCAAAATTTCTCTAAATTATACGACAACATCACGCTTGCAAGATAAGCAGGTTAAGGATTGGGATGACCTCGGAATTGACGCACGACTGCGCACCAACAATGTATCCGGATATCCAGACTCACACATAAATGAAGCGATTGATGGGTAACTGTATTGATAGAGAAGGTCCCCATCCACTATTCACTGTACTCCATTATTGCGTGAAACGGGTCATTCCTTCCGGTGTGAGGTGTGAGGCACAAAGTTGCTAACTGTCCAACAGTACAGTTAGACTGACTGCGGAAGGCGGATGACCGCGTTCCTTTACCTACCGCTGCTCGCATAAGATGAACGCCGGTCAATTAGGATTACCGTGACCACCATTCAATGGCCATCCAATGTTTAGCGAAATTCGCAAAATGCTACTGCGTGTGCATAGACATGAACGGCTATCTCACCTTAGTGGTTAGGACTTACGGAATACTCAAAAGACGAATAACTTAGTGCAGGGCTCAGCTAAGTGCAAGCGTAACCCGGTGAATAGTCACCGAAGCGAGGCTCTTTTGGTCATCGAGCGAAATGGATACAGACAGCACCAAGGTGTTTCTGGCGTTGGTTCAGTGTGGTATTATCTTAACTGGGTGTTCGGTCACTTGTGCGTCGTTCGCAGAGGTTCAACGGATTGGCTTGCCTGGTCACCAGATTTGTTCCAAAGTTGGGCTTGCATTATTATATGTCAGAATATTTGTCCCAAAGATAACGGGTTTGTGGTATTAAGTATGCAGGAGAACCCACATGCGTTTACTGTGGTCTCAGGAGTTGTCATTCAATTTTCAGGTCAATGGCCGCACTTTGTGTAGCATGTGATTCGCAGTATCCCCGTGAATTATAGATTGCCTATACGTGCATGTTCGCAGTTCCCTGCTCAAATAATATTGCTCTTTCAGCAAATATGCTGGATTGAACGCTCATAGTCCCGCCTGAAACAAATTGGGCAGCGTACCCACCCTTGTTTTCTTCAACGGCGAAAAGCAATGCGATGAGAGAATAAGCTACGCGACAGCAATTAGTCTTTAAATGGCATGGCGTTTCAAAACTCCTTTCTCAAAAGTTCACCTTTGTATTCACAAAGCCTACGCGTAAGGGATGTCTATTTCGTTACTGAGGGTTGTTGGAAGGTAAATTTCAGTCTACATGAGTATTGAAGATAACCCTTTTGTCACTATCTAGAATAAAATAAAGCATCTATTTCACCCTCCTTGCTCAGGCTGATAATGCCTGTCGAACCGTCATCATAATGCTACCGCAGTAGCCGTGTTATGACGCACTGGTGTTTCCATTTTGACAACACCTGTCACCATTCCAGCCAGCAGTCCACAGCTTATATATCGAGCGATGAACTTGCCTCGTGACGTGCCGTGGGTTGGCTCCAACTTAACCAAACGCGCAAGCTCCAGCGTTTTCATTAGGGTCGATATTAGGTACAAATATACATGTGTTAGTACACAGTTACCCAAATGCATGTATACAGTCTTTATACACCCATGAGCGGGTGTGATATTTTGAGATAGACCAACGTCTACTCTTGGAAATTTGGCAACTCAGTGCCCTCTAATTCACACCGGAAGGAATTCCCCCATGTTGTCCCTTAACAGAGTAGATCACCTGGCAATTGGGACATGCGGTATAGCTTTCTGACATTTCTGCACGTAAACTGTCAAAATGGTCCTGCGAAAATTGACAATGAAGTGTATATTGATATGTGACCACCTGGTCAAAGCCCACCAACATTAGCTGCAGTGTAACTGGCGTTCAGACTACTTGCAGGGCAGCACTGCACCTACTGTGGAGCGGCTTAATGAGATAGTGTCAGTTAATATTTTCTATTTAGTACGGTATCCCAAGGAATGGCGAAATGGCTGACAATGCATCTTGTGAAATGCCGACTTGTGTAACCCCTCTGCAAAAGCGAGTATCATCCGGATGTGTACAAATTAATGGCACAAACATGCCAAACTCTTTAACGGGGTTACGATACCATTCACAACCATTTGATGTATTCGACCCTAGGTTTTGCCATGTAAATACCAGCTACGAAATGGCTGATTTTAGATCACAGGCAGCTTTGACTAACTTTCTTACTACCCTCATCTCCCTCAAAGATATTTTGTCAGAAATACACCATTTTAGATAAAAATGGAAGGCACGGATTTCGTGAAGAAGATACCAAACCAAACAAACTTATATGTAGTGTAGTTAGAGACCAACATTTTGCTTTCCACACGATCGTATCTTTAGACCAATCAAACGAACAGGAAACTAAATGCAGTTATAGATATAGCGGAAGCTGTTTAACCACCTCATAGGTCAAAGTGTTATTATAAGTAGCTAATTAGAGATGGTAAAATCCCTGGTAGTTATCACACTAAGCCTCTGGCCGTCAGTAGGGGTGATTTGATGTTGGCGCTCTGCTCCAGATCAATTCGACAACACCCCTCAGACTGACCGGGTTGAGACAGCCCGTCACACAAGCGATAACACTATATGTACCATTCCACTCCCTCTACTACTCTTCTGCCATCAATACACAGACAAAACTACTTATATTGCCATAGGTTCATTGGCGGCTTAAGTTCGGTAAACTAGTCGCTTGTTGAAGGGGTTACCCTCTCCTCTGCACGGCAGTAACGCCTAAATCCGTGGATAGTGTGCGGCGCTATATCACCTCTAGTAACTTATTTACAATGCTCGTTGCCGTCCTCCGTAGTTCAGTGGTCTCACACACGGATTAGCACCAGTTGAATAGCGGGTTCCAGCCCTACCAGGGTCCCATTGAATGCGCACTGCTGACGATTTCCGAAAGGATGGAACACGCGTACAGTGCTTTCCAAGCGTGTGACGACTGTCTGAGTGAGTTTAGATGTGAGGAATTTATACCTAACCATTCTAAATATCCCTATTACTCTTCTGCAATCAATAACTACACAACACCTACTCTGCATATGCGGCTGTTGGCTTCGGCAATTTCTGACGCATCAGCAGTCAGCTTTTAAAGTGAGGATCGCAAACACATCCTAAGGACTTCGAAATTATGCAACTAGATTTCATGCCCCATATCTTCCTATCTTTGGTTAAAGAGTCATTCAAATGTATCAGTGTCGAAGGGACGTTTTGGAACTACTGTTAAATCACCCTTATTTTTCCTTCGTTTGATACCCTACGGATAACCTCCGAAGATCAGCATTTATATGGACAGCCAGCACAGGTGGCTGATCGGGCCAATGCTGTCACAACACTTTGCGTTTCGAAGGCGCTACTCTCATGCCGAAGCGTTGAGCCTTACACGCTAGTCGATTCCATTTTCTTACGTAGCCCCTGTGTCAGACTTGAATGGGGGTTGTCGTCCGCGTACTCAAAGTGTGTCAGTCAGTCACCTGGCAGAACTAGAAGTACCATACCCACGTACTTCACCGATGTAACAGAGTCAAATCCACCACTGTTACTAAGCTGCTTGGGGCGTTGTGTATGGAGCTGCTCGTACCCTCACTTATGTGCAGCCAAAATAACCTATTATGATAGCCAGATGCATTAAGATAAGGCTAACGAGTTTTGGGCCAAATATTGAGGTCGCTGATATGATTTTGGTATCTGATAGGTAAATGGCATTTCGATGGTTGATAGTTAGTACAATATCGTCAATATATATTATTAGCTTAAAACTGCGGGGGCTGTTATGGAGCTTGTATATGCATGTTCATGAGGCGGGCAGAACTATTTACAAAAATCGATCGACCTTGTGGAATGGTTTCAGCAACATAGGTTTATGTATCCTTTGACTCTGACATGTCCAAGATTTGTAACAATTTGTCTAGCTACCTAAATTGTTAATTTGAGATATGTTGGCTTTGCAAAGCTTTCAACGTCCTCGCAGGTACTTCAGGTACTTCTCCCTAATCTAAAGTGGCTGGGTAGACCTAAATAGTGTGTTTTCAGAAAAAGATGGCAGCGCAATGAGGTCACTCACTGTTCGAATTAGGGAAACACTGCACCGTCTCCAACAAGTGCATATCTAGTCTATTCTCGAGAACGCCAGCATCGCACCGGTAAATGGAAAAAGGTCAAAAAATTTCGGTTTGTCGTTTGTTATTTCTTTGCACAGAAGCTTCAAGAGAAAACAAGACTTGGAATGACGCTATCCCAAACTAGTTTAAAAGAGCCCCTTTAAAAACACTTATTATACTTCGAGATATGCCGTAGATGCAGTAAACTACCTTGTACCTTCGATACCGCCGTTTATTGACAAGAGAAACAGTCCAACCCGTTAATGTATTTTTGAAAAGAACAACTCATCCTGCTGTGTAAACCGCGATAGGCTGTCGACAGCTCTAACCAAAAGAAGCATAAATCCTTCCATCATACTTTTGCTAAGTTGTCAGTACACAGCATGCACCCAGATTACACGAGTCAGTGACAAATGCTCCCAAAACCTAACCAGCAACTGGAGTGGTTACCAGGAGGATATTCTATCACATACTCCCACTCAACAAACGTAAACTCAATTAAAGCTTAAAAGTAAGTGAACTTTGGCGTAACATAGCAGAGCCTACTCACTGGCAACAAAATTGCCAATGCCGTATTCGCCATCAACGCTACCAGTGGAGTATGGCGTAAAACATATATCTTCTAACCAAAAAAGGTTACTGTCAACCCAGAGGTCCGTGACAAGTTGTGTAAGCACCTTAGGTCGAATTGTACATAAGCACGCTATAACATTTTGATACTTAAGATCTCGAACTTTCGCAGTCGTACACATGTGAATATCTTGATATTCAAATACACCGAACATACCCGAGCGCTGGTAGGTCGTCCTAACAATGTCATCGTACGACCTTCGTCTTCTGATGTTCTTAATTGGAATTATCCAGGGGATTTCAGGTATAAAGTTATCTGGAATTTTCCACTTCATGTGGAAGATTAAATTATGACGAGAGATTAGGTGCAACTAACTGGACTTATATCAATTATTATGTAAATATCACGCCTAAATCACCATGTTACACCCCATGTTAGTGGTGCGTTTATTATTTAATCTTTCTCTCTCCATTGCGGCCATTATAAGGAACATATAAATCGTTAGCTACTTCACACGTTATATACATTTGTACTGCAATCTGCGATTGTGGAGTAGGTGTTCACAAGCCGTTAGGTAGGAAATTGCGTTTTATCGAACTCGCGAAATTATGGGCTTTGGAAGTTCAACTACCGAAGGAAAGAAATTAGTTGTTGCTTGCCTATATGCTGTGTCGACCAAATTCCTTTGCTGGCGTAGAGACAGTGAAATTACCAGGAAAAGATGGCGAACAACGATGGAGTGACTGCCATGTGCGAACATATCACAAAATTGGGTACGTGATACGAATTCGGTTGTTACGCACCAACGTGCGTGTCAGTTCCAATTATGTTCGGTCCGCACCAGTTCGTACATGCATACTGTACATATCAGCCGATACAAATTGTCTACAGCCCGGTCGCAGTATCTCATTTGGTTGAGGGACCTTCAAGTCGGTGTACTGCATCCACCATGAGGATAAGCGACGCCTGCTCTAAAAGAGTAGGGCCTACTCACCTTGTGACAAAATTGACACATTTATAATTCAGTACTAGCCCTCTCAGCAGGCCGCCATTCAAGACGGCTCTATTTAATCCAAGGTGACCACCTTCCAACCTGTATTTCGGTTGCGCGGGCCCTTTTTGTCGCTTGACTCGCAAGCCCGTCT
Source organism: Dicrocoelium dendriticum (assembly GCA_944474145.2). Lineage (NCBI taxonomy): Eukaryota > Metazoa > Platyhelminthes > Trematoda > Plagiorchiida > Dicrocoeliidae > Dicrocoelium > Dicrocoelium dendriticum. Next base: position 43,657,616 of record OX104063.1, read on the forward strand.
CATCGCCACTGTCATTCGCAGCCATGCACCTGTGATTGCCTTGCTTTTCAGACACAGTACCTTCATATGTCTGGGCGTTGGTAGGTCGTCCAAAACTGTGTGCTGCGCGTGTCAAAATAGTTAGTGGGGTGTCACATTGCCTTGTTCGCAACCCCCACCGCCAACTTCTGTCGTTCGCAAGGCATGCTTTACGCACATCGTAGTCTACTTACGCCCGCAGAAACCTCCACGCAGTCGTACTTTGTGCTTGGACAACCTATTATCCCTAGGCCGCATGGAAGTTGCTTTAGATTAGGCACCGTTGCTGGATGGAGGCTAGAACGACTACGCGACCTAATCACACAGCACCAAGTCATACATTCATGCAAGGGTTATTACGTACACCGTCATTGGATGCTTTGGACTACCTCAATTCGAAGGTGACTGCGCGCGCTTCTTGCGTCGAAATGATACTGGATACAAATCAAATGCGTTAAACGTGATGTTCGATTGGCTTGCGGTTGCAAATCAGAGACTTAGGGCGCAATCCAATTGAACACAATGGATGCAATCAATCGGAAAAATATGTAGTGACTAGCTATCGATATCGGTTTATGTGACCGAATTCCAGACGGATTGGGCTCGACAATAGAGGTTTTAGCTGCGGAGGCAGTAGGCTGGTTCACTGCTGCCCCATCCTTAAGCATTAGATATGTTGTTAAGACTGTCGGAATTTGATCAATCATACATTTTGTGTGGTGCCTTCATTTCGTTGTCCTAAGTAGGCTTATCATCCCCCGCCATGTGCATAGCATGTTAACGGGAGTACCATATGTTATACTATGTGTCCAGATTTAGTTTAAAATCGGTAGTCAAATGAAGTCACAGACATTAAGGCTAAATTTGGTTAACAGAGCATGACACGTGTACAATTTCGCAAATAAATTAGTTTGTGAGGCCGAAATAATTGTAGGTTCAAACAGAAACGAACAGGTTTTCACAAGGTTTGCCTGATTGTTAAACACAGCAATTGGGAGGGGTTCGTTGCAATCGTTTATTGCTTTTTAACTAATACATAGTCGCAATGAACGTCATCTCGATTTACATGAAAAATGCATTAAGGGTCAACATCAAAAATGCTGTTTTCTTGATAACATACCTGACGCAACAGGAATCACTTGCCCGCACAAGCAATGGTATTGAAGTGGGTTAGTACTTTTACTGGTTTTGAATTGGTGAACAAGAAAATAACACGAGTATTGGAACTGATACACAGATAGAATTCAACATATGGGGACATTTTTCATACACGAGAGAATCCTCCATCCGTAACAAAACTACATTGATCAACTCGGTCATGGTATACCGAAATTTGCGAATGTACCTAATTAAAGCGATAGAACTATTCGAAGACGGACGATGCTGGAGTCTGATACCGTTTAGTCAATAAACTCACTGAAAACACATTGTCCAAACTAGTGTGATGTTCCTGAAACTGAGTTTTAAATCACCGAATGCCGACGTTTGATTTCAACCAAGTATAGCTAATTTGCCATATGTTTAGTCGAGGATCAATAAATTGTCCTGATTCCACGTTAGTTGACCATCGCTTACCTCTGTCTAGTTGTTTACTACAATCTTATTGTTACACTTTGCAGTGCAGTGGGATAATATGCAGCCTTATCGCTGCATCTAGAGCACCTTTGGTTACAGTAGACTACGTGTAGAAGGGACTAGAACATAAAGGGTAGGAATGGCTTGGAGGACAGGTAAAGGGGATTGATGCTGGTTCCTTGAAGAAACATGGACAGATGCAAGGTTGTATTACTTGATTAATCCGCATTATGATTAAGTCATCACCATTCTAGGAACGGAAGTACTGCAGCGGTCGTCCGTCGATCGCGACCATGGCGTCTTGTTCAGGATAACTTGGCTTGTTACAAGGAATCGGAAACGGCCTCGAAAATTGGCAATCAGCAAATCGGCCATCTAGGAAATGCGATCTGACAATTATACCATTTTAAAAGAAACTCCACGCATAGTACTAATAGTTACCTTGTTAAAAATTCAAAATAACGTGTTGTTCATTCAAGTGCGCTCGAACAACAATATATCTGCTCCCTACGTGCTTTTGTGCACACAATATAAGTGACACTCTCACAAATCATAGGACACTAACCAATGAGGCGTGCTGGATGTAAGTACAAGGCGAGATATATGCGTTTATGGGAGACAGGTATGCTCATAAGTAGGTTGACACGTTGGAGATAACGGCAGGTGGACAGGGATGAGAGTGCCAATTCTAGAGTTCAACAACAGTACGCCGGACTCTAGCTAGTCAAATCAGGACGAGGTGTTTGAGCGTCTTTCCTCAGCACATCTTTTTAACAGATCTTGTTTCAGGAAGAGTTACCATTGGTTCGTATTCTGACCCGGCCGGAAACCGGTGTCCCTGTGCAAAATTTCCGATGTTCTCCAAGCAAACGAAACTTATTCAGTGCACAATATGTGACGAATCCATGGTGCAAATACTAGTGCTACATTTATTCTCAACATGTGTATTGCCTCTGGTCGAAGCAATATACCGCAAGAAGATAAGAATAAGAATAGGAACAATAGTAATGGGTATGTTTCTCCTCGATTGGAATGCTGTGGCGTTATTTGACGCACAATTTATGTGCATATTTTATGTCGTGCTCTTGCGAGTGAAATATCAAGATATCTTCTTATATTTGTCTGCATTGATGGCAAGTTGTTGCCCCATATTTTTGTATTATATGATGGTAGAAGGCAAACTTGCAGTTGGGTATGTTGAAGACACTGAGGACTACTTACGTTGCGTTAATTGGTTATACTGCACCCATTAGACGTCATCAAAGCTTTCACTGAATGAATGTGGAATTGATCTTCTTCAAGAAACTAATGACATGATGGTGTCCCGATGAGGCAGCCACCAAACGTACTTCGAAATATGCACAGTCCTAACTGACCTGACGGCGAATGGCAGCCGATTCCACGGAGAAGCATATATGATGAGACGAAAGTTAACTCGAAAATTTGTCCTGCATCGCGGGATAATCATGGTAAGATCTCTGTTACTCAGGTCTCGTGTGTACTTGTGCTTCAATGTTAAGTTGCATCAATTGCAATGCGTATTGAATGAATTCGATTTTGCAGCAGTATAAAGTTATCTTTTAGTCTTTGCAGTCAAAGCGGATGGAGATGCAGTTGCTGTTGTCGCTCCCGAGAGCACATGATAGAAAATTTTCCCAATACTTGTTTATAAACGATTGTTGAAGGTATTATATTGATGTTTTGTGTAATTTCCTCATGTTGCTCCAAGTTATGTTGCGGTAATCCAGGATGGGACGATTAAGGATTTTAAATTGTTCACTCTATCTGCGATTGTATGCATGTTAGGAGAGAGGTTAGCGAAAATTATCCGGGTCGTGCTTTCTTGTACTCAATCAGTTCTAAATACGTGAAGGTATAAGCATATCTGATCCAAGGTCACAGATAGACCGTTGTACACAGATACGTTTGCTGTTACGTGTGATGGATACTTCGGGGGTCAAGCAACCGTAACATATGATACTTGACTGTTGCGCTTAAAACGTCATAATCCACTTGCCGCACCGAATTTTAAGCGAATGAATGTAAGCTTGCATGAGTGATGGTAGGTTCAGTATTTCAACTCTTTGGTACTTTTGGACAAATGTTATATAAATAACAAATTAAGATTGCAAATCATGGTTGTTAACCAAACTGCTATCATGTACACAAAGAATCGAAAGTAATGTATCGGGCCGATATCGCTGTTTACTCCCGTTGATAATTGGACGCGAAGAAGAGCAATATTTGCCAAACGTGACTATGTTAGCGGGACTTTTTATGCATGATAATAGCCAACCTATTAATGTGTTGTGGATTTCAATGGAATCTTGCTGATTGGGTAACCGTTTGTGAGGCACCAGATGGAATGTTTCCTGTCTGTGCAAGCATGGAATTAATATGGCATACTTTGAGTCACTGGAGTCCGGTATGTAGATATGATAATCCAGCTAAAATAAAGTGTACGATCGTTAGTCAAGGAAATCATTTTTAAACTTGTCTGTCAGCTCCAGAAGTTGATGATATTCCCAACATATTTTTTTTAAATTTTATGAATAAACCGGCTATTATAGGAGTGTTAAGTCTTGGTATGTAATTGTCAGTCTCCTGTCTTGCGTAGCCCTTGGATCAAGGGCTGATGAATGAATTGTCCAGTTGATATGCAGATTAGTTAGGTCCCAGTGAAACAGGAAACAAATAAATAGGGAACAGTGACATATCAGTCCATGCCAGTTTCATGGCGGATGGGGATGCCATCAGCTTCCCGAACTGAGCACGGTTGAATAGAGTGAGTTGTTGGCAAATATTGCGGAGAGAAATATCGTTTTGAATGAAACATTATTGTAATCAAAGCTTTAGCGTCAAGTGACAAGTAGGTGATGAAGAAAGAGCTTATAATGCCTGGATGATGTCCAGCATTTCAGTGATCATGTTAAGGCGTTTGTTAAAATTGCGATCGAATAGCCAGACCAGCTACTACTCTTTACATGTAATTGGTAATTTTGCTTCATAATCATCCGTATTCCTGATCGAATTTTATTGCCTGATTTAAGAGACCAGTAGAAGCATCTATGAAAGAATTGTAACCATTTGTAACTTATCTGCTTTTATAACCTACATCACATATTTCGGCTTAATTTATCATTATTCATACCATTGAACGAACAGTGAACGAGATAGAGAAACCAGAATTTTTAAAGTCATATCAAAATCCGCAAGTCATGCAGGTGCGCTTCAACGCGATTACTTTGGGAATGCAGCTATCCTGATGTTCCTTGTATTTTGCGACAAGTGAAAATACTTATCGGAAGAAAAATGCAAACAAGATCGCCATACATATCTCTATACCTTGCATGTCAGAGCTTCATTCCAACGAGATTCAGGAAGCTGGTATTCGCAATTCGGATCAGTGGTGGTTCATTCATTAATCAAGTGTATTTGACAAGGTTGTGACGCGACCGCTAAAGAGACTATATCTGTTCCTCATTTACATAAAATGCAACTTAGGTCACATAGTTATCAGGGTTTATCCAAAGAAAGTAGCAACGGATGCAAGATAAATTTGGTAGAAAAATCGGAGAAGATTCGCAACAGAAATTCCGTTGAGTTCTAAATTCCAACAACGAATATATGAGAAATCAGCTTAAGAATTAAACCTACGAAGAGTAATGAGACATATTGGTGAAATCAATTTTCGGACGAGTTGTGAGTATCCAATCCAAATGGAACATAACTGCAGGCCTCACATTGGACATCGAGCCCAAATAGGTGACTCATTTATCCCGTATATGCGCTCTCAGAAACAGAGACACTTGATTGCTTGGATATCTATGCACCAAACCCACTTAATAAGCTAGCCAAAATGAAAGTTACCCCTCATCCAACTAACAAATAAATGTCGCTAGCGTAGGGGCTGAGACAACCGATACGGGAAGATGGCTCCAAAATTGACACACATGAATGGAAAATTAGTTCCTACCGCAAGGCAGGTAGTTGTATTGTATTACAAAATTCCAGGAGTGGCCGCTATGTAAGTTTTCACTGCCGAATGTAGTCAAGCGCTGCACACTTGTTTTGCGTTGTGTAACATCTGATACGAAATAATAAATTTGCCAAGTAGTCGGTTATACCGCGCGCTGCGCAATCCCAAAAGTTATAGCCAAGTCTATTTTGGAAGATTTATAAATTGTGCTCCGATAATCCTGCTAATACTATACCTCACGTGCCTGCCCAGTTTAGTTTCGTTCTGCATGAGCTTAAGCAAAGAATAAGAAACTTGACTTCTTACGCCTGTATGACTAACATCGCAGTTGTCGCGCACTTCTATATTTCATGGACGCTGTGACTGCGACGGGATTGTTAAACATTGCGAAGTATCACTGAAAATATTACAGTCTAAACACCGCGCGTCGTGATAAACCAAACGCCCATTCAAATGGAACTGTAGCAGAGCCGAGCCTAGTTGTCCCCTAATTTAATAGAAATCACAGCGTATGAATTGGACAAAGCTACTCCAGGCTGGTGATTCACACCATTCTGTAAGTAACTTGAAAATTCCCATTTAAGTCTATAGAACAAAGGCCATCTGGTGAGCCACTGCTTTTAATGATTCAACGTCAGACAATTACAATCATATATAGGCTAGAAAGAAAATCGACTATATAGCCGAGTCAGGAATAAAAATGTGTATACCTACGCGTGAGCTTAAGAGCCTACTGTTAGAGTCACCTGGAATGTGCAGTTTCTATTCCACGGGAAATACTACCGGCAGAAGGACGGCGTGGCCATGGGATCCCCTCTCGGACTGCTATTAGCGGATATCTTCATGTCAAATCTGGAGAAGACCGAAATGCGCGCAGCGATAGACCTTTGTGACCGCTACCATCGATACTTGGAAGATATATTTGTCGTGGTGGACAAACATGTTAATCTGGAGGAAATACTTGACCACTTCAAAGGGGTGCATGCAGCAGTGCAGTTTACTTACGAGAAGGAAAGCGATAACCGGCTATCATATCTCGATGTCTTGTTAACTAGGAGACCAGATGGAACCATCCAGCGTCAGGTCTACAGAAAAACAACATGGATACGAAATAATGATGATCCAACATCACATGCAAACAACCATACTCATGAGAAGCCAAATATAAAGTTTATGACTTGGAGAAACACAAGGCGCCTTCATATAAAATCCCTGACTCAGAGAATGTGCAGTTGTTTCGTGAAGACAAGTTATTACACCAACTGGAGCTAGCGAAACATTTCCGCTCGATTCACCTCCTTATTTTTAGACACGTGAATTCCCTTCGAATGTTGCAGCGTGGAATTGCACCATGCAATGGACAATGGACAATGGTTTATTACGGGTAAAAAAGCATCGCTTAACAAGTCCCGTGGGATGGAAATTATTGCGAAAATAAATTGCATAATAAAGTGAAAAGCGTTGTGGCCGACTCACCATAGACTTTTGTGATATAGCGGAGATATTCGCGTATTAAACATAAAAATCCATAAATCCAATGGTTGAGCGTTTGGCAAGAAACCGTTTGATTGCGTTTTGTAGCCCCTGGCTAACAAGTCATAAAAGGAAATGTAAGTGAGACAACGCATCGTCAACAGGTTTTTTAAATATCGCCAGATTGGGAGCAGAGACGACATAATTAGGGTGGGCATTTCAAGGCTCACACACGCGGAGAGAAAAGACATTTCTACGGCATTCAAGCCGGCTATAATGAATTGTCAGTTTCAGAGGGTGACCTCTTAGTTTAATGTTGGGGTTCAATTACAGCAGCGGACGTCAAATGTGGTTTGGGTTCTTCAGAATCTGGTAAACCATTATGAGATCCCCCCGCAAAAGCCGATATCGACTGCTGTACATTTTTAGAGATTTCAGTCTAAGCTGATAGGGCAGATGAAAGAAGCCCCTGACGTTCTTGGTTGCCTGTCGTTGGGGAGTCTCGAGAGCAATGAGATCCTGTTTCTGCCACGGCTGCCACGCCTGAATAGCATATTCCACATGCGGGGGCACGTAGGCGTTAAGCATTTGGGGGAATATTGATGGTTCAAACCGACCGAAGGCTCTGCAAAGAAGGCCGAAGTGTTGATTTCCGGTTCTCCTCGCCTTCTCTGCTTGTTTGGGACACCCGAGATCCTTCTGTACCAATACACCCAGGTCCCGCTCATGAGAAACCTTTGCCAAGGTGTGGTCTCCAATCTTGTAGGCGCTCACCAGCTGGTGACGCAGATGCATCACTTTGCACTTAGCCATGTTCAATTGAAGCTTGTTACTCTCTGACCATTCGTAAATGCAATCTAGGTCATGTTGGAGCAGATCCTGATCTGCCTTGTTACTAATCGCCCGCCATATCTTGACGTCATCGGCGAAAAGCAGGAGGTTTGCGGAGATGACTCTTGCCAGGTCGTTGATAAACACCAGGAATAAGCGTGGTCCCAGCACTGAGCCTTGCGGGACAACACATTCCACCTCAATTGGATTAGAAAGTGATCCCCTAACACGTACTTGGAGCTTTCGTTGGTAAAGGAAGTTGCCAATCCAACAAAGTACAGGATCTCCGATTCCGTAACTCTGAAGCCGTTGAAGTAGGATGCGGTGATCGAGGCGGTCGAAAGCTTTGGAAAAGTCCAGCTAGATGACGTCGACTCCGACCCCATCATCGGCCACTTCCGTCCAACTACCTCGAGCAATAAGTAGGTTGGTGGTGCATGACCGGTACCACGATGTTGCATTTTTCTAGGTAGTCCATCAAAGCCTCAGCGACGACTGCTTCCATCACCTTCGCTAGCACAGGGAGGAGAGTCACTGGACGATAGTTTGCAGGATCGGAACGGCTACCGCCTTTAAAAATAGGGGTTATAATGCCACACTTCCACATAGTGGGGACTCGTTGTTCATCAAAGCACCTGTGAAAGAACTGTGACAGTGGTTCAGCTAGCTTATTAGCCATAGTCTTCAGTGCCTTCGGGAGGGGTGTTTTCTGCTCCCGGAGAACTATGTTCGCGCAGTGAGAGTAACTGCCTTAGCACAATTGATGGGTTGAAAATAACATTTGTAAACAAAGGTGTCGGTAATGAGCTTGATATTATGGGACAGGTAGATGTTGCGAGTTCAAAAATTGGGGCGTATTGCAGCCGCAGCTGCTTCTTCGGCGCTTGTAGTCTACCGCCTGTCGTGAATAGTGGGGGTATTCCATGCTTCACTTTACGTAGCTTATTGACATGCTTATACAGCAGTTTGTTGTTTGCCATGAAAGTTTTGGCTAGACACTGTTGATACGTTATTTTGTCCTCACGGACAAGTGCGGTGCAATGGTTGCGATGGGTCAGGAAATTTCCCCAAGTCTCTGAGTCGGGGTTAATCTTGTAGGTACGCCATGCTGCATCCCTTATCGCCAGGCATTTGCTAGTCCTACTCCTTATAATTGAAGGCATTTTCGCGGGACGAAGGGTTTGGTCTCTGATGCTTTGTTGACGATGTCACTGAGCTTATTAACGAACTCTGCCCAAAGGTTGTCAAGGGGACTTTTGTTTGAGCATTCCCAAGCAGTACGATTGGTGGGTATACGCCCACAAGAAAAAAAGCGGACAACTGCTCATTGCTCAGTACTGGCCTGCTTTCCAACGGGTACTAGCCTCAAACCGTATACTTGGTTCTGTTCCAACACCATCCGTGATTTCCAGCATCATATTCATTGCAAAAGTGGTTCTGAAAAGGTTACCATCCTTGGATAGCCTTCACCCTAAATCACTGCAGACAGCAGCCATTCACGTAGCCCAGCCACTTGCTGGATACTTTCAGAGAAGTCCGTCTGCTCCTACCAAGTAACGTCCGGTAACATTTCTCTCTGTCCTTTCCAAAGTCATGGAAGCGAGCATCGCTGACGTAATGATGGTCTACTTGGAAAAATTAGGCTATGCATTAATAGGATGTGTTGGCAATTTTCCCTGTGGACAGCAGTTATAGATTTGGGAACGAATCTATCTACCCGACTCTAATCGAGTGGAGTGCGACGACCTTGCTACAGCCACCACCCCAAACTGTTCCTTTTTTGGATGACGTTAAAAGTTGGCCGGGGATAAAGTGAATGGACGACCACAAGATCCTCCATGTGCGATCTAGATGGGACCTGTCATTGCATGGTAAGGAATTCATTGCCATTAAATGTGGTGAGGTGACACATTATCCATATCCGCCATCGATACACCTATCTGTGGAATACTGTGGCATATGACCTGCAGGCAACCCTCAGGAACTTGGCATCGGTGTACTGGTGCAGAACAGATTCGTTTATTCCAGACAGTCGGAATCCCAATGTGGTATCAGCATGTTGTTATCTTGCAGATGGCATTTGATAGTTTGGATTAATTTATCTTCTCTATGATGCTTCAAACCTACCTGCGTTAAGACGTCGAATTTGTAATCCAGGCTTGACATACTTCGCTAAACCGTGTCCATGCAACGCTTGAAACACACCAACGTCGAGCAGCGAGTAAAAACACTCGGCGTGTTCAGTAGACACTACAGGTGACTATGTGGAGACCTCATTTTATTCTACCAGATGCGGAACGACCCCACGTACACATGTTGCCACCTACTGCAACTCATCACGAACATCAACTTCACAGGCAATAGCCTGAAACTGAGTCAACAACACAGTCGGCTTTTCATTAAGGCTGGACGAACCTCAGCTCAAAGCGACTCAAGGATTCCGCCATAAGTAGCCATCAAACGTTTCGGGGCCTACGTTGTTTATGTGCTAAACGGCAGCCTGGAGATAAAAAATGCTATACGACCGGACGCACCATTGACACCATTTGCCAGCTGACAAGTTTATTCTTTAATACATTGGTGAAATAGGATAAGTATATTAACAGAAATATATTGGAACGATTATCTATGCTAGTGAAGCATATGTTCAAAATGTCCGCCGGCATTCTCCTTGCATTGCAGAAGCCGCTTGATGCAATTGGCGAGCACTTTCTCCAATGTATCGCCCGACATTTTTTCACAATATTTTCTTTCAACTGGTCTAATGTACGCGGCCTTGTTTTGCACACTCGTCATTCCAGATAGCCCCATGGAAAACTCCATTGGGTCCAAATCTGATGAGCGAGCAGGTCACTCCCTTGGTCAACCGCGTTCAATCCAATGGCGGCCAAATACCTCGGTGAGGTAAGCACGCGCCGTTTTAGCAGAATGTGCAGGTGCACAATTCTGCTGCCACTAAATGCTACTGCATGCCCTTCCAGCCTTCAAATGGGGAAGCACAAATGTCTGCGGCATTTCGAAATACGACGATATTAGGGAAATACAAGGCTTAAGTACTTTAAAACAACAACCTACCGGTCACATTCCCAGCAATGAAATAAAAGCCCAAGATTTTCCTGCTTGTTAATTCGGCCCAAACCATCATTTTCACACGTTGGTGCATAAGTGATGCGGTAATTTTCTGTGGGTTGCTGGTAGCCCAACAACAATGTTTCATCGTTCCATGCAGACAAAACAATGACTCATCTGTAAAGATACCAGAACGATTATCCCCGTGATCCAGAAAACAGCGGCAAAATTCCTGCCGCTTCTCCGGATCGCATGAGTTCAATCCTGCACTTGAAGTGCACGTGATCTCTGAAGTTTTCGTTCCAGCGCAAGCTAAACAGTCGTCCTTGTTTATGCGAGGTGTTCCGGTTATCTTCATGTCACACAAACTCTCAGTTTGCTCGAACGTCTCCAATAGTTTAAGCAAGTACCGGACGTTGACGGGACGCATTCGTGCGTTCATTGCATTGTGTTTTCTTGAAGCTGATGCGGCGTTTAAGCCGCATTTAACGTACAACCGAATAATCAGCGCGCGCTGAGGAACAGGAACCTTACATGATCCCGACTGCATAATCTGCTTGTACTCCATCACCTCTGATTCAATAACATTGACAATAGTTGCAATGCCTAACCTCGTCCTCAGCTGAGCTGCCATCACATGCGCAAATTCACTTTGGTTGCCTAGGCCGACTTCACTGCCTAGCCACGAGGCACACCGTGATAAACATCGATCGCTTCAACGCCTACGGTTGACCGTGATCTTCAACACTCAGCGCGAATTGAGCTGAGAACTAACGAGCGCCGGAAACATATAATGGCTGTTTGTACTTATCTCGCCAATGATCAAAACAGCCTCATGTCTGTGTGTCTTTACAGGTTACGCTTTTTCTCAGCTGAGCCCTGCAGTAAATCACTCGTCTGTCGAGAATTCCATACGTCTGCACCAATAAGATGAGAGAGAAATTCATGTATCTGCGCGCGCAGTAGCATGTTGCGAATATCGCTAAACATTGCATGGTTAGTGGATGCTGTGGACAACAGCCGTAAATGACCGTCGTTCACCATATGCAAGCCACGGTACGTAAAGGAACGCTCATCTGCCTTATTCTGTCAGAATAACCGTATATGGGTTGATTTGGGACACAGAAAATAACTAAGCTACTTTATGCAGTCCTCAATTTTTGCGCAAAATCTAAATGTATAATAAATTCAATTCTTTATAATTTATGTCTAATTTGCAGTCTAACTTTCGTCACATCATAAATGAATTCCTGTGGAATCGGTTCGCCATTCGCCATCAGGTCGCGTGTGACTGTGCACACCTTTCGCCGTAAGTTGAGTAGCTACCTCTACCTGGACACCATTATTTTGTTTTTTCGCGGGGAACGCCATTTGAACATTCATCCAGTGATAGCCAAGCTAATGTCTAATGGTTGTAAGGTCAACATTTCACGTTTTGTTATTAGTTCTCAGTGTCTATAACACACGATCCGTTAATTTACCACCTAACATGGTCTTAGACAAACAAATGAAGCATATAGCTTGCCAGAAATGCAGACATATATAAGAAGATAACTTGTTGTTTCTCTTGCGAGAGCGTGGCTTCACATGTGCATGTGTGTTTTGCATCCAATATTGCCACAGCATTTCAGTTGAGGAGAAACCTGCTCATTCTTTTTGTTCTTCTTTTCATTGGTCATGTTGTTCTTCTTCTTCTCCGTATTATTATTATAACTATTATTATCTTCATGCGGCATATTGCTTCCACTTGAGGCATTACTAAACAGGAGAATAATTATCCCACCAATAGGGTGCACCGTGGACCGATCACAACTTGTGCGCTCGATACTTTTCGGCTGCTAGGAGAGCGTTGGAAATTTGGCACAGGGACACCGGCTACCGGCCGGGTCAGAATACGCACCAATTGTAACACTTACGGACAAAGGATATGTTACTAATGCTGTAGCAGAACGTGCAAACACGTCGTCCTAGATTACCCAGCTGCAGGCAGGATTATTGTTTCTGACCCCTAGCACGGACACTCTTCTCCCTCTCTGCCATCCGTTAACAGCAATGGGTCAACCTACTCGGGAGCATACCTGTCCCCCATAGACGCATAAATCTAGCCCTGTGCATGCATGCAGTGAGTCCTATTGGTTAATGTCCTATGCCAAATGGGTGTGTCACTGATAGTGCATGCATGTAGCCCCTCAGGGAGAGAATGAATTGATGCCGGCATCAACTTGAATGCTCAACCCGTTGCTTTGATTTTTTAATTCGCTATCTTATTAGCACTATGCGTGAGGTTGCCTGCAGAAAGGTACAGCTTCAGCTTAGGCACCGTTGCTAGATGTAGGCTAGAAAACCTAGGTGACGCGATCACACCCCACCAAGTCAATCATTTATACAAATCTCATTAATTCTACCTTCATAAGCTCCATTGGACTAGCTCAAATCCTAAGCGATTGCGCACGCTTGGTAAGTCGAACTGATATTGGATGCATACAAGATGCGTTAAACATGATGTTCAATTGGCTTGCGGGTTAAAATCAGGGCCTTAGGGAGCAATTCAGTTGCAATATGGATGCAATCAATCGGGAAATTATGTAGAATACCACATTTGTGATCTATACAGTCACAAAAACCGATGTGGCGTATAGATTGGAACATCACTTGGTAAAAAGCCCAGAACCAACGATAGCAAAATATCGCAGTTCAACAAAACAGGAGACCGACAACAATTCATTGTCCGTTATGCACCTAAATTTTCACGAAACTATCTACATCGCATTTCAGGGTAAGACGTTTGATGACCAAAAACGAAATACTCACTGTACGTTTGATGGATTTCAAAGTTAAACCGTCAAATTTAGTAAGAGTTACTCATCTCCCGAACTGTGCCCTCAATTTCCAACGCATACCTATTAGAGTCATAACGAAATCCGACGGTTATGTAGAAAAGGTGGCACCCTTTGCACGTGCGCTACAGCACAACTGCTATGGGATAGCATTTCTATCCTCTCTTCCATTAGTTTCTCAATACTTAAAAATATACATATCTGAAGGAAAGAGAAAACAAGATCGCCTAAATAATCTTC
>OX104063.1:43672115-43734490 GCA_944474145.2 Dicrocoelium dendriticum
GCACTGCGATCGAATAGCCAGACCAGCTACTACTCTTTACATGTAATTGGTAATTTTGCTTCATAATCATCCGTATTCCTAAACGAATTTTATTGCCTGATTTAAGAGACCAGTAGAAGCACCTATGAAAGAATTGTAACCATTTGTAACTTACCTGCTTTTATAACCTACATCACATAGTTCGGCTTAATTTATCATTATTACACACCATTGAACGAACAGTGAACGAGATAGAGAAACTAGAATTATTAAAGTCATATCAAAATCCGCAAGTCATGCAGGTGCGCTTCAACGCGATTACTTTGGGAATTGCAGCTATCCTGATGTTCCTTGTATTTTGCGACAAGTGAAAATAATTATCGGAAGAAAAAATGCAAAACAAGACCGCATACATATCTCTATACCTTGCATGTCAGAGCTTCATTCCAAAGAGATTCAGGAAGCCGGTATTCGCAATTCGGATCAGTGGTGGTTCATTCATTAATCAAGCGTATTTGACAAGGTTGTGACGCGACCGCTAAAGAGACCATATCTGTTCCACATTTACATAAAATGCAACTTAGGTCACATAGTTATCAGGGTTTATCCAAAGAAAGTAGCAACGGATGCAAGATACATTTGGTAGAAAAATCGGAGAAGATTCGCAGCTGAAATTCCGTTAGGTTCTAAATTGCAACAACGAATATATGAGAAATCAGCTTAAGAATTAAACCTACGAAGAGTAATGAGACATATTGTTGAAATCAATTTTCGGACGAGTTGTGAGTATCCAATCCAAATGGAAAATAACTGTAGGCCTCACATTGGTCAGCGTACCCAAATAAGTGACTCATTTATCCCGTATATGCGCTCTCAGAAACAGAGACACTTGATTGATTGGATACCTATGCACAAAACCCACTTAATAAGCTAGCCAAAATGAAAGTTACCCCTCATCCAACTAACAAGTAAATGTCGCTAGCGTAGGCGCTGAGACAACCGATACGGGAAGATGGCTCCAAAATTGACACACATGAATGGAAAATTAGTTACTACCGCAAGGCAGGTAGTTGTAATTGTATTACAAAATTCCAGGAGTGGCCGCTATGTAAGTTTTCACTGCCTAATGTAGTCAAGCGCTGCACAATTGTTTTGCGTTGCGTAACATCTGATACGAAATAATAAATTTGCCAATAGTCGGTTATACCGCGCGCTGCGTAATTCTAAAAGTTATAGCCAAGTCTATTTTGGAAGATTTATAAATTGTGCTTCGATATTCCTACAAATACTATACCTTACGTGCCTGCCCATTTTCGTTTCATTCTGCGTGAGCTTAAGCAAAGAATAAGAAACTTGACTTCTTACGCTTGTATGACTAGCATCGCAGTTGTCGCGCACTTCTATATTTCATGGACGCTGTGACTGCGACGGGATTGTTAAACATTGCGAAGTATCACTGAAAATACTACAGTCTATACACCGCGCGTCGTGATAAACCAAACGCCCCATTCAAATGGAACTGTAAGCAGAGCCGAGCCTAGTTGTCCCCTAATTTAATAGAAATCACAGCGTATGAATTGGACAAAGCTACTCCATGCCGGTGATTCACACCATTCCGTAAGTTCCAGGTGACTCACGCAAAGGACCATTTAATGAATATGAATGCAGATGAAACCTCCCCATTTCCATCTTGTAAACTAACTGCTAGCCTCAAGACTGCGTCAATTGCATCACTGGACTACGAAGCACATCTCGTTACTACAACAGCTGCCGTATTACTAAATGCCATATCATAGCCTGAATCCTCATGGAAGGGCTACTAATTACTGCCGGTGCAAGAAGTTTATTCCGGGTATGTCAGGAAAATATGGAAACCATCGAAATGTTTTTCTCCAATTTACCGACGTTCTTGCAGTTTGTTGTGAATAAATTAGAGCAGGATCCGCGCACGCTAAAACTGCAATAATCAAATATCATAGGCAGTCATTTCTGCACGTATGAACATACATTGCTGCCAAAAGTTCAAGCGGCGAAGCTTTATATTTTGTATTAGTAATAATGATGATCCACCATCACATGCAAACAACCATACTCATGAGAAGCCAAATATAAAGTTTATGGCTTGGAGAAACACAAAGCGCCTTCACATAAATAACCCTGACTCAGAGAATGGGGACAGCGTACTTAGCTCTAAGCAATTAAGATGTGCAGTTGTTTCGTGAAGACAAGTTATTACACCAACTGGAGCTAGGGGAAACAATTTCGCTCGATTCACGTCCTTGTTTACAGACACGTGAATTCCCTTCGAATGTTGCAGCGTGGAATCGCACCATGCAGTACGAATAATGGGTATACACCCACAAGAAAAAAAGCGGACAACTCCTCATTGCTTAGTACTGGCCTGCTTTCCAAGTGTTACTAGCCTCAAACCGTATACTTGGTTCTGTTCCAACACCATCAATGATTTCCAGCATCATATTCATTGCAAAAGTGGTTCTGAAAAGGTTACCATCCTTGGATAGCCTTCACCCTAAATCACTGCAGAAAGCAGCCATTCACGTAGCCCAGCCACTTGCTGGATACTTTCAGAGAAGTCCGTCTGCTCCTACCAAGTAAAGTCCGGTAACATTTCTCTCTGTCCTTTCCAAAGTCATGGAAGCGAGCATCGCTGACGTAATGATGGGCTACTTGGAAAAATTAGGCTATGCATTATTAGAATGAGTTGGCAATTTTCTCTGTGAACAGCAGTTATAGATTTGGGAACGTATCTCTCTACCCGACTCTAATCGAGTGGAGTGCGACGACCTTGCTATAGCCACCACCCCAAACTGTTCCTTTTTTGGATGACGTTAAAAGTTGGCCGGGGATAAAGTGAATGGACGACCACAAGATCCTCCATGTGCGATCTAGATGGGACCTGTCATTGCATGGGAAGGAATTCATTGCCATTAAATGTGGTCAATTGACACATTATCCATATCCGCCATCGACACGCCTATCTGTGGAATACTGTGGCATATGACCTGCAGGCAACCCTCAGGAACTTGGCATCGGTGTACTGTTGCAGAACGGATTCGTTTATTCCAGACAGTCGAAATCCCAATGTGGTATCAGCACGTTGTTATCTTGCAGATGGCATTTGATAGTTTGGATTAAATATCTTCTCTATGATGCTTCGATCCTACCTGCGTTAAGACGTCGAATTTGTAATCCAGGCTTGGCATACTTCGCTAAACCGTGTCCATGCAGCGCTTGAAACACACCAACGTAGAGCAGCGAGTAAAAACACTCGGCGTGTTCAGTAGACACTACAGGTGACTATGTGGAGACCTCATTTTAGTCTACCAGATACGGAACGACCCCACGTACACATGTTGCCACCTACTGCAACTCATCACGAACACCAACTTCACAGGCAATAGCCTGAAACTGAGTCAACAACACAGTCGGCTTTTCATTAAGGCTGAACGAACCTCAGCTCAAAGCGACTCAATGATTCCGCCATAAGTAGCCATCAAACGTTTCGGGGCCTACGTTGTTTATGTGCTAAACGGCAGCCTGGAGATAAAAAATGCTATACGACCGGACGCATCATTGACACCATTTGCCAGCTGACAAGTTTATTCGTTAATACATTGGTGAAATAGGCTAAGTATATTAACAGAAATGTATTGGAACGATTATCTATGCTAGTGAAGCATATGTTCAAAATGTCCGCCGGCATTCTCCTTGCATTGCAGAAGCCGCTTGATGCAATTGGCGAGCACTTTCTCCAATGTATCGCCCGACATTCTTTCACAATATTTTCTTTCAACTGGTCTAATGTACGCGGCCTTGTTTTGCACACTCGTCATTCCAGATAGCCCCATGGAAAACTCCATTGGGTCCAAATCTGATGAGCGAGCAGGTCACTCCCTTGGTCAACCGCGTTCAATCCAATGGCGGCCAAATACCTCGGTGAGGTAAGCACGCACCGTTTTAGCAGAATGTGCAGGTGCACAATTCTGCTGCCACTAAATGCTACTGCATGCCCTTCCAGCCTCCAAATGGGGAAGCACAAATGTCTGCGGCATTTCGAAATACGACGATATTAGGGAAATACAAGGCTTAAGTACTTTAAAACAACAACCTACCGGTCACATTCCCAGCAATGAAATATAAGCCCAAGATTTTCCTGCTTGTTAATTCGGCCCAAACCATCATTTTCACACGTTGGTGCATACTTAATGCGGTAATTTTTTGTGGGTTGCTGGTAGCCCAACAACAATGTTTCATCGTTCCATGCAGACAAAACAATGACTCATCTGTAAAGATACCAGAACGATTATCCCCGTGATCCAGAAAACAGCGGCAAAATTCCTGCCGCTTCTCCGGATCGCATGAGTTCAATCCTGCACTTGAAGTGCACGTGATCACTGAAGTTTTCGTTCCAGCGCAAGCTAAACAGTCGTCCTTGTTTATGCGAGGTGTTCCGGTTATCTTCATGTCACACAAACTCTCAGTTTGCTCGAACGCCTCCAATAGTTTAAGCAAGTACCGGACGTTGACGGGACGCATTCGTGCGTTCATTGCATTGTGTTTTCTTGAAGCTGATGCGGCGTTTAAGCCGCATTTAACGTACAACCGAATAATCAGCGCGCGCTGAGTAACAGGAACCTTACATGATCCCGACTGCATAATCTGCTTGTACTCCATCACCTCTGATTCAATAACATTGACAATAGTTGCAATGCCTAACCTCGTCCTCAGCTGAGCTGCCATCACATGCGCAAATTCACGTTGGTTGCCTAGGCCGACTTCACTGCGTAGCCACGAGACACACCGTGATAAACATCGATCGCTTCAACGCCTACGGTTGACCGTGATCTTTAACACTCAGCGCGAATTGAGCTGAGAACTAACGAGCGCCGGAAACATATTATGGCTGTTGGTACTCATCTCGCCCATGATCAAAACAGCCTCATGTCTGTGTGTCTTTACAGGTTACGCGTTTTCTCAGCTGAGCCCTGCAGTAAATCACTCGTCTGTCGAGAATTCCATACGTCTGCACGAATAAGATGAGAGAGAAATTCATGTATCTGCGCGCGCAGTAGCATGTTGCGAATATCGCTAAACATTGCATGGTTCGTGGATGCTGTGGACAACAGCCGTAAATGACCGTCGTTCACCATATGCGAGTCACGGTACGTAAAGGAACGCTCATCTGCCTTATTCTCTCAGAATAACCGTATATGGGTTGATTTGGGACACAGAAAATAACTAAGCTACTTTATGCAGTCCTCAAGTTCTGCGCAAATTCTAAATGCATAATAAATTCAATTCTTTATAATTTATGTCTAATTTGCAGTCTAACTTGCGTCACATCATAAATGAATTCCTGTGGAATCGGTTCGCCATTCGCCATCAGGTCGCGTGTGACTGTGCACACCTTTCGCCGTAAGATGAGTAGCTACCTCTACCTGGACACCAATATTTTGTTTTTTCGCCGGGAACGCCATTTGAGCATTCATACAGTGATAGCCAAGCTAATGTCTTATGGTTGTAAGGTCAACATTTCACGTTTTGTTATTAGTTCTCAGTGTCTATAAAACACGATCCGTTAATTTACCACCTAACATGGTCTTAGACAAACAAATGAAGCATATAGCTTGCCAGAAATGCAGACATATATAAGAAGATAACTTGTTGTTTCTCATGCGAGAGCGTGGCTTCACATGTGCATGTGTGTTTTGCATCCAATATTGCCACAGCATTTCAGTTGAGGAGAAACCTGCTCATTCTTTTTGTTCTTCTTTTCATTGGTCGTGTTGTTCTTCTTCTTCTCCGTATTATTATTATAACTATTATTAGCTTCATGCAGCATATTGCTACCACTTGAGGCATTACTAAACTGGAGAATAAATATCCCACCAGTAGTGTGCACCGTGGACCGATCACAACTTGTGCGCTCGATACGTTTCGGCTGCTAGGAGAGCGTTGGAAATTTGGCACAGGGACACCGGCTACCGGCCGGGTCAGAATACGCACCAATTGTAACACTTACGGACAAAGGGATATGTTACTAATGCTGTAGCAGAACGTGCAAACACCGTCGTCCTAGATTACCCAGCTGCAGGCAGGATTATTGTTGGTGACCACTAGCACTGACACTCTCATGCCTGTCTGCCTTGCGGGAACACCAATGTGTCAACCTATTCGGAAGCATACCTTTCCCCCATAGATGCATCAATCTAGCCCTGTGCTTGCATCCAGAAAGTCCCAATGGGTAATGTCCCATGATCTATACGGGTGTCACTGATAGTGCGCGCAAGTAACCCCTCGGGGAAAGAATGAATTGATGCTGCATGAACTTGAATGCTCAACACGTTGCTTTGAGTTTTTAATACGCTATCTTATTAGCACTATGCGTGAGGTTGCCTGCAGAAAGGTAAAGCTTCAGCTTGGGCACCGTTGCTGGAAATGTAGGCTAGAAAACCCATGTGACCCGATCACAACCCAACAAGTCAATCATTCATGCAAGTCTCATTAATTCTACCTTCATAAGCTCCATTGCACTAGCTCAAATCCTAATTGACTCGGCACGCTTGGTGCGTCGAACTGATATTGGATGCATACAAGATGCGTTAAACATGATGTTCAATTGGCTTGCGGGTTAAAATCAGGGCCTTAGGGAACAATTCAGTTGCAATATGGATGCAATCAATCGGGAAATTATGTAGAATACCACGCTTGTGATCTATACTGTTACAAAAAACCGATGTGCCGTATAGATTGGAACATCACTTGGTAAAAAGCCCAGAACCAACGATAGCAAAATATCGCAGTTCAACAAAACAGGAGACCGACAACAAATCTTTGTCCGTTATGCACCTAAATTTTCACGAAACTATCTACATCGCATTTCAGTTTATTACGTCTGATGACCATGACAAAACACTCACTGTAACTTATGATGGATTTTAAAGCTAAGCCGACAAATTTAGTAAGAATTACCCATCTCCCGAACTGTGCCCTCAATTTCCAACGCATACCTATTAGAGTCATAACGAAATCCGACGGTTATGTAGAAAAGTTGGCACCCTTCGCACGTGCGCTACGGCACAACTGCTATGGGATAGGCATCTCTCCTCTCTTCCATTAGGTTTCTCAATACTTAAAAATATACATATCTGAAGGAAAGAGAAAACAAGATCGCCTAAATAATCTTCATCCATCGCGTATCTGGGCTTTATTCCGACGATAATCAGAAAGCCGACAATCGCGATTCGGAAAAGTGGCGGTTCATTCATGTACCACTTTATTTGGTCAACAATGTGATGCGACCGCTAAAGAGGCTATGATGGTTCATAAGTTACAGAATGCGCGGCATAGAAAAAATAATACTCAAAGTTTCTCCAGAGAAAGCGGCAAAGGAATCATTAAAAATTTGGGAAAATTTGGGAAAGTTTTATAGTTAAACAAGGTTTGTGTTCTAAGGTGCAGCCAAACAACTAGCCAAATCAGATGAAGAAGTAAAAATACTAGAAATGAAAGCTTCTCGACTGCAATCTTGTTTAAGTCTAGAGGAATGATGAAACCTCTTGGCAAAATCAATGTTCAGGCGATGTATCAGTATCCCATACAAAAGTCGAATAACCGCGAACATTACGTTAGTCAGCATACCCAAATAGCTACCTCATTTTACCCCGTATATGCACTGCTAGAAAGTGAGAAACTTGCTTGTCAGGACATCGATGCTCAAAGCCCTTCTAATAAGCTGGTCAAAAGTAACGATCTTCATTTTCGATACCATGCGACAACACAGTATCACTGCAAGTTTGCTACACGTTGGAATGACGGATGCTAAAGCTTAGCTCCGGACAATAATTTATCCGAGAAAGAGAATGACAAAAGGAGGAGGAGTAACCTGCTATTGCGGAAGCGCATTAACTTATGAGGCTGAAAGGCATTCAGACTTGCATTTTCTTGATTATCTTTGGTTCCGGCTACAGGTTTATGGCAGAGACACATGCTGTATAATCATAGTATACTGCCCACTTATTCAGCACCCGAAAGTGACTGCAATATGCGACTGCTATAAGACACCGATAAAACGGAAGATATACTCACATCTTGATCACGGGTGCTTTAACCTACACTACACAGCAAACATGTTACGACCGAGGAGCAATGCAAAGTCGATCTGTAGGAGTTTGATGACTGTTTTCCACTCTATAATCACGTCATTTTGCCCAATCGGTCAACTGTGCAAACTCTTGTTTTCTTCAATGGGGAAAAATGATTGACATATTTCCTGTGGACTCTGGGTGGACTTGTCTCGTTCCGTGGTTGAGGTGAAAAAATTGGTTGGAGAGCGATGGGGACGTGGACGGAAAAATGTGGAGTGCTATGGTACCCGGGAACAAGCAAGTGATCAGCAGTGGGTACATGTAATTTAATCATTCTACAGTGTGTGTGAGATGAGGTAACAACTACACGAATATTGCTTAAAGAGCTACGTCTGCCCAGGGTGCCATTATGTGGCATGGGACTCCGCATACTCGGTAGCAGTAAGAGAATTGTGTGAGTAGTGTTACTAGGATATACTGGAAGTGGTCTCAAGGGCTACAAAGAAAGAAATAAAATAAAATAACAACACCCGCAAAATACAAGAACATGTGCAAATACAAGTAGGGATGCATGAAATAAAGTGTCCGTAGAAGCGCTTCGCTTCATTCGTGGTGCATGCAGAACAGACGCCACCATTGAGAATTAATTAACAAGATGTGCCATATGAGGATAAAAACATCGATAATTCTCAACGTGACGTAAAACAGAAATAAAAGCACAGTGGACCAATGATGACTTATCTTTAATGTGTGTTGTAAATATCGTCTTTTATATTGACTGTAGCCTATTCGAGTCAAAAGGTACGGCAGAGCCGATCCAATCGTATTCTGACCGAGAGGCAAGCGAGAACTCACATGTATGGGGAATCACCATGCAGTCTGTCGTGCATGACTACTTATGGTCCCCTTGATCACAAGTTCACTACGCTAGCATATCTCAGCCATTTCATCAGTGCCGAGAGTATTAACTGTGTCCAAGCATTTCGACTGCGATGTCACATCATATTGCCGTTGTCCGTGAATAAAATTGATGACTTATCTAAATCTTAGTGCGCAGTACAAAGTCTTTTCAGCTGGCTAGTTTAATATCAGATTGCAGAACGAAATACTACACGGTGTCACACCAGATGAAATGTAATATGATTATTCTATCAAGTGGAAACGTAAGGAGACACGAGCAGAGGTAAGCGCTACCTGTAATTTGGGCGGTCAACAGTTAGACATGGAACCAGCTGATACCAGTGTCACGCGAGTGAAAATGCGATCAGTCTGTCAAGCGGAAGTGTGACACTTACAAGTGTTTCTTAATGGCGACCACTTATTCATGCAACAAGATAACGAGTGCCACTGGCTGCGAGTAGAGATAACAGTTAACATACCAAATGTCCCTGGTTGAAGACGCAGTATTGCAGTATTGCTAGTGGGTATTTGTTTATATGCGTTAGTAGGCGACAGTCTCACGCATCCTCTGATGGCTTCTTTGACTGTATCACATTAATAACACATAAAATGAACCCCATGCTCCCTTTTCTACATCCGGCTTACGAAACGTCGCGTAGTATATTTTAGCAAATTTACAAGAAGTAGCTTGCATAACATCTAATAACTCAACCGTAATCAAAAATGGCTGTATACTCCACTGTGTTGATAGGCTATGTATGTATGCAACTTATTCGCTTTGTTTTAAGTAACACGCAACGACGTCCAGGTCCAACCATATAGGTAGCCGCGACGTTACCTAAGGTACCGTGAAACAAAATAGAAATCCAATGCAATACGTACATACCTTATTCCCAGAACAACAGCGTCTTTGCAATGCATGGAAAGAAGACGAATCCCCTTAATTACCATCTTTCAACGTGATCACCATGCACTGTCCTGCAAAAAAGTGACATACATCTTTAAATGAATCCAACAAACCTACGCAGTTGATTCGCTTTAAGCCGCATCAAACGGTGGGTATAGTGTGTTTCGGGCCGATGGGGAATGAAGGGAAGAACACCGAAGATGACGCCTTGTGACTGGAGAATATTTAAAATGAGTATGTGATGGAACACCTTGGTATATTACACAGTATGGGCACGATCCTATCTAGTAGCGGGGTTGGAATGCAACCATTTAGACATAGTTAGGACAACAATAAATGCCAGACAAGAATATTCCAAGCAAATCCCCATACCCATGGTGCGAGTTGCAATGAAAATATTGCGCATTACATTGTTAATCGCATGGACAAACAATGGATATCAAGAGCCTCGGCAGAGGGCGCTGTTAAGGTGGTTGGATGATGTATGGTTTTCCTATTCAGCCTGCGTTTCGCATAGTAATGATGCCGCTTACAATGTACTAACCATCGGTAATCATAAATCTCAGTTGCAGTTATTTCGCGCTACAAATTATTAGTTTTGTGCGAGGATTTATTTTTAAATGAACCATGTAGTAAAGCGCTAGCGTACCACCAAATTTAGTCCAACATACTTATACTTTAATGCATGTGGTTATTTTTTTCTATTTCAAATTCTAGTGGGCACTTTTGTTCTTCCGACACTTACCTCGATAATAGCTGCCATTTCATAACCGTACATAAGATCATTATGACGGATGAACAGCGGGAAATATGGTTACACTCATTCTCATGACTAATATGTGGTACAGAGTATGTAGGATCAACATCATGTAATCGCAATCTGTTACATGCCAGGATTGTTCAGTTTGCACGGACAAGCCAACATGTGGACACTTGCAACGAAGGTGCTGGGCCTTAAATCTTGGCTGAATCCCAAAGCCAGGAAGTGTGTAGAATAACTGTGCTCCAGTGATAATTGTTGATCATAACACCCAAGGCTTAAATCTACTGCATTAACACATGTTGAATATTGTAGGCAACAAGCGTTTGGTAGCCGGTAGGTAACGCGGCACATTAAAGCTAGCTGCGTCACCACAACCGCTGACTTTTAAGATGAGAATGCTTGAGGATAAGAGACCAATTTATCAAATGCATTATTGTTCTTTGAATACGTCACTCGCATGCGCGTGCGTTTTTGGCCTTGTAAGTGTGAACACAAAATGATGGCTAACAGGATAACCTACGTGGTTCTTATATTCATAATAAGCAGCACTCACATAACGTCTGAAGACAATTCGATATCACTCGCTGTACGAGTAACACTGATGTCGGATTGTGAAGACCCGGTGAGTGAGACTGCAAAGCGCTCTGGTACTAGACGAACGGACGTATCCCATGTTTGTTGGGCTGCGGTCACTTTGTGAATATTTGCACCAAAAGAGAAAAACTGGGGCGCATGGTAACTTGAATTAATGTGCCCGGTTATTGTGGATGTAGTCAGTCTGGGCCAGCCAAATTGCTTCAATCCATCCATCCGTCACGACGCACTAAACACTGAGTTCGAGCATCGTAGTACTTCTGCACCATTATCTGCCATTATGTGTACCCCAGGCATAACACTGCACTGGCTCCGGAATATTTCCCATTTATGCATACGAACCAGACCGTAGTAGCATGTGCGGCTTAGAAAGAGTACTGAGGAAATCAAAAGTAAACGAAATAGACTTACTTAAGTTAATGGGAACTAGTAAAGGAATAACGGTGTCGCGCAGCTGCGGTGAAGTAGTATGGTGTATGCAACATCAGTCTCAGCATGGTGCACAAATATATGTATATCTAGCAGAAAACTATTTAAGATGGCATAGTGGAATTTTCGTTTTCTACAATAAGGGATCTATAGATATTTTCAGCTAGGCCATATAGTCTTTCAAAGCTTTATATATTAACTTTAATTTAGCCTTTACAAAACGGAATATACCCGCAAGTTTCAAGCATATTAGCTGAGCTTCGCCACGTTGTCTCATTGTGCAATTTACTTGAAGAAATGGTGTAAAACGGAAATGACGAGACAGCCGTCATGCAGGTGTACCAGAAGCGCATTCGGGTTTGAAGCAACATCCTCTATCAGTACGAATGTAATGCGGGGATGATCCCAATGTCATTTATCAGTTGTATTTCATCAGTTTTCCGACCTGCTGTGTGAATATGGCTATAGACTGACTTTTGCAGGTTGCGGTTTCATATCAGACCGCCTGGTAAGCCAATCTCATCTAACTCATAGCGTCCATCAAAGTTGTGTATAGAGTGTCCCAGCTGTCAAAAAGAAACACATTGGCAGAGTAAAAGGGCCTCTGAAAATCATAGTGAATGGTCTCGGAAAATAAAGCAGACAAGTTACAAACCAAATACATTTACTGATCTTCAAAGGAAACAATATGTACAATCCACTTCTGATTTTGGCTACTATGCCGTTGTAAACCGTCAGCTAAAGCTCTTCGTGGTATCGCTCGATGAAACTTGGTCACCTGTTACTGGATATCCGCAATGATTGTGTAGAGTAAACCATTCAGGGTTTATTTAAGGCGGATAAACAGATAGATGTCGGCAGGCACAAAACCTAAAGAATAAGGTGGGTGCTGAAGCACAGTTAAGATGCGTTGAGTAAGTAATTCACTCGGGCCGGTCAAAGTTTACGAACGCGTGTCATCATGGTGGAAATTCCGCTATCTTCTCCCGTACAGTTCTGACCGGACTTAGCAGATACGTTCAGCAGCTGTTTCAAAACTCCCCCGTAAACACTTTAATTGCTTAAGTTCTACTTTCTCGCTATCATCCTCAAGCAGCCTTCAAACATGTTCGATGTTGCCTGGGCTTTCGTCTGCTGACGCTCGACTCAAATGTGGCTCATTTGCTGAAGGTTCTTTTCTTACTCTAAAATATTTAACCTAACCACGCACACGTCCTTCTCACTGTTTCAGTACCTTACACCTGCACTGATCATTCAGGAAGCTCCGTGGAGGTTTTGTTTAATTTGTAACACAGCTTTATATTACGGCGTTGCCTCATTTCACCCACCAATTCCCGATGACACGGGTTCTCACACTTCGCCTCAACAGCAGTGTGTATATCTGCTTCACTTTGTTGATTTACGTTGAGGAGAGGCTCGTTACATGACTCACAAAAAGTATGCGCAATATCCTCATCCATAGAAGCGAGAAGTAGTTACATGTGGGACCGTTAACTGAATATTTCAGATGCACCCATTCTTTGGATACACCATTTGGTATTGGAGAAAAGCTTTGAAGACGTATAAACCCGGATCAATCTTATAATAACAACCACTTACCGCCTATCTTAATACACTTGTCTAACAATCGTATGGTTGATAAAAATAAGTAAATAAGCGAACTTGGGATAGATCCAATACCATCCAGTTAGTAATGGCGGGAGCATTATCTGAACAAATCAAAGGAACTGGTTAAGAATAAGAGCATTTTTGTTATTATTCTTGCCACTATCTATTTCCTTGTGCTCTGCAAACTGTGGAATTATTTTGCTACATATAACTAAATCTATTAGGCATAAATCATCATCAAAATAGTGGCCTTCCACTGCTTTCAGCTACTGAAGCAGTTGTGAGGAATACGCTAACCGTGACATATTTTGTTAGATGTCAAGTTCAGGCTGTTCGTGGAGTTTACTGTAGCACCGACAAACCATTAATTTGATGCTGCAAACCGCAGTGCTACAGGCTTTGTTGTCAGCTTTCCGTCATCCAAGTAAACATCGAATAGCCGTAGCATAGACCACCTAATCAATTGTAATGCAAACATTATAGTGTTGCTCACCCCAACACTGACACCATAAGACAGCAGTTTCCTCCTAGTTGGGACTCATCAGTTGGAGATAGCCTGAGTCGGGCTGGCACTCAGAGCCTAGTGGCTCATGGTTGACGCCATAAGCACTATGCCACTGAGATCCGCGAGCAACGCGTGGTCCAGTGAAAATGAATAAAAACTTGGACATGGAGTATCCGCTGGTGGTTGGGTTGCTACAAGCAACCTCTATTGAGACCTTGGTTCAGTTGAGTAACTCAGTAACTCATGCAATAGACGAATAACCGCGGATCACGCGTTGGTTGGTATTCTAAAAATTCCTCACTTCGTTAACCCTACATGTGCCCCTAGATACTAAGAAAATTGTTCGCTCGGATACTGATGCTCAAAGCACTTTTAATAAGCTGGTCGAACTAAACTACCGTCAATTTGATGTGCTATGCGATAGCATGGGATCATTGTGAAGAGGATACACGCTTCAATAACAGACGCTGAATTTTCGCTGCCGGACATTAGCTCATCCTAGATGACAGACTGACCAAAGGAGGAGGGGTACGTATTTACGAAGCGACTTAAATAGTGTGACTATAAAGGATCTAGCCTTGTGATTCATTGATTATCTCAAGTTACGCCAGCAGTTGAAGGACAGGGACACCTGAATTATCACCATGGTGTTCTGCACCCTTAGTTTACACCCGAAACAGACTGTCATCTTGCGACTGCTTTTAGATGTACCCTAAAGTGAAGATACACTCACATCTTGGCAATTCCTGATCTCAAAGTACATTATATGGAAACCCGTGATACGATCGGAGGAACATTCAATACGGATCTGTAGGAATTCGACATCTGTGTTTCGCTCTACAATCATGTCATCTTGCCCAATCAGTTAGGAATAGATAACAGGCCATCTGTGGTAAAGCTTACGTTCATCATTGAAGAACATTTGATTGCTATGTTGGTTTTGGACTCTCCATTATGTGGCAGCAATCATGCTATCATCCGTTAGCTGTTCATCTGTCATGCTGAGTATAGACATTATCACCTTGAGATGGTGCACATCATCACACACTACTATCACTTATCCTAAATTTTCAAATCGAAAAGCTGGTGGTGTCTATCGGAAGACCTCTCCGGAAGTCGCGTAGCTAGATTTCGTCTGCAAATTCACCATAGTGATTACAGATGCTTCAGGGACAATAGTTAGTAATCGATCTAACATGATTTCTTTTTAAAGTAGGAGGGCGCCAACATGGGTGGCAGTATGTAACACGGCGTTTGGAGTGTATAGATTATTTTCAACACCAAAACATTAGGACTAGTATGTAGAACGAGTTAAAGACTGCACTCAAGTACTAAGAGAAGAGAACACTTAACATCAGCAGTACACCACGAAATCCTTCAGTGCTGACCGCAATTTGTTGTACAGGCACGTCAGTTGTCTCCGCAAGGTAAGGCAGGGTTTCCCTCTACTCTGAACGGTTAACGGCAAAAACCGAACATTACTGAAGCAGCAGACTTGTGAGGGAGGCGATGTGCCCCCAAAACCTTAGCGGGTTTTGACATCAAGCGACCCCCCAGGATATTTAGCCTTGACCATCATAATCATCTACCTCTCTTTTGCCACGGAAAATGCATCTCAAAATCCGACGTCTCTGCGCATCCACGGAATGGTGTTCCTCTGGTTACTGTGAGCAGTATCAAGACAGCTGGCGGAATCTTTGACCCACTTCTTTGCGATGCTGCTTAGAAAAGAACTATGTTCCTGCCATGTGCAAGTTAGGAATAACCACACCGATTCACAAATACGGAAACAGTACTGAGCATTGTAACTACCTCGCAGTTTCTCTTCTGCCTATACTGTTCAATGTCATGGAGCACTTCGTTGCCGAAACGCTAGTGTGCTATCTGGAAAGGCGCAATATCGTTTCATCTAAGCACTAAGGGTTCCGTCAATTAACAGTGAATTTATACGGCTTAAGAAGCGTTGATTTACAAGTCTCCTTGGATATTCGTGAGGATATCGAAATAAGAATAATAAAACAGTTAGTACTTTAAATTTGATAAGAAGGATGAACCGTTTGCCCCGCTGTAATTCTGCAATCCGCGTAGATTCAAACTTAACATCCAATAAATCCGAGGTTAACTTTAGGATTAGGATGTAGACGCACTGCTAAGGAACAACGTGTAAGTGGATGAGGGTGTCATCCAACTGTTTTTTAAACACCGTTTGTGTCGGTGCAGAGACAACTGATGCAGGGAGAGCATTCCACGCGTGACATACGCGGATGAAAATGAAATTCCTGCAACACTCCAGACGGCTATACGGTTCGGTGGGTTTCAATGAGTAACATCTTAGTTGTGTATTGCTGCTGAGTTGTAGTAAGGAACGGCACATCTGATGTGTGTTGTGCAGTAGCAAGTACGCCATATAAGGTCTCCCGGTAATTTGCGATCCCGTCTGCTGAATACCGCAATCGTTACAGTCAGTGCTTGTACAAACGATTGCACATTCAAGTTAAGTACTTAGATGTCAGACGTTGAGGCTGCTCCAGTGTAGTAAGCTCGTGTTTCAACCATGGATGCCAGGCTTGAATTGCGTATTCGACATGAGGGCGAACATATGCACTGTGCATTCATCAAAAAATAACAATGGATATTTGTCCGAACGCGTGTCGCATCAGCGCGACATGTTGATTTCCAGTCCTAGATGCCTTTTCGGATTGCCTGGAGCAGTCCAATTAGTGCTGAACCAGCACACCCAAGTTGCGTTAGACAATAGATGGTTGCGGTACTTTCGTTCCGAGCCAGTCTGAGTAGCTGCTCGATGTTGGATAGAAAGCACCTTGCATGTACTCACGTCGAAATGCAGTAAATTTGACATACCGTGTCTAGATCACTTTGAACAGAATGCTGGTCGGCATTCACGAAATTCCCACGCCAAATTTTGATATCGTAAGAGAACAGTAGGATGTCTTTAGCCATTGCTTATGTAAGCTCATTAATAAACATCATAAACACTCGTTGTCCTACAACTGAGCCTTGCGGCACACCACAGTCGACTTGTAGGGATATCTTGGTGACATTGGTAGCAGCCGAGCTAAGTGGCTTATATGTTGTGCTTCTTTGTCCCTTCACATCCCTCTTAGCCTCCCTTTCAAGCACGATCTCATTCCGTGGCATAATATAATTTTGCATATTACTTTTTTTTCCTGCATAGTAGCCGGCAGGTATCTTTCCGGAACGATGTCCATTCGTGTCCGGTCGCTCAGCTGGCAAGCATCCGTTGCAAGTATGCCTCATTTTCTCCTTCATGTATTGCGGCACAATACCTGAAGTGATTTCGACTTCTTAGTAAAGTGTATAATGGTGGCAATGGTGCATGGGGTCTGGTATACAGCTCCGAAATCTGACCACCAATTGCCGTGGCAGTAGAAAGCTTGTGATCCAGCTTAGAAAAGGGTCACCGTGCCCGTAATATTGAAGCTTGGAAAGTAGTGTGCAGTGTTCTAGACGATGGAATGCCTTCAACAAATCCAAGTAGATCACAATAATTCCTTCTTCAGCATCAACTGACTACGTCCAACTTCTGCGCAATATTAGTGAATTCGTTGTGCATGATGGTTGCTAACGGAAGCCATGCTTCTCGGGCATGGCGAAGTTGCAGTATTCCAAACAACACACCAGTGCATTCGCAACAAGAAATTTCATGGCTTTGGAGAGTAAAGGGAGAAAGGAAACTGGGCGGTAGTTGGAGAGCTCAAGGCCGCTTCCACAAGTCGTGAAATAGGATTTTTATTCCAAGTTTCCACTTAGCAGAAACTTGGTTATTGTCTATGCAGCACTGGAAAATCTGAGCTTAAGTTTTTGCCAGTTGGCTTTCTGCTGCACCTAGTGCCTCTGGTCAAATGGTATCGACACCCGGGTATTGTGTTTGCGTGAAAGAAAAGTGGGTTGTTCTGGCAGGCGTACAACAAAACCGTAGGATCGACTGATAGCAACACTCTCTGAAACGTGTGGGCACATTGCATCCGCAGCGCGTTTGCTGCTTACTTAACCCTTCTCATTGCTCCCTCGGCCGTCCTAAATAGGAGAAATCCTTACTTCACTTTTCGTAAGCTGTTGACGGGCTTGCATGGCAGTTTGTGCTTAGCACTGAAGCTTTTGCGACGTGCTGCTGACACTCGGATTTGACTTCCCAGTGTAGTTCGGTTCAAAGCTTACTTGGGTTTTGTGGTTATCCCAATTCGCCGTCGTTGGAGTTCTGTGTACACCTGCCATACGGCTTTGCTTACTATCATCTATTTGCGCTACTGCTCCTAACGAAGGAGACTATTTTAAACTTATTGCAAACCCTTATCCAGGATGTGTTTGTTATTAGCCGGCTGTGTTTGTTGTCGAATCTGAGCCAGGAGGCGGCCGGGGGTACTTCAGCAAGGAAAATCCAGGTTGTGGTGCTGAAGAATTGCGATAATCGATCATAGCTTGTGATGCTGTTTACCGTCCCACAGTTCCCATTCCGATATTCCGCGTTGCAGGCAAAGTTAACACTGATGATTGCGTGATCATTGCGACCAAACGCACAGTTTCTAGACAACACATCCATAATATGCTCTTCGTTTGTAAGCACAAGATACAACACAGATGGCCTGGTACCAATTCTGAATATAGGTGAGCTTATTGATGCAATTGTAACGAGAAGCAGTGGTTACGAGCTCCTCTAGCCTGACTTGAAATTGTTCCGCGATGGTGGCAGGTGTTTTACAACAATGTACATCACAATCACCCATGATAGCGATGTGAGTATATCGTCCTTTTAGAGTGCGTCTTCAGCAGCCCCAAGGTGGCTGGCAGTTTCGGGTGTGGTGTTAAAGTTGCGGTGCACCAGGGCAATAAGTTAATTGCCCCTGCCTTTTAACTGAAGACGCCACAAAAACCAGTTGGCGAACTGCGAGTCTGAATAATCCACGTCCTCCTCTTTTGAGCCTATCGTTCTGGATCAGCGACCACCTCAGTAGCGTAAATTTATCATCCTTCATTGTGTAATGATGCATCGTCTGAAAGTTGGTTCGGCCTATGTGCGTCCCAATCCTCATTTAGACATACGTCAGAGTGGAGTAAATCAGCAGTTATGTTAAGCTCCTGGATCATCGTCGGTATGTCCGCTGCTTCAGGTGTTTTGTTATTTAAACATTACAAAGCTTTTGCTATCTTTAATCAAAGTGCAAAAGGATGGCTTCCCTGATTTTCCTGCCATCGATCCAAAACATTCTTCGCGGTTTGCTCTGACTAAACTACAACTTTTCGGTTTCTAGGGCCGCATCCTCTATGAGTTGGTGAGAGAGGTAGCCTGTTGAGCGGTAACACCACAAATTATCCAAATAAAGTGTTTCACGAATGAATGGCCACGCTTCTACATGGCGTTTTCCGGCCTTTAATATGTCGTTAGAAAGGAGCTCTGGCATGCCTTGGATAAGAATTTTGTGTAGGTGCTAATGCTTAAAGTGTCCTCCTTCGGTGTTTCTTTGATTGTCGTGCTTTCCGAGGGACCTCCGGATGGAGGCGTATCCCACAGGCTCCGTGTCTTAGCATTCTTGCAGAGAGTAAAACGTTTTGTTAATCAGTGGAGGATACCATTGTTACAACAATAAGTCTGGGTTCTGCATAGTGTGAAGATTTCGGATTACGAGTAAACCGTAATAGATTCATTGGTTTGACATTTACGCTCATCAGCACGCCAGTGAGTTCCATTGTTCTTGGTCGTCCAATAACTTACCACGCAATGTGATGGCGGTAGATTCGGGGACACTTGGGCACAAATGAGTCAGGGCACTATTGTTAGATCGCATTTTCACAGATCTACGAGTTGGTGTTCTTCTTTTTCTCGGCTTGCCGGTAAGCGTTGAGTGTTTACTGTTTGTCTCTCTATTCGTGTTAAAAGTGTTTACAACAGAAGATGCCACAACAACGTCCTCTCAGTTGGGATGCGCAGAAATCTCTGCATAATTGTTTGTTGTCCCGAGGGGCTTTGTCTCGACGGAAGATATTTGTGCTACCGGTACCATAGGTTAGTGTTCGGCCGCTTCATCCTTGTTGGTGCAAAATGTCAGGTCTAGTGTAATTCACTTACCCGGACGTTTCGGCTGGTGCCGAACTTTAATTACTCTGAGGGCTGCTTAACACTCGTCGACCGCGATCGTGCACAAAGAATTTATTGGTAACAGTATGATTGGACCGAGTAAGCTAGCGTTGAAGACGACGTTGGTTTAGTATACCTAGACTTTAGAGGGCATTCTATCGAGTAGATCAAGGTATACTACTTTCCAAGCTTCAATCTTTCGGCACTTGAAACACAAGCTTTCGTATTAAACGGCAGCTAATTGTCAAAAGCCGGGGCACTCTATCTGACCCAATAAAAGTGCTTGTGGCATGCCTCAAGGCTCAGTTCTAGTGTCATGGTTGCTTTTGATATGTATCAATGACCTAGCACAGGAAGTCGCTTCAAATATTTCTTTGTTTGTAGACTACATCAAGATAAGGCGTAGGGCTCAGATGTATGACGACGAGCATTGGCATGATTGGGAACTAGGTGCGGTGATCAACCTGCAATTTACAGCGATTTTAGGTGAGTAAACGTAGGGTGTTGTCCATAAGACACTAGAGAAAAAGAAAACTATAACCTAGGAGCGGAAGTACTGCGATGAGTTCCATCAAACTTAATCTGGATGCGCCGGTGCAGGATAATTAAAATGTTCAACTCAATCTAATAATGCATCTAAAGCTCGCAACCAATACATATGTATGTTATAACGGGTGTTGGGACAAATACACAATACTATTTTCCGACAGTCTCCAGGTGCGTAGGTAGGCCCCTCATGATAAAATGCAATCCATGTGTGGTATGGCCAAAAGATAACCTCACTGCACTAGAGTGGCTACATTATCCGTCTTCTAAATGAGTCATTGGAAGGTGTAACGCCTAATGTGTAAGGTACAAATGCTAAAACGCTTAGGCAAATTCAGTACACGGTATCACCGAATACGAGGAAACATGACAATATCATACTTGTTTGTGCACGATCTAACTTACGTGTGCCGCTCCTTACCACAACTAAGTAGTAATACAAAACGGTGAGTTTACTTCTTGAAACTAACAGAACAGGAAACCTTCAGGGGTACAGCAGAATATTCTCGTGTATTCGCGTATGATATCTGTAAAATTTTCTCCATGGATCAGTCACTTTTGCAAAGACACTAGCCATTTTCAAAATACGGCTATTTGATGCACACAGACACTCACATTTTATTACTTATCAATACTAATCCATTCAACTCCTGGGAACTGACATGGATTTATTAGCTGCTGCCTGTTGATAGAGTGAAACCACGGAGACTGCAGGACTAGAGAATGAAAAGCGGTAAGTCCGTCCGTTGATATTTAAGTACCAGGTCATTAAAATAACTTTCGATAACCCACCAAACTACCCTACTTTACTTGCAAAATAGTACTTCTCAACCCGTAACTATTCATTGTTCCCCGTTTATGTAATGCTGACTAGAGTTTCGCTGAATATGTGGCCGAGATTCATTCGTACTAAAGTTGAGTTAAATACTTTATTAATGTGCTTATCTACAACCGGGAATTTATGGATGGCAAACAAATACCATGAGTTTGAACAGGCTTCCCTTTGATTCAAGAACCCAAGCAGACAAAGAAATCATTATTCCTTTACTTGCATCAGTGAGTGATACTGAGACTGTATTTAAGAGCAAGTAGAAAAGTTGCTGTACAACTCAATCAAACGATGAAAATTCAGAAAATTAATTAGGAATCGCAAGCGGTAGTGTTTGGTCAGTTAATCGTTTATCCTTTTTCAGTTATGAGTTCGTATTGGTGTCATTAGTACCGGGTACAGGAGGTATTTTTGTGTTGTAGGTGCACCGTTACACAAAAGCACAGGTTCCCGAACTAATCTTCAATACGGGTTTTGCAACACTTCTCATAATCGGACTCTATTAGTGCTTCCGACAGTGTATTCCGTAGCTTTATAAATCTCCGACTTATAAAAAGCTAATGTGAATTTTGTTCATGTAGGGGACCCTGAGTTTGTAGTGGTGTCCTTCGGGAGTTATAGGGTTCCCGCAGGTGTAATGTTGGCCACAGTATGGGGAAGTGTTTCAAGTGTAGCATTCGATGGGTCATAATAAAGTCAATTCTTACTCGGCTGTAGGAAAATGTGTAGACTCCGAGCCTTTCACGAGGTTTTTCATACGGAAGCTTTCGTAGCCTGAGTATGATTCCAGTTGCCATGTGTTGCATTTTATCCAGATTTTCCGTTTCCCACTGGGTTATGGGATGATAAGCTGGGGCGTCGTATTTAAGGATTGGTCTCGTGAGCGGGTTGAATAGACGAGGGCAGGTTTCTTCCGACCATGTGGAGTAACTAAGTTTAAATGCCCGGAGAATAAGAAATCCCGCACGGTACAAGTTTCTAGTGATCTCATACCATGTCGCGAGAGTACTCCCAAGTCTCTGACAGATGTGTTAAGGTGGAGCAACTGGCCGTCCAAGATGTATAAACTATTGGCTGCACGTCTGGTGACACTGAGGAACTCCAACCTGCTCGCGTTCAGAGGGAGTTGCATTTCAGTGGAACAGGTTTACGCTCGATCTAAGTCATGATGGAGGCAAGCGCAATCATCCTGATTCTCAAACATCTTACAGATTCTTAATCTTTCTGCAAACAAGGCCCATGGTGACTGAAGCTGTTGCAGGAGATCGTTGACATGAATAGGAAATAGTACTGGCCCAAGTACCATTCTTTGAGGCATGCCACTGGTCGATGGAAAACATTCTGTTAGGTAGTCATCGACCTATCTACTAAATTTCCGTCTCACAATAAACTCGTGTAAACACTGAGGTAGAGTGCGACCGATTGGGTAGATCCTCAGTTTACGAAGAAATACCACGTGGTTCGTTCTGTCATATGCCTTATTAAAGTCGATGTACACCACGTCAACATCATTCTATTCACTGAGAGCTCTTACCCACTGATAGTTTGCGTACATGAAGTTAGCGATGCAGGATCGCTCTTTCGTAAAGCGGTGTTGCGC
Source organism: Dicrocoelium dendriticum (assembly GCA_944474145.2). Taxonomy (NCBI): domain Eukaryota; kingdom Metazoa; phylum Platyhelminthes; class Trematoda; order Plagiorchiida; family Dicrocoeliidae; genus Dicrocoelium; species Dicrocoelium dendriticum. The sequence continues at coordinate 43,694,999 of OX104063.1, forward strand.
TGGCGTCAATACGTCCATCGATTTAAAGAACGACAGCAGACAAGTTTGCACAACCTTCTCGAGACATTTGGCTAATATCGAAGTCAAACAGATCGGTCTATATTTCTCTATTTTACTCGGATCACTACGCTTGGGAATCGGCTTCACCATCGAGCATTTCCAGTCGTTGGGGACAAATCATTCTGAGAGTGATTTATTGAATAGATTTGTCACGGTTGGTGAAATGACATTCGGAGGGGAGTTAATTATTGCTAAATGAAGTCCGTCTAGTCCGGGAGGCTCTGCACATCTAAGTTGACGAGTACCTGATACACTTCGACTGTATCACATTGTAGGCTGTCGAGCAAGACTCGCGCAAACCGTGCCCGTAGTGGAACAGCCACCGGTTTAATATAATGTATGGTATGGAATTGCGTAACCAAGACGTACGCTCGCTCCACGTTTGAAATGATCATCCGTCCGTCCAAGCTCTCTAAGACCGGTCTGTCCCCTGTAGGTTTCAGTTGACGTTTCAAGAAAACAAACATTCTATTTGGAAAGCTTTGGCCCAAGCTGCTAGCCCCTGTCCGAACTGCCGACGTTATATAGGTTACGCGGTTTCCTGTATACCGTGTAAACTTCATCACAACTCGAAATGATATATCTGTCAACGATACAACTACCTCTTGTTTACTCCACTCACTGAATGTCTGGTATCAACTGTACTATTCGGCTGAATGAATGTGGCTCGGAACTATTTCACACACGACCAAGCAACCGACACAATGCAGTTGTACGATCCGTGAGACTTAGGCGCAACACGGTTAGTACGCGCGAGTTGAACGGGCTTCTAGACCAAATGCAAATTCACACTCAGCTACCCAAAACCCAGAGACCAAAAGAAAAGAAAGAGCTTTCGCGTAGGCACTTTTACCAGCCAGGCTCAAGGAGATTACAGCGCAGTCCAACGTTTCCTTTATACCTTGATGGCGTCAATGATTTGCAAAGGCAAACCCTGGAAGCAACTGAGTTGGTACTTTGTAACTATGCCAGCGGAACATGTTGAAAGGTTAATGTTTTTAGATGCGAAGTTTGGACTGGAAAACTGAATGATTCTTAGGGAAACACAGGCTGAATGTTTTATGATTGAAGGGAGGTTGGCCGAAAACATGTATGTTACCTTAGGTACGAAGGCCAAGTTAAAAGTGAATGTCTCATTTGTTGGAAGGTTAATCGAAACACGTGCGCTTGTCTCAATAGAGTCTCATTACCTTCCTTGGTTTAAGCTTATGATCATTTATGGGGACATTAGTTCCCCATAACATCCACCCTTCAAGTTTGAAAATACCATTTTAGTTGCGGGTCAATCTGCAATCTATCGGTCCTTTGACGGATGCGCTCCGACTGTCGGTGAGGACCGGTTAAGTTTGTCATCGCGCTTGCGACTTCTATGGATCCCGAATTTTGCGTAGCAAATCACAATTTACCCAATAGTACGTGCAGCGGTAATCGTGTACCTGAGATGCATCGTTCATTGAGCATTCCGCTTTGCGGTCGATGTTGGTTGTGATGGCATACCCAGGTGTCGTCTACCACAGTGACATCATTTAACATACTAACAAGATGGGCCGTCACTGTTGTGTTGATCCAGCATGGATGACCTGCTCGATAGTCCCGATCGTTAACCGGGCTCTAACGACAAATCTCTTGTACTTGGTGCAGATAGTAGAGGGATTTGTGGCTTTTCGGTCGGGATGAGCACCTCTTTAGTGGTTCGTAGCTTGCGGCACATCAATGCTTCAGCCGAAGACTACCATTCTGGAGTGGTTGGATTGAGGTTGGACCGGGAAGAGCGAAGGAACGCTTTAAGACATTCATCCACGGTTCCCCCCCCACGAGATTTCAAGAGTGCTCTCTTGAAAATGTCGACAAACTTCTCCGATTGACCAGTGGACTGGGTATGGCAGGGCGGTGAGCGTAGATGTTGGATGCAATGCTGGCGACAAAAGTCTTCGCAGACGGAAGACTTAAACTAGGTGCCATTGTCGGACACTAATACCTCGGGGAGTCTATGCTGATTGAATATTTGTTGTAGACAACCCAGCGTGGTGGATGCGGTTGGTGGGTTGACGGTGACCACTTCAGGCCATTTGGAACGGGCCTTGACCACGACCAGGTAGAAAATGTCATCAGTCGGACAAGTATAGTCGATTTGCCCTCGAGACCACGGTCTTTCTGGCGTTTGTCAAGGAACTAGTGGTTGGTGGGATGGCATCTTGGATGTTTGTTGAAATCTTGATTAGTGCGAACCATATTTTGAATATCATTGTCAATGCCAGGCCAGTACACAAAACTGCGCGCGTGTCGTCATTTTGTCCCTACCAAAATGAGCAGAGTGAAGCTGGTGCAGTACAGCTTGCCGGAAGCATTAATGAAGGACGACTCGGTCTGAAGCCATGTAGCAGGAATCCAATACGGGAAGGGAGTCGTCGGGGTTGATGCAGTTGTTTTCGTTCGCTAGAAAAGGCGGTGTGTCTGAATACAAGTGACGGATTTTTGAAAGACAGGGTCTTGAGAAGTTGCGCGACGTATTTTGGCGGCAGTAATGGGATAGCTTCGGATAGAGTTCAAACGTTGATGACCAACGTCCTCCTCGACGGTAGCAACAACCATCACCGTGTCTCCTTCTGTAGCATGTTTGGAAATAGATGCGAGAGTGAGTCAGCTTGATGGAAATCCTAAGTACGGTAGTATCGGATTTCGAAGTCGTAACCAAGAAGGATGAAAGCTCAAAACTGAAGTCGGCTAACCAAGCATGTGGGAATGCCCTTTCTAAACCGAAGATTAAATGTAGTGGCTTGTGGTTAGTCAATAGTGTGTAACGCCAGCTATACAGCATCTTGTGGAACTTGGTAACGGCAAAAACCTTGGCCAGGGCTTCATTCTTAATCTGACCATAGTTATTCTCCGCACTTAGTATCAGTGCTCACACATTTTCGCAAAATGATTTTAGTTTTTTGGGGCACAAAGTAATAACACCGGTTAAGTTTTGTTAGTAGACAACTCTATGAAAAAGCAGATAACGATGATAGATGTTGCAAAAGAATCCTTATTAAGTGGTGAATGCAATAACTTACGATTTGTAGAATAGATGTTTATTTAACTTAAGGATAGGTCGAAAACAAAAAAGGAGACGAAGGATTGCGTTTTCTCTGAAATCTTGGCCATCACTTCGTCGGAAGTAATTGGGGTTCAGTTTCCATTGTTTTAAAAAGGTACATGCGAACACTTTCTCCTTCCTATATTTCATGCATGAAATCAATAGGATAATTTAGTCGTAGTGTTCAACTATAGATAGGCGTGCGTGTAAAACAATTAGATGTGCGGGTTGTAAATTGAAGTTGACATCACAGATAGGTTGTTTACGCCGTGCGTATCGTATTTAGCCTCAATCTGTGTGTTCGCTTTAATCGTGTTTTTCCAGGGATCACTATGAAATAACGGGTTGACCTGATAGGCATCTCGCTGGTACTGATGGGATTTGCAATTTCTAAAACCAGCAGTTGCAGAAAAGGAAAACGCGCAATTCTGCCGTCGCATTGCATGTTAAAACAAACCGCAATGAAAGAGCCATTGTAGCAAGGAAATTGAAAGACATAAAAAATAGAAATATCGGTGAATCATGCCACCAGCTGGCTTTATCTTTATGAAAGTTGGCTGGGTGCACATATAGGTGTGCCATGCTCCAAACAAAATCCTCGAATTTTTACCCCAAAATATTACTGCCACGTACAATTTGCTCTTGTTGTAATATAGTATTTTGTTGCTTAAGAGGGTATTATCTGCATGAGGTTGCTGCTGGCGGATCTCCAAATAACATGACTACTTAGATAAACTGACAGACGTTGATGTCCTACCAGCAAGTCAATGCAACCAAATTCCTTAAACAGGATAAAGCATGCCTTCTTCTTCGCTTACACGACAGGTTAAAGAACAATGATCTAGTTGTTAATTACGGGTAAAAAACAATGTTTAACGAGTCCCTTGGAATGGAAATTATTGCGGAAATTAAATTACATGAAGTAGTGAAAAGCGTTTTGTTGGACTCACCATACATTTATGTGGAATAACGGAGGTGTTCGCGTGTTAAAATTACGAATTCATAAATCCATTGGTTGCGAGTTTGGTAAGACACCGTCTGATTGTGTTTTGTAGTCCCTGGCTTACAAGTAATAAAATAAAAAGGTGAAGGAGAAAATGCATCGTCTATCTGTTTTTGAAAAATCGCCAGATTAGGATCAGAGACGACATAATTTGCGAGGACTTCCTTAGACTGGCACATGCGAATGGAAAAGAAATTTCTACGGCATTCAAGCCAGCTATATTGTATTTTCCTTTTCAGAGGATGACCTCTTAGGTTAACGTTGTGGTACAATCCCAGCAGCGGACGGAAAAGGTGGTTTGAGTTCCTCAGAATCTGGTATACTATTATGAGATCCTTCTCAAAAAGCTGATCTGGACTGCTGTACATCTTTAGAGTTTTCAGTCTAAGCTGGTAGGGTAGATGTAAGAGGCCCCTGGCGTCCTTGGTTGCCCTTCGTTGAGGAGTCTTGAGAGAAAGGATATGCTGTTTCTGTTTCGGCTGCCAATCCTGAATAGCATATTACACGTTTGATCGCACGTAGGTTTTAAGTATCTGGGAAAAAATTTAGTGTTCAAGCGGACGGAAGGCTCTGCGAAGCAGGCCGAAGTGTTGATTGTCAGTTCTAATCGGGTTCTCTGATTTTTGAACATCCGAAATTTTCCTGTACCAATGCACGCAGGTCACGCTCCTGTGAGATCTTCTGCAAGGTGTTGTCTCCAAGCTTATAAGCGTTCACCGGCTGATGACGCAGATAGATCACCTTGTACTTAGCTGGGTTCAACTGACGGAGGTTCCTCTTTGACCATTCATGAATGCAATCTAGGTGATGTTGAAGTAGACCGTGATCTTCATTGCTACTAATCGCCCGCCATGTGGACGTAATCGTCGTAAAGCAGGATATTTGAGGAGATAACTTTTGCCACGTCGTTGATAAACACCCGTAATTAGCGCGGTCTCATCACTGAGCATTGTGGAACACCATATTTGACCTCAATCGGGTTAGAGTGTTATCCCGTAACGCGTACTTGATGCTTCCGTTTGTGAAGAAGGTTGCCAAATCAACCAAGCACAGGATCTCCGATTCCTTAGCTCTGTAACCTGCGTAGTAAAATGCGGTGATCTAGGCGGTGGAAAGCTTTGGAGAAGTCCAGATAGATGACGTCAGTTCCGACTTCATCATCAGTAACTTTCTTTCAAACACCTCATGCAATCAGTAGGTTGGTGGTACATGATCAGTGTTGAAGGAATCCGTGCTGCTTCGGGGGCAAAAGGAGAGGAGTCACTGGGGGATACTTTGCAGGATTTGTCCGGCTACTGCCTATAAAATTAAGATGATAATGCCACGTTTCCTCATAGTGGGGACCTGCTGCTAATCGAATCATCTTTAAAGGACTTTGACAGTGTTTAAGCTAGCTTGTTGGCCGCAGCCTTCAGTGCATTCGGGTGGGTGTTGTCGGCTCTCGGATAGCTTTGATCGCGCGGTGACAGTACCTTTCTTAGCACAATTAATCTGCTGGAAAATATTTTGTGTAAACACTAGAATCGGTAATTTGCATGACATTATGGGAGAGATAGAGGCTGCAAGTTCGTAAATTGAGGCGCATTTTAGCCGCAGGGCATAAGCGACTTCTTCAGTGGTTTATACTCTACCGCCTGTCTTGAAAGTGGAGGATATCATGAGTCTCTTTACGAAGATTACTGTCATGCTTATACAGCAGTTTGTTTGTTGCCAGGAATTAATTGGTTAGGCGCTGAGGTTAAGTTACTATGTCTTCACGGATAATTGCAGCAGAGTGATTGGAATGGGTCAGGAATTTGACCTAAGCCTCTGAGTCGGGGTTAACTTTGTTGGCAGGCTATGCTGCATTCCTTATCGCCAGGCAATTTCCGGTCCTGATTCTTAGAAATGAAGGCATTTTTTCAGCTCGAAGGCGCTTGGACTCTATTGAACTTTTGAGGGTATCGCTAAACTCTATCAACGAACTCTGTTCAAACCTTGTCAAGGAGACTGTTGTTTGAGAATTCCCAAGCAGATGCGTCCACGAGTTCTTTCAATACGTGGTAGCGTGTAATCTTGTGAGTTAGTTCCGTGTGTTCAGATGGATACCCTGCATAATATGCATTGTTGTACGTTAGTACTACATGGTCACTGCGATTTAATGGACTATCGATCAATAACTTATGAACCATGAGCTCTTCACTCGTGAACACAAGGTCCAGTATGGACGGTTTGTTTGTTGTCCTGAATCTGGTGAGCTTGGTGACATGATTGTAAAAGGGAATATTAGCGATCATTTAATGTAAGTCTGCTTTGAATTGTTTACTGGGTGATGCCTATACCTCAAGATGTGTAGATTGGAGTCCTCGGAGATGAGATTGTTGCTGTACCCAGTGCGTATTACTCCGTTCAGGACACGTATCAAACAGGAATCAATTTTCGGAGTGGATGTTGGTGGGCGTTAAACGACAACTACGAGACATGCGGGGTTGTGTCTTAGTAGAAGACGGCATCAGAGAGAGTCGATAACGTGAGTTTCCATTTCATAAACTATTGCACATTGCAGGTCGCTGTGACAGAAGATTAGGACCCCACCTCATCATCTGGGGCGGTCATTCCTGATAAGAGACATCCCGGATATATCAACCTCAGCACCAGTGACTTCTACATGTAACCAAGTTGCGGCGATAGCAATTAGGTCCCAAGCATTTGCAATCTGACTTAGCCGAAGTTCGGTATTGACGTACCCGAAGTTCGGAACGCGCCTGTCCTGACCGCACACTGACGGTAACATAACGAATGCACTTGTTCCTTAACTCGCAAAAATTTATTATGTTTTATTTTCAAATACAGACATTTAACGTGGAATCATACCATCCAATGGAGTATACTTGTGTAGATGTCAGGCAGACTCATTTGATAATAATGGTTTGTCACGTGTAAGAATGCAAGCAAATGACACGCGTCGTAGGATACTTGAATTAAAAACAACGATATCCAAGATATTTGTATAATTTATATATACGTCTATCGAATTAATTGCGCTGATGAATAACGATAATACTAGAAGAGAATTAACTGCAATCACACAAAACAACATGCCAGATGGTTATCGCAGAAATATTATGTGGGAAACATAAACACATGAGCCCTCACACATGTACCGCTACCTGTAGTTCATATGATGCATACTTGCGGTAGAAAGATATGATTTTTATATTCCACACTAGCTCAGTTTAGGTAATAAATTGCTAGGAGCTGTGGCAACATCCAGTTGATTTACTGAGTATGCCTACTTTGGTTGGAAACAATAGAATTTGGGAGAGTTCCATGGTTTGTAAACCTGAACAGAAAAATAATTCCGTCAATACACTAGATGGCTGATTTTTTCACTTTCAGCTTCAAGCAATTAACACTGGTCTTGATTTTGTGGATGAGTTTCAGTAAATAGCCTTGTTCGTGGTTGGGGTCTGTCAATATTTGGCAAACCAAAATATGGAGCTTCTTCGGCGAGGTCGGGCAGTCGAGCTGGAGTGTTAAACCCGAAGTTGTAACGGGAAAATGTCATGAACATACTTTAACATTCGGATTGCCAAGGTTATAGAGGATGAAGAAAAGTTATTAGAAACAGACAACTGTGCATACAGCAGAGAATGCAACAAATACATGACGGCCGTATGCGAAATTCCAAGTAGAGAGGTCCATCTACACAAGCAACTTGTTTCGTTAATAAACAATATTTGTGGTTCTAACTATTAAGCATAAAGTTTAAACTGCTGTTGTAACAATACACACACTAAATAAACCATGCAGCTGAAGCTGTGGAAAAAATCTTTCACGAAATCAAACAAACTCACTTTCCGGCATTCACGTGATGCACGGCTTCCGGCTGACTGGATCTCAGGTGTGTATCTATGAGCATCTAATGGTCTGGAATCCAAGTGTGATATCATGTTTTCCAGTAAGAGCGTGGATAACATAATATTTTGTGTCTCTGTCATCACAAGCTAGACTTGTAAGCGTGTTTTTGTGTAGGTACTTACTAGAAAACTAAACCAATCACGTATGCTTGCTAGCAAGCTACAAGTATTGTGGAACGTCAACACAAGCAAAGGTCAATTACATAAGTTAACTAAATGTATAATTGAAGCCTTGTTAAAAACAGACATATAGTATTCATTTTATGACCAAACTGAAAAAGTGCAACTGTCTAGAAATTTCGGCCATCAATAAGAAAGTATGTACAACACTTGTTTATTTCAATCAATGGGGTTAGCTCCGCCAAACGTAACATAAGATTGACATTGATTTCAACCGAAATTTTTATTAAAATGGTTTGCTGAATTCGAGATTATTACTCATTCAGGGTTTCGATACCAAGACGTTTCAGATGTGAGATATTCCTGCGCATTGCATACATTTATTTTCCAATTTGACACTGTTCTGTTATGGAAACAACGTGTGCATATATTTGCTGGTAATACGCGTGCATATGAAACAAAGTCAGGAGTGGAATCAATCAGCATTGCGCCAACAGTGATTTCCGGAAATTTTCCGTCTTTGTGATTATCTGTGAAGTGGCTTTACCGGCAAATGTTTGGATAATGTGTAATAGAAATATTGTTTTCCGCTGCACAAGTACAGGCATTGCTTCCAATTATCCTGCTGGAAGTCAAAAATTAAGTATAATTCTTGCAACGTAAAAATTCATACATGAAATCCTTTTGGCAGACGAATACTACTATTCTATTTGCACAGGGTTTATAGACTGAAAATTGTTTGCTTAGCTAGTTTTTAGCCCGTGCTAGTCAACAGCGCGCTTCAGTGAATGAGCTAATGCTTGTTGCTGTAATCAGCATAGTATTGTATCTGTAATAACGCGGTGCTGACAGCGATTCCTGCGCCATGTTTCATTTATACTTGGGACTGTCGAGATTCCTAAGGTTAATTACCATGTGCTGGTGACGGGCGGATTTCTAGTCAGACGTTTCTTGCTACTGTGTTGAGTACCAATGCACTGATGAGTAAGAACCATAGGTTTGCTTCACGTCTGGAGTTTAGACATCTTCTACTGTAAAATATACATGCACTTGAGGCTTGAGATCAACTGTAGCAAATCATCTGAATCTAACAATTATAATGATGTCCAAAACATAATACAGTAGACCACACAAGGCAATCGAGTTCCAAGTACAGAAACAATGCCAACACGGTGTATAACATCGGAAAAACGGCTAAGTGATAGTGAAAATATAACAGTTTAGACAACCACGGTTGTGTAAGATCGCCAACCTTTGAACAGCTGTTGCACAAAGAACCTAGGCACATAAGCACAACTGTAATTCCACTGAACTCGATATTGTGAAATCGCGACTGTGCACTTTGAACCTTAGGGTCCTGCCTTTTCACCGATTATCAGTGGTTGTGCCACACATTGCAAACGGCATAAAGCACAAAATCTATCTTGAATGTGAAGAAACTCGACACGGCAGCCGCAAAGCCGGAAAACATTTCAAAGCTGATACATTGCAATAGTCATAATATAGAAAATTCCAACAATATTAGGCGTGCAAATTCAACTGCTGAGCCTACAAACTGGTATTAGGAACCTATTCCAGAGGTACCCAATGTCGGTAACTTGCACAGCTATAACTAAATGATGTTCAGATGTTAAGAAACAAAATTTCATAAAACAAAACACAAAAGCTCATGCCTAAGCTACAGTCCATGTATGCAGTGTCAACAGGATCTGTTTCATTTAGTATGAAAAGGATGCATTTCTTGTCAATTTTTGGGATACAGGATTGGTTCTGTGGTTTTCAGTTATTCTGTGATCAATATGCGTTTTTACGCACTACTTTCTAGAATTAAACAGTATTCTTTCCTATAGGAAAGCCGTACGCAATGAGAGAAGTGGGCACAGAAGTTCAACTAGTCACCACTGATTGGTTCGGGTCGTACTTTTACCTGGCCTTAATCAAAGGCACACAACTAGTTGATGATTCACTGCAAATGTAACCGATTTAAGGATATTTTGCTATATTTTAGACCGAAGATCATTGGAGTTTGTCTGTTTATGTTTGCGCACATGCATGTTTCCTTGTTTGAGGTACATTTCATTTTTTACCGTGCTACCGCGTGGAATTCCGAAACTGCTGTGGACGTAACCTGGTTGTTACACACTAACCAGGCATCCAACATAGCTATGCGCTAAATCCTTCAAGCACGTGAAATACGCCTTAATTTTAAGGCTAAAGAACTCGACGTGCATGCTATTTGGATGAACGTCAGCTCGATGTAATGACAAAAGACCAGCTTGGCTGCTGGAGAAAATCTAATTCAGCTTGAAGCTCAGTTGTCCAATATACTGTTAGCTTTGAAGGCGCTTAGCAATTTGAATTCTTCAGCATTTCTCGCAGCTCAGTGCTTACATGTATATCAGTTATAACTCCGTTATTCAATCCTCGCAACAGCGATACAACTTCGAACGTTTATATAATCAGCACAGGGTCAGCCAGTAAAACTTATGCGAAGCTAAGTGAATTCAGTTTTCCCCTGACACAACCAACGGAAATGTGTTAATATTCCCCTTGTGTGTCGATCATTATTGAGTAGCGCACAACAAAGAGGCCAGTTACTCCTAAAAGCTTTCTTAAGCGCAATATGAGAAGCGGCCACTGATGTGTACGTAGGGTTGAACTGATATCGAAACTAATGTTCACTTATGATATCCACGCAACGTTGCACGAACTTCAGGTCATTCGTAATCTACATTGACACCACTCGGAAATGGCTTATCAGCGAACTCGGTTTGATAAGTAATCTGGTACATGGTGTGCAACAATCAAACATCTTCACAACTACTTCCTTCTTCATCAAGCAGTTTCAAGCAAACCTACTCCGAGTGATTCAGCAAGGTGGCTTTGTTATCCTTGCTGCTGAAAGCACCTTGACACTGGGTGAGTTCTAAAAATAACCTTCGGTAAATACAGGATGTATATTTTATGACAGTAATTTATGACCTTTTCATTGCAGCCGGGTATTTATTTCATTTTCCTAGCGAATACTTGCACGCTTACGTCCTGTGCACTCAATTGGACAGACAGTTATGAAATCGTAAAATTTTCTAAAAAGCATGCCATGATTAAAATATGATGCGTATCTGGTAACCATTACTCGTAAGTGTGACTACGTCCTCTCTGAAGATAAATTTTGAAAATAGAGTTTAAGGATGCGCGTCATCCAAGAGCTATGTCATAGAATGCTTGTAAGTATCGGCCTCGTGTTATCGAATGCCGAAAAACTCTTTGTTCCATAATAAAACGTTAAGATATTTTAACTGGACTCACTTGACAATTTGGCCCTTGGAAGTTTCCATATCTGAAGATTTCGTTGCATATCAGTTTGCAAAATTAGTCGAGTACATTGATTTATCTTGCAACTTGTAACTCTCCAACTGACAAGATCATTATACCATTGAAACTGCCATTTGGCTGAGCTTGTGTTCGAACTGGCTTTCTCCAATAACGTCAAAAGTGTTCACATTAATATATATAGACAACAGAATCTGTTGGGCCATAACCAAATACGGTTAATAAGAAAATATGATTGTGATCGCCCTGAATGCGTTAGTATTGAGCTCCCCTCCAAAGGCTTCAGCAATCGACATGCAACGATTATAAGTTCAAAGCAGTGATTAACCGCTTACATATTATGTTTTAAACACTTAGAATTTAACTTTGCGTATATTGCCACATCCACATCTGACTGCATTGAAGTTTCTCAACCGGTTTCTTTGGACTGATTTTCGGCGGATACAATTGTTTTCCAAGGCAGCAAGACAATTGATATCCCGTTTTGTCTCAAACATCGCAAGATCGCACAACCGGTATATTTAGTCATTCAGATAACAAACTAAGTTTTTGAAGTCCGAAGGAATAATCTTGACAGATTTAAGTTATCACCCAATCTTCTCACAACGTGGCACACCTATCATATGCAAAGAAAGGCTTAACTCAAGCAAATAACTTCAGCTTTCCATAGTAGGCTGGAATGCTCTGCGTTCAGAAGCCTCAGTCCGAATTATTGAATTTTTGGCGTGACAGACTTACGCAAATTTTGTTGCTTGTTTGTACCGTTTGATTCATTTTCTTTCTCTCTTCGTTTATAATTCCCGGAATCTGCACCAAAATTTTGTATATAGTGAACTGGAGTCTATTCAAATTTGGTTGCCTCAGTGAGGAAAAACAAATAAGAAATACTCTTTGTTACCTGCCTATATACCGCGCCACGTTAATCTGGTACAATAGTATTGTACTGCATCCAGACCATAAAGTAATTTTGCAGAATAAGCGATTTAACTTCTAAGTTAAAATGTCTAAATGTGGGCAAAATGTTTGATCCATAATGCGCTATTTTTAGTAGTGCTAACTCCGAGACCACAAACCAAATGTGTGAAACGTTTGCACCTTATACCACACTGTAATCAAAACGCTGATAAAGCAATTGTCTAAGTATACTTCCTTCGGTTCGGAAAAATTTTTGGTTGTCAAAAAGTAAAATCTTTTTAAATATCCTATTTATTCTGGCTAAAAGTTTACACTTACTTAGTGGGTTATCGATTTTGGCACAAGGATGCCTGAGAACGCATACATACTTTTTGACAACAGCTAAGATTCCCAGTCTCATCTGTTTGGTTCGAGAACAAATTTCTTCACGAAAGTTACGTCGCTAAATCTTCTGCTCTGCATATTTTGTCCACGAATGATGTAGAATAAGTGAACTAAGTCAAGCGGCCATTTGTGTGGAACTTACTCTGTAACAAACTAGTTTTTCTAGATTTCCTCCAGTTGGCTGTAGCTAAGAGCAAATCAGACACTTAACAATTTAATTACAGCAGGCTCTAATTTTGTCCAATTCCTTGATATAATGCTAGCATTCAAATAATGGGAATATCCACAGCTACAGCAGCGTTCCTGTCCAAAAGAGGTTTCAACTTCTGTGAATCTGTCATCTGCTAAACACCACAGTGGAACTTGCCGTTGCCTGTTCCAAGGGCCCAGTCATTGCTCTCGATCTGAGTCATTACTAGTACAATTTGTAGAGCAATAGCAATGTGTGAAGCCTGTCAGTCATTTTAAGGCGACGACGCAAAGGTTTTTGGCTATATTTTTGAAAGGTTGATGTGTCACAGATGGATTAGGTTATTCGTGCTGCAACGGACACATCCAATTATTTGTCCTAAAGCACGTGTCAGTTGGTTCCACTCGTCACCAGACTGGTCGAAGGAGTGTGGGTTTTCTTTTCACCCAGTTCACACACAATAAGTGGCAGAAGGGATACAGACCAGTTGGAACAGTTAAGTTTGTGAGGATGCACTTAAAGCGTTCCCGAAAAGCGGTCGCCTTTACCAGTGGCGAGTTTTATACTGTGATGTGATGCCATGAGAAATTATCTGAATTTGTTTTCTGCTTAGCTGTATGTAGTGCAGTGGAGCTAGCAGATGGCATGGAAGATGCACCACAAATGTGATTTCCATGAAATACAGCACTTCAAATCCGGTTTAAGTAACCTACACATAACCGTAATGAGTGCCAGGCGTATCTGTTTGACTACCAGCTGACAGTGTCTGCTGGAGAAATTGGCTGTTTGAAGTATTCTGTCCGACACTTTCTTTGAACCTCCGATGTCATCGCTCAGCACATCTTCATAGGCATACATACCCAGGAACTAGAGTCTAGCTACAAAAGAGAAATCGTAGTTTACTTATGCATAATAGCTCAGTCCGAATGCATGGGATGCAACAGGTATAAAACTGTATAGATAACAATTTAAAATTGCACATAATTTAAATTGGTGCATTTATTTATCCATATGGGGGATATGTACAAAACTCCTGCAGTAACTCTCAATTGAGTTATAATGCAAGTGCATTTTAACACCCAACAACCACATGGTATCAGCGATGACCTTCAACAAGGTCTGTGCAAAAGCCAACATTAGGTCACCTTTCTTTAGCGAATCATGAGGATATGGGTGAAAACTGTTCTTGGGATTTCGTTCACTACAGCGTCCAATCAAACAACATATCCGGGAAATCGTTCCTTATAAACGAGGCAAAATATGCAGGTGTTTTATTGGACTAAGCCGAAATGGTGTTATGTCGTTGAAAGTTATTTATTATCTGATAACACATCCCTTTGTTTTGAAAGCATCGCGGCGTAATGTACGTGTGATGTTGGTTTTTTATTTAAATTCCTTGTGTAGTATCGTGCTGTGAATGTTTAATATTGTCTGATGAAATCAATGTGTGTGGTAAATTTAACTTATGTTAACTCATTTTTCTAACTGAAATGCTGCTGCGGCCACTTACCGAAAAATGTCAGCATATTGACAATATGCACCAGTACCACTAATGTTTTCCTAGGTCAATGAATTATACAGCGAACAATTCATAATGGCCAGACTGATTTGTTACACATCTATTTTGTCCGTTTTCAGGTTGTAGAATGAACAGAAAACAATTAAATACGTTACACAGAGAGCACCGCCAATATATTCTAATCGGAATGTGTAAACTTAAGATATTTATTTCGTAACATTAGCTGTCTGCAGGCATGCATTAATATAACTGTGCGGACTGAACAGAGAGGCGCTAAATTGCAGACGATAGAAAAAAAGTGCCTTATGTGGCTTTTCATAAGTGACAACAATGTCACATAAGTTAGCAGAAGGATTAGAAGTTTACTTTTAAGCTACGCAATTTTTCGAATCACAGTTGTTACGGCTACAACTTGATGATGAATTGTATGTGGATACCACCTTCGGTTTTAACAATTTACTTATTCCAATAGGACAACCTACACAAGCCGCATAAAAATACTTTTAGCGGAACGTGTACCGGATCATCACACCCAAAATGCGGCCAGCGCGGTTTGGCTAGGGTTTAGCCGCACTTACAATGTGAGTAGTCTAGGAACCCGTTCATCACACAGTTCACTCCTCATCATGGTTAGGCCAAGTATAGCTCACTGCTACAAATGTGATAAAAAGTTTACTGTCCTTGCGTATGAACAGCAAGGTTATTGTAGCCAACAAAGACCAACGATATTAGTCTGTTTTCGGTTATTTTACAGTTTCTACCTCTTTTCGTATGTTGTAGAAAATGTCGAAAAAATTCTCGCATAAGTTTTGCATTTTGGTTATATGGATTACAATAGGAAGGATGAAGAAATTTTTTAAGTTTCCATGTTTAAGGATGATGGCAACTTACCATAACGTGACATTGGAATTTATAATTGAACATGAATACCATTTTCAAGACATATACATAATTGTTTGCTGATTAGCAGTGGGAGTAATCACTATTTCTTTTAAAGTTCAAATATTTCAGGCGGTTACACAATATATGCATACAATATACATGCAGAGCATATTTACATGGAAAGTTTTTATACGGTCCATGCATGTTATATTGCGGAGCAGACCCCGTGTTTTTTCACCTCTCATGATGTACAGTGTGGATGAGTCTTCTCCTCCCAATGACGGCATCTCCTTTAGTTGGGCGTGGATTCGAAGTGGTGTCTCAAACTAGATTGCCTAATTCTGCCCACAACGTTTTGCAGTTTGCAACGGCGTGCAGTATAAGTTTGTAGGATATGTTGCACCACAACGTACGTCCATATGTAGACTTTCACGACCAGCCGTTGGTTGGGAAGCATGACATTTGCTATTGTTCATTTGCAGGTGATTTGCTATAAACTCCGTGCATTATTCACTACAGTATCAGCGAGAAAAGTGAAAAGTGGCCAACAATAAATTTGCTGCAAAAACCTATTCTGTATTCAGGAATATGTTGCAGAAATTAATAAATGAATTTACATTCCCGATGAAACGAGACACACCGGTGAAGGCAAAATCAACTATATAGACAAGCACAGTTGCTTTGGAATAGTAAAGGTTTATTTTCAATGAAATGTATAACCGAAATAATCGTAGTTCGTAAGTGTGAGCATTTTGTCATGTAAAAGTCCGACCCAGGAACATGATGGCGCTGGGGCTTGGAAACGGCATTTATAACTGTTGTGTTAAAATTCATGTTCGACGTGATATCACCACGTGATAATCTATGGGCACAGGAGGCAACGTGAGATTTCGATGCAACCGCTTTCCATTAAAAGCTCGGAGGTTTTGGTGCTCTATAAAAGCATACTCTGTTGCGAAATCTGCTGTACATGTTGCATGTAGAAGTCTGATGACTGCGCCAGTGTGAAATGTTATGCTGGGACTTTATTCAGTGGCGAGTCACATCCGTCACATCGCAGTGTTGCTAAATGGACGTGTGTGGCTTTTTATAGAGAGAACGCCTGCCACACACAAATCCACCACGTCCTGGAACATTGCCATAGGTTATGTTGAAAAGTAGTGTATGCTGGCGATAAATCCTACAGACCGAGTTTGCACCAGGTTATTCGCAGTCGCCTGACGACCAAATGTATTCGCTTGTTGACGGAATGGCTTTGTCATGCCAGGCCAGTAGTCGTTGAAACCGGTCGAAGATACAAAACAGTCGTAGAATCAAGGGATGAATGGTGTAGGTGAGTAAAAATGTCGAGTTAGTAGAGGCTGACTTCTTCTTTTGTGGTTTAATTGTCCAGGTTGTGCGGACCACATCCAGCTATCCACACTGGATTTGTCATGCGGGTGCTGAGTGCAGTTAGTCCTTGTGGTTGACTATGTCCATATACGGCAAAA
The DNA here is from genome assembly GCA_944474145.2 of Dicrocoelium dendriticum. Lineage (NCBI taxonomy): Eukaryota > Metazoa > Platyhelminthes > Trematoda > Plagiorchiida > Dicrocoeliidae > Dicrocoelium > Dicrocoelium dendriticum. The sequence continues at coordinate 43,711,873 of OX104063.1, forward strand.
ATGCAACTACTTGGTCAAATGTGGGATTGTTACGAAATTCATAGTCCTCCAAATAGGTTCAGAATTCATTCAAATGTAAAAATACTTAGGTGTAATTGTCTCTATGGTCAAGTGCAAACTCCATGAAATGCCATCGAAAAAACATTTGTTCGAGTGCCATTAAGAGGCAGCAAAGCTGTCCATGAAATGCCATCGAAGAAGCTCCAGATGAATGCAGAATCAGAATGTCCTTCCGGAAATGTAAAGCAACGAAACCAATTGATCGAACGCCAGTAAAATTAAGCAAAGCTATCCCTGGCAGTGAAGGTGATCACAATATAATATGCTGTCATATGTTGTGGAACAGGGATCCATGTAAATACATTATTTCAATTAAGTAAATTGTGATACTGTGAGTAGGAGGCGAACTAAACAAATATATTTAGACCCTGTAACATTGTAATCTCCAGAATGACGTAAAGAACTAGATTTGAAGCTATGAGTGGGTTCTTTAGAGTGAGGGATTGCCCTTCGTTTCCGAGAGATAGGATCAAGTGTTCAAGCCAGTTGGCCATTAAGAATTGGTCAGCCAGTCTCATTGGATGAACGTTCTTGCGTCGGCCGATGTATGTGTAGAAATGTCGGGAGAAACGGGCACTGAAGAAGAGTCAGCTACACAGACAAACAATAATGCATAAAAAGCATTATCGAAATACTGGTGGCATGCAACCGTGCCTTGCTATATGATACTCTGAAGTATATGCAATTGTTTGGTATACATGATTTGCAAGTGCGTCCTTTACATTACTGCTCTGGTGTGGCTCAGCCTGCGACTACTAATACTACTACAACTACTACTATGTAGGAAGTGAATTCTGTATGCGCAGAACCAAAAGACTGATATAACAAAGCGTGTTTACAAAGCTGAGCGATTACTACGGTTGTTGGAGTGAAACATAGATATACTGATGCTGATGACAGCCGTCCAAACCAAGCCAAATGGATTGCGACGGAAAGCGGGGAGCCGACAGTTCGTGAGGCAGCGTTCCAAATGAAAGCGAAATGAAGAGAATCACCGAGATTCGGATGCATTTGAACAGAAGCAGTTAGTGCGAACAATGAGGCTGAAGCGCTCATAAATCCCTAGTCTGAAAACCGTCAGAATCTAGACAAAAGCGTCACATGGGACCAGAACTGCCTTGCATTGGGTGTCGTTAGCACACGTACGGTTAGATGGATAATGGAAGAAGTAAACTCATGCAGCGACATCCAGGATGTAAGGTAAATGCTAACATGAGGTAAAGTGCAGCCGTGTATTAAGATAGGTAAGGTGAGCATATTAATATAACTGATAGCCAAGTAACACTTAGCGATGATCCGGATACCGCCAGCAAGCAGGAGCCTTGTCGGAGAGGTGAAGGCCATACGTAAAAGCATAAATTATTGCGGCGCAATGAATTAAGGCGTACCATAGACGTAAGAACAAAAAGGGAGAACAATAACAGGTAGGGCCAAGTTCTGAAAGAAGAAGCCTATATGAATAAGGGGAAAAGAAAACCAACAGGGATCTCAACCTAAGTGGAAGAGAGCGTAAGGCGCTGCCAAACCATGATCAAAAATAGCACTGTGGTCTGGGGAAGTGGGACGCAATATCGTTCAGATAATACTATGTAAGTGGGCACACCGAGATTGGGTCTTACAATTATGGTAAGAACAAAAATGGGGAGGGTCTTCGGAAATATACAGGTTAAATATCCAAGTAGATATATTATAAACGGGTGATTAATTCCGGCAAGCCTACCGAATGGACAGAGATCGGTCAGAAGACAATTGATTAGTCGGAAAATTAAGATTAAGTCATACAATGAAGATGGGAAGAAAATGTAGAGGATCAGCAGAAAACAATAGGTAAAAGAGGGCAGAGGCTATATTAATAATGGGTGAGCAAGTCCAGCAGGCTGTCGAGGTAATAGAATCAGAGAATTGAGTTCGACTAGTGTAAACCTTTTGCAGCTCGGTATTCTGGAGGCGGTCGGAGAGGAGCAGAATGGACGGATGAGACAAGGTTACAGCAAGACACTGAGTTGGCTGTTCGAATGAAGAGGATTGAAAACAGAGACCGAAGCAAGGAAATGACAAGGTCGGGGTGGAAACAAGTTTACGCATAAGGTGTTGCGAAGTCAACGGAGCTCACTTGTTAAGAAGTAAATAGCGTTCAGGCTTGCGAATAATGGCCGCTTTGTCGCAGTACTCTGGATGAAGTCAGACAAGGAGACGGATCAAAAGAAATTGAATTATTGAAAAAAAGATTGTGTCTTACAGGTAATTTTGGAAAATAAATAGAGTAGGTCAAGGAATGCACAGGTTAGAAATTGAAATAGATATCCGTGAAATATGCACATAGATAGAGCAACATACCTTAGCGAAGACATTCTTTCAGATATTCCTCATGAGCATAACACATATATAGACTAGTTATAATCTTGGCAGGATAAAATGGCAAGTCTGCGATTGGTCAAGTCCCAACAGGCTGCTTTGGTATTCGACCCCTTGCATCCGGTTTTAAGAGCTAAGCTCACACTTATACACACATGTTCATAATACAACACCCTACGGTTTGGCTGTTCGATGGGATGAAAAGTTCAATTTCGGAGGTCGACGTGAACGGCGAGTCACAGTGAAACTATGGCCGGTGTAAATTGAGCGTTTGAACTAGCATTCTCGGCTTGCATAATTCCGGTTGCATCAGCCGGATGGAAATAGCCTCGGCCCTCATGAGTAGACGCATTTTATTTTCTTTTTGGTAGTGTTTCGGTAAACGTATCTAACTTTACAGCTTCTGTGCAAGTAAAATGATATATGATAAAGATTCGGACTGGACCGGAAGTCACTGCTTGAGACGCAGGGTTATAAACGGGGCAGTTTCAAGAATAACCTGCGGATAGGTATAAGGGATAGAGTTGGCCAATGCATTTTTGTGGATTCTCTTTAGTAACTCAAACGGAACATATGGCTGTGTCACAAAGAGATTTTTGTCTTATTATTCCTTTTAAAGTAGGTGTTTCCTTTTAGTTACTTAACAGACGATTCCAAAATACATTGGCCAAGATTTTCCCTTCTGCCTATCCGCACGTTTTTCCTGGATCTGCAAGGTTTATTACCCAGCGTCTTAAGGATGGACTACCGGTCCAGTCCGAATATTTATCCCGCATCAATTTAAGTGTACCTGTGGTAAACGATACCTAGGACACACGACCAGACGCTTGGCTAAACATATAGAAGGACTTTGCTCAACAGAGTTACAGAAGTACGCGGTCAAAAGGCCAACGGTGCGGTTTTGGAGCATTTAGTCCAGAGTGGGCACCGTCATGAGGACAGAGACTTTTGAGTTTTATACGTTTGCCGAAACACTACTAAAAAGGAGTTAAAAGGCGTCTACTCATGAGGGCCGAGGCTATTTCCATCCGGCTGATGCAACCGGAATTATGCAAGCCGAGAATGCTAGTTCAAACGCTAAATTTACACCGGCCATAATTTTACTGTGACTCGCCGTTCACCTCGAACTGCGAAAGGGAAATTTTCAACCATCGAACAGCCAAACCGTGGTGTGTTGTATTGTGCACATGTGTGTATAAGTGTGAGCTTAGCTCTTATAATCGAATGCAAATGATCGAATGCCAAAGCAGCCTGTTGCGACTTGACCAATCGTAGACTTGCCATTTTGGACTATCATTATTTTAACCATTTTTATTTATGTATACGCCTGATGAGAAATTTCGAAGAGGAAGCGGCAATATTAATAAATTGTGAACAATTATGTAGGCTCTCGAGGTTAGGGAGACAATGCTTTGTTTCTGCAGCGCCTAGAATGTAAATGGTAGTCTGCACGTAGTCAAATTGAAACAGACCGGTCAGATTAGAGTTGATTAGTGTCACGCAACGGGAGGTGGCATTCTAACTGAAGAATTAATGAAAGCAAAGCTCGGAATAAGGAGAGGAAAGAGTCCGGAAAGATAAAGTTTTACCAATACGATATGGAAAGTCAATGTGGCTTTCAAGGTAATGAACATAGTGTGTTACCTCTTCTGAACAACGGCCGGAAACTTCGCATTAGCGTGTCAGAATTCGAATTCGAATTCGGTACGACGCAATCTCCATGTACCGACTAAGCCGGTTTCGTATACTCAGTCTCCTTTAGACTGAGTATACGAAACCGGCTTAGTCGGTACATGGAGATTGCGTCGTACCGTTAACTTGGGAAGATAAATAAACGGGGTCAGCAGAACTGGATAGGTTAGGGTCGGAAGAGCGTAAGTTAATATAGGATAAGCGTGTCCAGCAGGCCCGAGATTTGCTAGAAGTTGTGTGTTAGTTATGCAGGGAATAAAATGTTTATATTTCGAGTGTCCCGGAGCATACAAGGGAAAGGAAAATAGCGCAGGGCACTAAGAGCTAGATACCTGGTTGAGAAAGAAATAATAAGAAAGAGCGCGATAAGGAAATGGCAGATACAGGATAAGCAACTTATATAAATAATGAGTGGGCAACTCAGCTTGGCTCTCGCGGTATTAGGGAGAGAGTGTTCAATCTTTCGAACAATGGTGTGCTAGATCAAACCATCAGACGAGACTGGATTAGCCGGCGCATCGGGCTTGATTCGTACCGTTAAGTTTGAGGGACAGATGGAGTGAGTCCGAAGAAATGGACAGGTCAAAGATAGAAGCGGCTATATTACCATAGGGTGAACAAATTCAGCAGACTGTCGAGGTGAAGGAAATTTAGCTTTGAGTCTACAGAGCTTAGACCGTTAATATCCCGGTAGTTTGGAGGAAGTCAAAAACAAGCAGACTGATCAGATGAGGCTAGGTTAGGACAGGGCACTGAGAGTGGGCTGTCCGATTGAAGGACGATTGAATCAGAGAGCGCAGCAAAGAAGTGTCAGGTTCGGGATGGCAAATGGAGTGGCGAAGCAAATTGGCTCATTTGTTAAGAGGTAGAGACCGTTCAGACTTCTTAACAATGGCTGGTAACGTTACAGTAGTCTGAGAGAAGTCGGAGAGTAGGAGACCGACAGACGAGACTGAATTACCCGGCACATTGAGATTGGTTCGTACTTTTAAGGTGGGAAGACAAATAAACAGGGTCAGCAGAAATGGACCGGTTAGTGATGGAAAACCTAGGTGGCTCGCGATGTAAGGGAAGATGTGTGTTTGTTATACAGATAAAAAAGTCGACGTTTCAATCGTCTAGAAGCATTCAAAGTGGAGACTCCGGTTGTGGAAGAAATAGACAGAGATCATATCAAGGAAATTACAGGGTCGGATGGGAAAGGTTTATAGATAAAAACGTAAATATTAGTGTGGATGTCGTGGCAATGTGGACATAGCTTTCAGTCTTCTGAAGAATGGACGTTAACGTCACAATCGTCTGAGAGCAGGAGACCCGCCGGAGGATATTGGATTTGTCGGCGTAGTGTGATTGAGTCGTACCGTTAAGGGGAGACAAACAATAGAGTAGGTCAACATAAATGGACCGGTTATAAATAGGAGTAGATATCTTAATAATGGTGAACAAGCGCTGTGGGCTCGCGATGTGAGGGAAACTGTATGTTGGGTATGCACAACCTAGGATGTATACAGCTCCGTAGTCAGGAAGAAGGCAGAGAGAAGGAGGCTGGTCAGATGAGACAAGTGCAGAACACTGAGAGCTGGCTCTGCGGTTGAGGAATAAATGAAAACAAAGAGAGAAAAGGAAGGGACATAGTCGGGATGGAAAATGGTTTACAGATTAATAGCGAAAATTTTAGCTTGGCTATCGAGGAAATGGGCAAAGAACGTTCTGTCTTCCAACTGATCCACTTCTCCAATGGATTTGTTATACTTGATAATGATGTCACGTTTCATTTGCTATGTGATTTTTTCATTCCCCGACCACCAATTAACTGTTTTAAGCGGCATACACCAACATATTTACTAACAGTTGTCATGGCGGAATTATCATTCCAAGATAAAAACTTAATTTCCTTTGGTCTGTCGAACGTGTACACTTTTCTGTTCTGCTTTCTCGAACTGTCTCCGTTGCTGTAATGTCCTTATGGTCAAAGCATTTGTGAGGGGCAAGCCGGTATGAATATTGAAGTAGGTGTGATGTAGCAGCAACAACAGAACCAGCATCGTGGCTCACATAGCTGATGAATCGGAGTTTTGTCATTACTACGAGGTGTAATTTAAATGTTGGCTTTCAGAGCACTCTCAGTTCCTAATATCACGGTAATAAGCTCTCGCACAGAATAGTTAAAAATCCCTGTTGAAGAAGAATAAATTAAGTAATTGCGGTATAGTTAACGTAGAATTTTCTCAAATTAATATGCATTACTAGATAAATAAATTACTAAATAAATAAATTCAAATAATAAAATTAATGTTATAATTGCGTCGCCACTGTTATAATTGAGGGAACGCCGCCTCATGAGATAATTGCGTAATTGCCTGATAAGTGTCGCTAGCACGCCTACGATGACGGCTTGTTACGCTGACCACTCGAACGGAATTGCGCTGTCCTGATAACGCTAGCTTAGCCGGTGAGGCGGATAATTGAGCGAGCTTTTGAACAATCCTAGCCGCAGGTGTTCGGATAGACGCTGAGCCTCAGAACGGACGCAGGCGAGAGGGGGGTTTACGATAGACGCGCGCTAATGACTTAGAGGCGAAGGCTGGCCAGCTAACGACTCACACGCAATCACGCGACCCGACCGACTCCCAACTGAGGTGAAGAGAAAGAAAAGGCAAGTGGTCCTCTGTAGACTCTTTTACGACCGACAAAGGGCGATCACAGCCGATGCTATGGGTTATTAAGTAAGGGAAAATTTCTACCATGACGTGGTGGTAGTTTGTAAAAGGCCATTGTCAAAAGGGGCGTAGTTGGGACGCGGCTCGGAGTGGCTGAGCTCTGCTGCTTTGTGGGGAGGAATTGGACCTCGCTTTCCACAGCCATTCTGCCGGGGTTTCTGACGCGATTTTGCGGGGATTTTTGACGGACCCGCAACAATTAATAACCAAATATCTTATTAGATTAATAAATAAATAAAAGCAAAACCGTTTTAGCATATTTGAAAGCATGGTTTTATTTTTACTGCTGTTATCATCAAATTAGTTCTTTTGAGCTGGCATTCCGAAAAATGAGATATTGTTGCACCTCGTGGATACAATTGCAATCCAATATTTTCAATCGTATTGTTGGAAAAGCTACCTAATAAAACAATAAGAAAATGTTGAAAAAACTGTTAAATTTTTTATGATATGTCAGTTAATATACGCCTCCCATTTCGGATTTTTAACCTTGAGAGGAATTTTGATCACACAAGTAAACCGAACCACCTTTTCAATAATAAAAGTAGACAGTTTTAATTACCTTAGAAGGCTGAAGTCACGATTAAACTCCACACGAAAATCAGCCTCGACGGGGAATCGAACCCTGGTCCACGAATTTCCGGTCCGTTGCTCTACCACTGAGCTACCGTGGAGTTTAATCGTGACTTCAGCCTTCTACGATACTTATGTTACTCACAAACATCCTTCAAAAATAGTTTTAATTACTTCAAAATACCTGATAATTAAGTGTTACTTATTAATACCACCAAAAATAGCAATAAGAAGGTTATAGTTCATATATAGGCTGAAAATCAGCTCTTAACAAGGACATCGCATAAAGTGGGCTTGCACGAGTGCTGGTTACGTGCGGAGTTCGGAGTTAGTGTCCGGTCGTATTTGGATGCCTTAAGGAAATAAAGCATGTATTCCCATTGATGTATTTGAATGTTCCTATGAATAATCACGGAAGCACATGAAAGGTAAAGCTTCTTTAGCTAGTCTGCTTCAAATGTCTTTGCTCGATGATGTGTTAGTTGGAGGTTTTGCAGATTTGTTGATGTGGCTGTTGGAAATGTCAGTTGATCAGATCTTATCCTACTGGTGACTTATGTTGGTCAAAATGCATGATGGTCCTACCTACCTCATCTTCATTGCGCTAGCCGCACGATGTTCAAGCGATCAGGAGTAAAAACCTGGGGGGAATGGCCTGTAAAATCTGACTTTGCGTAGTACAGTGTCGCATGAAATGCCTGAGGCTGAAGCACGGGAAATATGCAGACTAAGCTTCTGTGTGTAAGGTACAGAGAAAAGTTTGGGAGCAAAATGAGGATAGTAATGGATGGTGATGGTAATTCCATTGTTCTTCCTGTTGCTTTTGCGAGCGCTGTTCTGTTGCGTTCTGGCAGAAACTGGAGAACAATAAGCGAAATGAAACTGGCAGTAGGCATTGCAGTCAGGTGATTAGCACAACAAGATGATACTGTCAAGATATATGATTCAATAATCGGTCTAGAATGTGAACTTTTCTACCTGACAGTGTTTGCCACGTATTAGCCTCTTATGGCCTAGTTTCAGACGTTGGCGTTAAAGTGTCTCGTTCATGGAGCTTTTATGAATGCTGCGTGCGTAGTGTGTTTTCCGGACCTGTTGATTGCTTTTCGCAAGGTCGTCCTACCTATGCTAACTTGAGTAGGTCTACGAAACTACAACGACTTTACCATTACCTTTCCTGTTGATAATATGGTGTTTTCTGTTCCAGAGTTCACCTCGAATGGTTCTTCGTACGGTGGCTGTTAACACCTGCGGACTGCATCATTTCGTAGCCACACGTGTGAAAACGTTACCAGATATTTTGTTGTGTAACACTCGTTAGTTTGTGCTGATGTGGCAGTAAAATGCAGTTCACGCATAGATGAACGTATACGTTGAAGGACGTTTGAGGGATCTAGAGCGTTGAAGTCGATTGGTTAAACGAATTCAGGCGGACCTTTAACCTGATACCTTATGCTACCTACGCGGCAGAGCAACGTAAATCAGCCTTAGGCGTTGTTCGAAGCTAAGAAAACCAGCAGTATGGTTTCGATTCAACGGGTAGTATCAGCACATGCCACCAAAGATACTTTGAGGTGGCGGTGGAAATTTTCGACTAACCTGTTCGCCGTTGGTTGGTACGCAGTTGTTCTAATTCGCCTGGTTCCAAGAATTCTGGTTAACTTTCGAAAAAGCGACCATTCGAATTGCGCACCACTATCTGTTGTTATGGTGGATGGAACCCTATAGTGTGTGATCCAGTGAACCACAAAGTTGCCTGCTACTGTCTCTGCCGAAATCTTCGCGATGGGTACTGCCACGGGCCAACGAGTGAAACGATCGATACAATTAAGTATGTACTTATATCCACTCGATAGCGGCAGTGGACCGGCGGTGGCTATGTGCAAGTGAATGAAATGAGCATCAGGAACAGTGAAATTCTCACGTGCTGCCTATATATGGCGGTGCACTTTTGAACGTTGACATGGGAGGCAGTCTCTTACCATGGTTTGCAGTCATTGTCCAGTGTCCGCCACATAAAACCATCAGAAATAAGCTTGTGCGTTTCCACGGATGTCTATATATGAGAAAACCCGTAGTGAATCAAAGGTGGTTCGCCGATATGTCGGTGAAACTACAGGTCGTGGCTTCTCTGTCGATACATCACACATCAGGCCGATGGAAAACCGTACTACCTGTTGTCGTTATCCCATGAACGACCTCATGTTTAATACCATCAGTTTGGTAGCCAGGCTGTGTTATGCTGCTCAATTCTCGTAACAGATCTAAATACATTGGAGTGGCTTAAGTTGGGACAAGCTGCGGACTCATATACATAATGCAGCATTTGAAACCCGCCTGTGATAGTTGCATCAAGATATCGATAACCTGGCCGCGTTTGGGGTGTACTATAACTCCATGAAGCTGGAAAATATCGATGCTTATGATTACAGTAGGCAGTTTGGCTACAATGAAAATCCATCCAAAAGTCCTGCGGAGACGCGGGTTTAATGTCTTAAAACGTTATCCATACTTTCGGATATGCGTGCCGTTTACTGACTGCAGGTTGCATATCGAACAGTTCTTCAGATCCTTCGGAAGTGAAGGAACTACACTAAGTGAGGCACCAGTGTCTACGAAGAATCGCCTGCCAGATATTACGTCCCACAAGTAAAATAGGCGACCTGACTCGCATATGCCAGCTTGCATGGTCGCCATTACGATCAGTCGTGTTCGTTTCCCACATTGGAACATCGACACGGCTTTGTGCATTTCCGTGCCATGTTACGAATTATTTAGTGGTACCAGCATATCCCACTAGAACGATTAGCATTTCGAGCAAGTCGATGATTTGATCGGGAGTTGCTCCTTCGTTTGGCAATTGCGACTGAGGCCAGTTGTTCTTGCTAGGAGCATATGACTTTTACGAGTGAGTAGTTAGATGCAAGAGGCAATAAATTTGAGATCGCTGGAATTTGTATCTCCATGATTTTATCAGCCATAATTGCTAAATATTTAAGTTCGGTATCCTGATCAGATTTAGCCAATGCTCGTTGTACAAGGGTAAAGAGCCGTTGAAAAAATAGCTGCCTAAAGATGGAATTTTCTGGAGGATTTTCAGCTACCATAGCTTGCATGGCTCGCAATAGTTGCGTAAGGGTTGGCGATCGTCTAACTGTTCTTCAATACGTAGACCTTGCACCCTGTTACGCTCGCTATGGCTAAGCTTGCGCGTTAACTAGTCCTTTAGGCGTTGATAAGTAGGGAATGTTTTCAGGATATCTTGTGCCAGGAGCAATGATTCGGGGGGAGTCGTGAAACTAAATGACGAAGATTTAAGGCATCTTTATTTTAGGATTACTCCCAAAATATGACTCGGCCTCTAGAAACCGAAGCTGAGGATATTTTATCCAAAATTTTAGGAAACAACTAGTAGATACGGTGTTAATTTCCCCTGGTTGATGGTCGGTCATATTCGCAAACATGAAGGTAATAAAATCCAAGAAAATGGTCACTACTCTCCGAATGAATTAGGCTGTATCCGAACGACCGAGCTCACGGCGTTGTCACCAATTTTTATGAGCGCTGGTTAGGTGTGGAGTTCGGAGTTAGTGTCCCGTCATATTTGGATTCCATAAAAAAGTACAAGCATGTAGTTCCATTTATGCATTTTAATGTTCCTAGGAATAATCACGGAACAACATGAAAGATAAAGCTTCTTTAGCTAGTCAGCTTTAAATTTCGATGCTCGATGATGTGTTGGTTGCAGGTTAAAAATATTTGTTGATATGGCTGTTGGGAATATCAGCTGTTCGGTTGGTATCTTATTGTTGACTTGTGTTAGTTAAAATGCTTGATAGTCCATCAGGTATACACAGCTGGTATCAACCTTGCAAATTTATTAGCTCGGTACTTTCCTCGAAATCTTGTAGAAATAAAGGTCACCTCCGCGTAAAAATTTTAAATAATCACATTTCATTAGAATGGTTGAAAATGTTCTGGGCCATCTAAATGCCATCCAACAATTCTCATATCGGTGTTACCCGAAGTCAAGGAAGGTGTAATCACGGAGGCGCTCATGTGATACCTTGAAAGTAACAATGATATAGTGCCACAACTGCATGGATTCTACCGAAATGAGGTCCTACAGTACAAAATTGTCGTCAGTTCAAACATGCCAGTGAAGGAGCAGAGGTCGTATACTTTGACTTTTCTAAAGCAGTTGATCACCTGGGCCACTGATTTACTTAGCAATTTCGAAAATATGGAATCGTTTACCATGTGCACTGTTGTATAGACAACTTCCTCATTTAAGGTTCGCTCTGAGAGTCCGTAGATCTATTGCCGAAGCAATTAATGTCCAGTTTAGTATGCTGCAGGAATCGGTATGGGACCTTATTTATTCCTAGTATTCAAAAATGATCTTGCTAGTGGGCTGCAGTCTAACATCCTTGCATTCGCAGAGGATGTCAAACTTCCGGCACAAGATAAACACTGGGCGACCAAGCAGCACTAGAAATATAACTCGACAAGACTACACTTAGTTGATTGGCTGATTGTTCGCTGAGCTCGGCAGGTTGACTGCAAACGTTTCGTCACCACTCGAGGTGACATCGTCAGTGCGAGTGTATTTAGCAGTGTGGCGCTTCGTACGCGCCACACTGCTAAATACACTCGCACTGACGATGTCACCTCGAGTGGTGACGAAACGTTTGCAGTCAACCTGCCGAGCTCAGCGAACAATCAGCCAATCAACTAAACAACCTGAGCTACCAACATTTGCTTCCATATCGCAAGACTACACTTAGTCATCCGAAAACAAGCTCTTGTTTAACTTGAGGAAATATGAAGTTCTGAACATACGCCATTAGTATAGTCGTAAAAAGTGCCTGGTAGTGCTGCATCTATAACATGCCATACAACACATCGATCTGGGGTACTCATGCAAGACAGCCTTGGCTGCTCGAAACAGGCTGAAATTGTATCAAGCAGAGCCAGTCAGCAATTTGGCCCATTAGGAAGGGTGGTAGGTAGGTTCGAGCCATCAATCATTCAACAAATGCTAAATGCTTACAAGACGCTCCGTATGGAGTACAAAGTTCAGGCCAGACCATCATGGCTCAAGCACGATGCTGATGCGCTTGAAACGACAATACAAGGGGCCACGAAAATAGTTTAGAAGACTGTTTCATATCTCTTACCAGTATATACTGTAAACCTTTGGCAATTACATCAGGGAATACAGGCGCTTGCACGTAAAACTTATTATGGTGTACCAACTACTGGCTTAAGCACCACAGTGGATATTATTGCTAAAAGCCGTTTGCTCACTTTGGTTATCCAGAACGTGGAACGATCCTACTTCTCAGGTTATTTGCGCACCCGCATTATAAAATGTGATCTCATTTATAGTCCTTATTCACGGAAAGAAAAAGTAATGCGAATATTTTGCTCATGGGACATTTACGCTACATAGCGGCAGAAAACCCTTATAAATGGTAACCTATATAACTCGGAGAGACATCAATATCCAGTATTTTCTTCTTTTTGTGCATGCGGAAGATTGAAGATTCATAAGTACCAGTTACCTAATGTTGGGTGCGTTGACACCCAAGGATTTCATCCCCTCTTCTACAACATCTGGCGTGATGGATTGGTATACATCAACTTAGTGCAAAACTTGGGAGTTTTGTGGAAGAAGACGGAAAGCAAAGTTCATTTTTTATAATAGAACGCAAAAAGTATCCCGAAAGAATGAGCCAAACTCTATTGTTGCGTATTGCATTGCTTTTGTGGAACCAATAAAAATTAAGTCTTTCACGATCAAGATTTAAGGTATGTACACAACCCCAAAGAAACTGACGCAACACCATCTACTCCGTCAAAAAGTCAGTGGAGAAGTGACTGATTAGCATTGCGCCCGCTTTTTATTCCCAAAGGCAAATATATGTATATCATCATCATATAAGATTTACCTAAGTCTTGTTACGTGAGTCCACTTGCTGAGACACTTGGATTACTTTCATCATGAATGTCACATACTTGCATGTATGAGGATAATAAATAAGCGCATCGCTCAAAAATATGTAGCAGTTAGTTGCGCTGTATTAACATCAGCGAGTGGCCCCGTCGAAATTCTTAAATTGGCATGTAAGTCCTGGCGTTTGTTCTACCTACGACACCAGCGGGTAAAATTTGTCCTACAAATATCAAAATCTGTTCAATGACTACCAATGGATAGCGTCTTGTAATGGTGAATCGGGTGTAAGATTCAAGGGCTGATTGCACTTTTTTACCTAATCCGTAATTAATTGTTTAGTTCCTCTGGTCATATCTACTCATTTTCCTTTTCATCTTATAACAGACAGTAAACAATAATGGAAGGGTCCACGACGCATTACTACCAGCGTCAATGGCTTCTTACAATTAAAGCTGCTAAGTGAATGAGAACCAATGTACAGGAAACCATTTGACAGAAATGACTAACGAAAGGTACGTGTTGCATAGCGCTAGAATAAAGAAAACCTAACTCTTATGATTTAAGCACAAACGAGCATAAGTGCTATAGTACACACTGTTGCTGCCTTAAACTTGTTTCTTAATCTTCAACAATTTGTAATACAAAGTTCCCTTAACTCTTCAAAGGAAGCAAAAGGAGCAATTTATCTCATTTTCTGTGGGATATTAATCATCGGATTTACACTGATAGGAATGCACAACATTGATTTGCTTCACCTAATCAGGGTACAACTAACATGGTATTGATTGCATAAACACCACCTATCAGTTATCTGCTCAGCAGCGTCAAGTTTACTGGAGGAATCTCGGCAGTATGTTGGCAGAATAATAATCACAGGCATTCGAATAAAGCAGCCTAAATTTGTCACACCCCGTTGTGCTACAAAACACAGAAATTAGAAGCTAAACATTTGTTGGTTACAGTGCTATAAAAGAAATTTTGAATTTTTAGACTACCTTCTCACGTTCGAAGTCCACATATCATATGTGAATGATATATATTAAGTTAGTACACAACTTACTCCACTGTGCTGACAATACATCGATTTTCTCTTCCATCAATGAATAAAAAAGCAACTCATCTTACTTCAGTTGTTTACTCTTTTGTGAAGCAGCACACTGACTAAATCCATAAAGAGCGCAATAATTTGCGTACCTGGATAGGTAAAGTATTACCAACATCTGTTCAATTAACATTTTTATTTCCTCACTATATAAGGTTCGGTTTCAATGAAAAGTTAATCATTACATATGTTTAACGGAAGTTATTCAGTATAAATATATATAAGCTAACTAAGGTAGCTTCGATAATATAACGGAGCGTCTGAGAACTAAAGGTTTGTAACAGTCATGTGGTGAGCACAAAAGAAAGTTTTTGTTATTTAGCTACAGTGAATTGATACTTTCGGAGGTACTGAACAAATTTGGGTTTCTGTTTTTATCCGTAATGTCTTCGGAATATCTACTCATACAGATATTTTACTCTATGTGTTGTTTATGGCATGGATGTGATGTTAACTGCTTGCAAGTTAACAACTTATGGGTAAAGCTGAGATAGGAATCCGCTTTGAACGTTTACTAGGCTTAAATCAATCAACAAAACTCGCTGCAGTATAGACCCTACTTATAGCTGGCTGCTAAACAAAGCATATCAAATTAGATCACTTAATCATGCTATTCAATACAAGTGACGCCTGGAGCGCACCATTAGACACATTAATTCAGCTTAAACTTAGACATTACGCCTATCGTTAGTACTAGGGCGAAAGATCCATTGTTTCCAATCCTGCGAAAATAACTTCGTTCACAAGTTAGTTATTCCCGACTCATATGTCGCGACATATCAGCATTAATTTTATGGCTACGCTGCTTTTTGTTATTCATTACTTTCCAAAGTTCAGCGTTTAATTAGTGTATGCTACATCCCTTAAGAAATCTGTGGTCATATAACTTAGCCAGTGAATAAGATTCGTCACCAATAGAACAAAATCATTTACAAATAGGGTCACTCCCCGCTATTCACCTAGTAGTTACTGATAGCCACTTATGGTTAATTGTTGTAGGTCGCTAATCCAGCGCAAGAAACGCTGCAAACAAACTACGGCCTAGGTCAAATTTCGCGCCTCAAAAAGTCTGACTATTCTACCGGCTGGATAATTCAAGACTTGTTATACAGGTAGAAAACGAATGCGCAGAGGTACGCATATTGCGATATCTATAAAACTGTAGTCTTAAGTTGCTGGTAATGTGATCAACTATAGTTTGTCAGTTGATGTTCTTCTATCCAGTTAAACTCCTGCTTCGTTTGAAATGAGCGATCTAGATTTGTTATGAGGTGGAGGATTCTGCATGATTTTATCCCAGCTCAATTCACCTGCTCAAAAACAAGAGAAGTTTAACCCAAATCCGGAAAAGAAACGAATGATTGTTTCGGCTTATTGTCACTGATGCGCGTTCTCTCGGTCCACTGCTGTGGATCGAACTCACGGCAGTTAACAGCTTATGCTGTCTATCCAGCTACTCATGCCACTGAGTAATGGTAGCAGAGGTAGACCGTCAGACTTGCAAGATAACGAGTATAGCGAAACCCATGACACAGCAAATAAATTCTAGTACCTACAATCAGATATTGTACTTCTTTACAATCTGGTTAACACCCTTCCTCGGACATCCTTTAGAACGCCTAGTTTCGGCTATTGCGGTACGAATCTTTTATACTATTGACGACTCCTGGCCATCAGCGGAACGTTTATTCATAAATAACATGTTAAAGATAAAATAACAGCCACGTCTTTTGATTTTACACATCACTAGTTCAGGTGAAACAAAAGAAAAATTCGATAAAATGCAATACACCGAGTAAAGTGCCACCAACAATGCTGCCACAACGGCTTTATATTAAACTGGTTTTCCTTAATATAAGCATAAGTTTTGAAGATAGAAAATTGGAGAAAATGCGGCCAAATGTTTAATTCGTATAAATGGGCACAGTCTGCTGAATGTTATATGGATATTGTCATTTGATTGGCACAACTGGTAAGCGCTCTTCGCGGAGAACACAAGCGTGGTTTGTTACAATACATTTATGAACTCAAGCTGCAAGTCCTTTAATTGTACAGCGCTGAATAAAGGTATTTTCAAATAAATGTTAACCTAGAGTAGCTATTACTGGCAAAACCAAGCCATGTTCTCCGCGACTATCCTCACCTTATTCAACAGAGTAGACTAAAAGCAAACTAAATTATATTATCCATACACCCCAGTTGAATTGACTGCGGAAAAACATTTTTAGCAACTTTGCCATCCCTGGCATAAAACGCCCTTAGGTTGTACGCCATTTAGGTTCCTACGTAAGTTCATATCCAATGAATAACTAAAGAAACGCTCTCATACATTACTTTTTGCGATATCTTCTCTTTTAGTATGTAGATTAAGTAACATCAAGCAGTCTGCTCTTATTGCCTCTCCGTAACGTCTCCGTGTGAAGAGTTGCAAGTGTGTTTACGAAAACAGTTAGACGAGTTGCCCAAAAGTCGAAGCTTCTTCATTTTTATCTCGGTGCTTTTCCTTTAAATTTTTAATAGTGGTTACATTCATTCTGCAGGACTTGTTAAACACCTTGTAAACAATGGCTCAACTTTATTATTCTTGCGGAATTTTGTAAGCGGATTTTAATGGACGTCACATGAATATAGAGAGTCAGAAAAGCACGCAATCGGTGCCTAAGCAATGGAGATAAGTATGAATAAGCTTTATGACAAATCTGCTTGTAAATGGCTTGAGCCTCGATAGAATCAGTTAGGAATAAGTTGAGATCAGCTAAGCGGTAGACTGAGATTTTCAAATGTACGTTGAATTTTGAAGTTGATTGTGTCAACTTTCTGCATCAGATATATCCGTTAGTTATAAAGTTATAAATAATAGTAATATAAGATTAATAAGGTATAATTGATGTGTCTGATTCCGTTGCATTCTTTTTCATTACTTAACCGGTTACAGTTTCTGAGCGTATTTCCATCAAATTCGTAGATCTGATTATTACGTATTTTTCTTTTTTCATTGAGATCTGTCCAATTTTTTGTTAAAAGTTGCTGTCACGAAACCACTGTATTCAGAGCATATGAATATGTTGGGCCAATGGCAATCACAGTTCTACACATATTTTCGATCTTTAGTCTCTTCCTGATACCATTCGTTCGGTTGTGCTTTCCTATTTGTTGATTCGTAATGGTTGATTTTATTGCTACAACAGGATCAACCTGTGCAACTGAGTTCCCAAAGTGATAACTGACGAAATAGCGCGGCAAACACTTAGCCGCATGCTTTCCTGTTCTAAGCATCAATGTGCTAACCGCCGCAACTATATTTTGAGGCTGTGAATTTTGCATGAGCGTGTGTGCTGTCTCTAAGTTACGGCTAATCCCAAAATACATGCATAATATGGCGACCGCTTCACTTCGTTCCGTGAACACTTCGCACTATTCGCTAATGGAAGTGCTAGTGTTCTGCACTACTTCGCCCACGGTATTTATAATCCTGTTATACATTGGGTGTTTCAGTGTCTTCCGTGCATAGCATCGCGCGTTCTGGATTTAATATTTGTTCTATGTTTTAATCCCAACCTGAAATTGTCCTTCACTGGTTTGCACGGCGACCCACTCGCTGAGATTTGGTGATGTTTGACAGCATCTTGCTACGATCTACCTGACATCAGATGCAGTGCGATTCGGCGTGCAGCTGCTTAGCACCCATTCCTGCTAGTGAATCGGGCTGAACTCTGGGATTACTGACCCATTGAGAGCATGCATCTGTCAATGCAGGTTGGGCAAACTAACCATGTGAACGAATTTGAGGCTGAGTGTACTCGTGGTTATTGCCAGGGATCTCTCATGTTGGGTCTTTGTTTCCGTCTTTGGGAGGGGTAAGCTGATTAGTCGTCAGGAGAAAGAAAACGACAAGTCCAGGTGTGACTTAGTTAGTTACATCAACTATGCACCTCGGATAACTCACAGCAGAACTAGTTAGCACGCTGTTGTAAAAACAGCTGCTATTTATCCCACATTACCTCACCATAATTTTCACAATTGGCTTAGGATAGGGGTGGTGTTTTCTTACAAATAATTCGTCCATATTAATTCATAAACTGGGTTCCACCCTACTTATAATGTGTATGTTGTTTTGCACATTGCTACAATGTGTTATTCTGTGTTGTCAAAGTTGTCGCTCCAGTGTTCGTGTTACTGTGAGTCACCGGTTTCTGCCTCTAAGCGCCCAAGACGAGAAAATGGTCAACTACGATGACAATTTTGCTCCAACACCTTGCATTATTTGTATTCCTTTAAGCATTTACTTTGATCTGCACGCTATAAAAACTGTCTGATTCAGCCTTAAGGTTTTGTTCTGTCCACAAATCTGATAGTATTTAACCCGTTGTTGCTAGCCAAAACACAATACTTTTTGCGTTGTCATACTTACCTGTGAAC
The DNA here is from genome assembly GCA_944474145.2 of Dicrocoelium dendriticum. Taxonomy (NCBI): domain Eukaryota; kingdom Metazoa; phylum Platyhelminthes; class Trematoda; order Plagiorchiida; family Dicrocoeliidae; genus Dicrocoelium; species Dicrocoelium dendriticum. Next base: position 43,730,753 of record OX104063.1, read on the forward strand.
AAATACCTGCATGTACTCTATATAAATGCTATTATCTTCATCATGTCTCGCCTTCCATTTCGCAAAGGGAAATATTGAACATGCGCTCCTGTAACCCTTGGCCATTTCTTTGATTGATGCAGCAATAATTTTTCTGAATGAGCTGGCATACGTCACAAATACCACGTATACAGCGGTGAAGCTAGTGACAAATCACTAGGACTGAAAATAGCTTGGTTGGTTTCGTTGGTATTGTGGGGGTCATTCAATTGTGGCCATACAATGTTCTATTTGCATGTTTATATGAAGTATTTGGTCCTCTAATAACATGACACTAAACAATTTATTTAAAATTAAAACAATCGAACAAATATTGTGGTCAGCACAAGAGTATGGTTGCTAATAAAGACGGAACTACTTTATCAGCAAGATTGCAAACCACTCTATACTTCTTTACTAGGGATTACAAACGCAGAGAATATGACGCTATATACCGACAGCCTTGCAGCGAGCAGTTCCTCGATTTTTTGCCAGTACCGGCTATGGAATGACTTTTTATTGGCATCCATACTCAGAGATTCTTTTTTCAAACTGTATGAATCAAATCACATGTTACTAACTACGGCACTGCTTTTGAATTTTACAGCAATATGCGCTGCTTTAAACTAGTGAAACTTAGTGCAATAGTTGACATTCATATTTACTCCACGGACGCTATAGATAATCAGTTGAGTATACATATATCCGGACACCGTAAGTACAGTACCACAACATGGGAATGTATAGGCTAGGATGTGTATTGGTAATTGCATTTGAGTGCCACTTAGTAATACACTCAATCGCAAATATTAATTGTCCAAATCAAACACATCTGCATTAATCACCTCCCTTCGTTCTGTTTCTCTCTTTATATTTTTCTGAATGTAATTGTCTGTATTAAAAATTCTCAAAATTCGTCTGCGCCTGGCATATGTGTAAGATTTGTTGGCGTCTAATTGTGTCCAAGAGGAAGCCAATAATATTTCTACTAGTAACCCGTGGAAGCGTTTGGCGTTGATCTACAAACTGGACAAGTAACTATTCAAGTTACATAAAAACTGGATATAGCCCGTCCTGTTAATCTGGAATAATCTCAAACTTGCTGATTCATTCCAAGCAGCCACTTCTATGAAGCATTGAAGTACATATGTGTACAGGTGACACAAAGCTGATCCACTGCTGGTATCGCTCTCTTCATTGACGACACCGGAGATATGTCCATCTCTCTGAATGTTAACTGCGTCCCGGATGTCAAAAGCCTTCTCGCTTCAGGTTCAGCAAATTAAAACAGTTAAAAACAAAGGTAGAAATGCCCCGATAAATTGCCGGCACTGCGAGTTGTGCTTTGTAATTTACTATCATTCCTAACAGTCACTTCCACTAGCAATCAGTCGGCGAGAAGCTTTATGTTCCCTACATTTCCGGCATTGTTTCTATTTGGTCCTTGTGAATCCATTTGTATATATGCACAGTTATTGACAGGCTAAATTGCGCTATTCAACACACTTATGAGAGTATAACATTTTGGCTCGACTCGTTCCCCCTGCGTTTTATATGTGCCGGTCTTGTGAAACTGCACCCATATTGTAAATCGGCACGCTGCGTTGCTCTTTCACATGAACAGAAACGCATGACTCAACCGCGTTTGACCATTGTGTGAAGCAAAAGGAAGTGTTTAAAATTTCTAGTCCGCATAGCTTTGACAATTTTTGTGTTTCCGTTTAGGTACATGTACGAACAGCGGGTCATGCATGACGTATAATTGCCCGTCCTGCCCAACCAATCAACTTAAATCTGACGGAAGTTTGGTTAATTATTGTTATCGAATTCCTGTTCAAGATGATGCATCGCGCAGTTCCCTGGTAGTAACCAATATTGGCCATACGAATAATAATTGCAGCTTGGTCGCGCCCTCGAAAGGCGGATGCTAATAATTCTAGAATAATACGTACGATTTAACCATCGGATTTAACAGGCTACTCCCTTTTTCGTATTTATTACAAAGCGCCTCCTCCCGGCTGTAAGCAATTTGTGACTAATGGCTGGCTAAAACTAGGTAAATGAACTAACTTAATTCATGAACGCATGCTGTCGTGTCTTATATTCAGTTGTGTCACATCTGGCGTGTAAAGTAGCAATTCTGTGGCAGATTTTTCCTTCAAAGCAGCTATACAGTGAAATTCTGAAAAGAGCACGGATTATATTACCACACCGATTTATAGCTGTGTTTGAGCTATTTATGCAAACGAATAATGAAACGCAGTGTTTGTATAAAATGAAAATATATGTTTACTACCATTTGTTTGGTTGTTCGGGAATTCTTTTGGCACCGGAGAGCATTTTCTTTAATCAACCAATCAGTATAGATATATATGCATGATACATTCGCAGGTAGCGAATATTTATAATGTTATCGTTTGTCGCGTCTCAAATTAGAGTGGTACACGTTGTTAAATGATCGAATGTTACCAAACTGAATCCACTATTCTCACACCTTTTCTACTGTCATATAGGATGTTTTGGTATTTCGTGCATTCCATTCCAACCTGCTAGGCTATCAAAAGGAATATTGTATTTCTAATTCAATCACCTCGTGTAGCTTTACCTGAAATTAGTCTAATGGTCAAAATGCCGCTTGTACCTATTAGCTATCCAGATTAACTTAATCCCAACTGACGAAGAAAACATTCTTTTAAACCTTATCCTATCGAACGCTTGATGTTTATTTTCAAATTCTTAGTACTTTTCGTAATTCATTAGAACTAAGATTTTATAACAAGCCATCACAGTGGCAGAACTTGCCCCGTCTGCATTACCTATTTCATTTATCTTAACTGCGAAGGAGTTAAGGCCCATTTAAATAACTTAGTATACATACTAAAATATTAAGCAGCTACTGGTGCAAATTTCAAAATATGTGGTCCCTAAAAATGACATCTCCGTCAAGTAGTGACCGAAGAGTTAACATTTGTTATGTTGTGGACTGCCCCTGTTACGAACGATACGACAGTGCTTGGGGCTGAAGAAAGGGTACACCTGCACTGAGATGGATTTACTAGCAACAGTAATTTCGATATAGTTTGTGCCAAACCTAGCCTACACCAATGTATTATTTTACTTTACGCTTAGAGACTTTGGAGGAACAAATCAACATTTTAACGGGAATAAACTGCTTACGTCGAATAAAAATACCGCCCTATTGAAACGCACTACCTTGACGCTGCACTGCTGCTTCGGAGAGAGTTTCCTTGAGTAGACAGTACACCAGCCGCGCAAGTTTCACTTACATATAGCACGCATGACACTCGTCAAATTCAAGTTATCTGCGGACAAGTTTCCTAGTTATAGTGCGTTTGAAAATACTAATTGCATTTTTGTTAGGTACCTATCTGTGCAATCATTTTCCTGGAAAACGGTTGTTCGACGAGTTGAGCTAGCTAAGTATGCGGTACCTTGGACAGTTTCACCTTTTGTACTTACTGTGACAATACTTTATTCGATCGGTAAAAATCTGTTTCAGAAGGTGTCCAAGTCCGTAGAAATTTCACCGATTACAGTCGTGCAATACATGATTTATACGATGATGAAACCATCAAGTACGGCTGCTAGGAATCGCTTTATAATTTTATCAACATGACCAGTGAAAACTTGGTTGACGTCTAACCTGGTAAATAAAGGATCCATGACTTATTTAAGTCAGTGTAAATTGGTTTATAATAA
>OX104063.1:43734989-43752988 GCA_944474145.2 Dicrocoelium dendriticum
TAAGGACGTAGTCGTAATGAAACGAGATAAGGTTTCAGAAGAGGTAATCATTAATAAAACCGAATACAATGAGAAGATGTGCGCCGTACTCAACGATGTGAGTAAATTCGAACGGCACACGAAGGTGGGGGACATAACTAATGTCGAAATGCGCATAATTCGTCACCTGGAATTACTTCTCCTCCATCGCGTAATAGACTTTGATACCTTTAAAAGTTTGAAGCCCATTGGTAGCACTATTCCACAATTGTATGGGTCCTTAAATACACATAAGAGTGAAGGGCCACTCAGGCCAATCCTTTCAATGATGAACGCGCCCCAGCACAAACTCGCTCGTTGGTTAGTGATGTTGCTAGCTCCGCTGAAACAACAGTTCAATCCGTACAGTCTTAAAGACTCGTTTCAACTCGTTGATGATCTGGATGAACTCAATCGGTCAGACAAAGTTATATGTTCTTTGGTTGCAGAATCCTTATTTACCAACGTGCCGCTACATCATACGGTTGATTACGTGTGCGAATTAGCTGAAAACGGTGGCTGTTCGCTACCAATTCCGACTGAATTGCTAAGATGATCTCTACTATTGTGCACGGAGAATGTGGATTTTCACTTCCGGAATACACCATACCGTCAGATTGACTTTGTAGCAATGGGTAGCCCATTAGGTCCTGTGCTTACTGATTTCTTCATTTTGATGGTAGAAAGAAGCATTTCTACAGAAATAGCCCAGGTGCCATATTACAAAAGAAATGTCGATGATATCTTGGCTTTCTGTTCGTCGGAGCAGCAGCTCACACATTTGGTAGAACGGCTCAATGGTGCTCATGCTAACTTACGGGTTACATGTGAAATAGAACAAAACGATTGTCTACCATACCTGGACATACTCATTACTCGCAGGGAGGATGGATTGATTCAGAGGTCAATTTACCGAAAATCGACTTGGTCCGGTCAGTACCTGCACTTCACCAGCTTCACACCAGTGCGGTATAAACGGACACTTGTGAAGACTCTAGTTAGTCGTGCCAGACGAATTTGTTCGGCCGACTGTCTGGACGATGTGCTAGTGTTAATTACAGCAACACTAATGGCGAATGGCTACCCTCGAAGATTTATCGAGAAACACAGCCAACCGCGAGGACCAAATAACTTGGCGCACACGGCAGCCAAGAAGAAAGTGTATATCGAGTTACCTTTCAAAGGTGACAACTAAGCGTATAATTTCTGCTACACAAGGAAGTTACTATGCTGCACAAGTTGTCGTTATCAACCGAACCCGAAATTTGCTCATACCTTCAACGAAGGAAGCTCAGCCTATTGGAGCCAACTCACACTGTGTATACCAATTTTTATGTGACTGCGGAAAATGTTACATAGGCAGAACCAATAAAACGCTGAATTCCCGAGTAAAGGAACATGGGCTAAGATGGGTTCAACCTGAAGTTGCTCAGATTGCCTACCCTCGTCAGATCCCATGATCGCGCAGACCGCCGGCTTCCTCGATAAGCAAACACCTATTAGACTCCGGTCACTAATTAGAGCTGGGCTCAGCATTTAAAGTTGTGTTGCGTCACAATAAATCCCCGCTACCTTCGGTTTGCTGAGGCTGTCGCAATTAGCCGGATTAAGCCAGCCTTGTGTGTTCAGAAACAATTATTTGTCAGCCTAAAGCTGCCTTGGACGTAAGTGTGAACTTTCGTCATTCATTTTGCACCTTAACCTTGTCTGGTTGCACCCACTGTTAGCTACATCTATGCTTATCGGTTATTGTTAATGGTACGGAGGAGAAAATACGAAATGCATGCATCTACCAGCCTTCGTCTTCTTTCCGTGCGTTTCTAATTATTCTTTATCTCCACCGTATCATGGTTGACATATGTATACTGATATTGTCCATTTACGCAACCCGACAATGTTTGGGGAACAGATTGTTCGCATTAAAGCATGTGTTGGTGCAGCTTCCCGTGTGATGTTGCCACCTACACTTAGAAGTTGGTTCTTTTACTTGAGGTTATATCGGCTCCTACTTATCCACTGTATAGGTGGGTTGACCTTAGCAAATTTTGCCAACGTGCTTTGAAAAATCAACTTTTATGTCATTTTTATTTAAATCAGATTCTGACCATTAAAACTACTTCCTTTTCATGGGTTAACCAACGCGACAATGTTATATTTTGAGCCAATGATTGTGGACTTACCGAGTGAGGGAAAGGTGTGCCATTTTTGATTTCTCGTTATCTGGACCATGTTGAGCAAGTAGTTTGCTGTATAGCAACAAATGCTTGAGAACTAGCAAATAAATTATTGAACATCTTAATTGAGGCGCCATGAAATGGTCAACTTTGCAATGAGCTCCTTAAACTTCAAAGTTAATATCAACATTATACCAAATTACATCGTCTGCTCACGGTCACGTTGACAGACTAGTCGTACAGAATGGTGCATACTTTAATTGGTGTGCTACTAGCTGAATGCAAAAATTTTGGGATGGCAGAATAACGATTCCCAAGGTTAAAGCTGATGTAGCAAGCAGCGATGAATTAGCCGCTTCTAGTTATCAGCGTCATTACGAATCCTGTTTCGGAACGAAACCCTGTAGAATATATTCTATCAGTTAAAAATTTCGAAGTCGCATAATACGTTACATTTATCAGGCTAGTTTATTGGAAATATTATCTGATAAGTACATAGGGGTTGTGTTTTTAGTTTTTCAAGTTTTAGAGGAACAAGAAACTTAAACAGCTACTGCAAGATTAGTAACATATTTATTATCCTTAAGTCCAGATTAAAGGTTTGCTGAAAATATTAGGCGGATGGGTCTTTGCTTTTTATATAAACATTTGGGAACATATTAATACTTGGGGTGATAGTATATGAAGTTGCGTTCAGTCTTTTTCGTTGGAAGTACAACGTTAATGCTGGGTAAGCTCAAACAACAGTTAAAAGGATATCTGGTCTTATCACTATCACAGCTACTGCGGGTGTTCAAAATGTTGCTGTTTAAAAACACATACATCAGCAATCCGCACTCCTTCGCTTTTGTGATAGATGGGCTAGTTAGACAGAGTGCACTGACGAGTGCATCGAATTCCAAGCGGTAGTCATAAGAGGTTTCAGACAGTCATATATGATTCAAAGAGCGACGGCAATTCACTCAGCCAACGGAGAGACGTTTAATGGGACTGGTAAAAACCGTTGTTACTCCATGCGGAGCAGTAAGATATCCTTCCCTTTTTGCTCAACATCGCTGCATCCCCTGATGAAAAGTGTCAACTGCAGTCGACTATCAGTAAAATTGTGTACATACTCTTCTAATATTATTCAACCAAGTACAAAAGCAGGAGGTATAGGCTGTTGTTCTCAGAAGTGGTGAAGAGGAGTCTAAAAGTTGTTCAAAAAGAAACGGAACTTTTGCTTTAAAATATATTGTCTATTGTACAACATTTTAAGTAATTCACCCTCAAAGTTTTTCCCTCTAATGGAAATACATTGCTCAAATCCGAGCTGTTATTTTAAGAAAGTCTCCTGGAAGCCACTTTCTGGGATGGGGTGCAGGTCTCTTGCTGCATTGTCCTGAATCGCCTACACCAATGTATTATTTTACTTTACGCTTAGATATTTTGGAGGAACATATCAACATTTTAACGCGAACAAACTGCTTAGTGGAATAAAAATACGGACTTATTGAAACGCACTACGTTGACGCTGCGCTGGTGCTTCGGATACATTTTCCTTGAGTGGACAGTAAACCAGCCGCGCAAGCTTCAACTTACATCTAGCACTCATGACACTCGTCAAATTCAATTTAACTGCGGACACATTTTCCTAGTTACAGTGCGTTTGAAAATAATAATTGCATTTTTGTTAAGTACCTCTCTGTGCAATCATTTTCCTGGAAAACGGTTGTTCGACGAGTTGAACTAGCTAAGTAAGCGGTACCTTGGACAGTATCACCTTTTGCACTTACTGTGACGATACTTTATTCGATCGGTAAAAATCTGTTTCACCTCATACCTATAGAAGTTGTCCAAGTCCGTAGAAATTTCACCGATTACAGTCGTGCAATTTATGACGTATACGAGTAGTCGCTTTACAATTTTATCAACATGACCAGTGAAAACTTGGTTGACGTCTAACCTGGTAAATAAAGGATCCATGACTTATTTAAGTCAGTGTAAATTGGTTTATAATAATGCCTTCGCAATTATGAAAAAGCCATATAATATATTGCAACCACTGTCTAATCGCTATAGGACCTAATCAATTCGCAGTACTTGAATCCTGAATCCAACTTGTAGTGGGCAACACAAGAAACAGAAGTAAATCAAAGGGCTCAATTCTGAGACAAGAAATGAATTCCATGAAATAATATATTTTAAAGATAAATGGACTGTGAACTGAAGCTGAACAGCAAATCCGCCAAATAATTGGTCTATTATCATGAGTAGCAGGATTTTAGTTGTACGTGGTATACATGTCACTAGTTCGCAACCTACGTAGCGCAGCCTAGTCCGTAAAATTATCAGACGCCTTTCGCCCAATTGAGGCTCGTCACTGGTGCGCACTGGTATCTCGGAACAAATAAATATGAGTTCTTTTCAAGGAAGTAAAATAAACAGTCAGGAAGCTAATAGAGAGCAAGTTCTCGTTATGCTATTGTTGGATAAATCGGATTACATTGAAAAGGCCAAAATAACCGTATCCAGCAAATTTCTAAATCAAATGTGTAACGCACTTCACAGTGTCGGTCCATGCTACGCATCAGAAACATGGGTAGTAACACTGCTGTGTGGCAAGTATAGTTTGCTTTTACTCGGCTGCAACCACTGTCAGTATAAACAACGGGGAGTTATGTTCGAAGGTTCCGGTCAAATCTATAGATCATCCATGGAACTGAGACAGAACGGGTAGCATAAACACACATGTTGCCCTCTGACACAGTGTTTGAAGACACGTTAGCTTGGCGTTGTTACATAAATCTTAATAGTGATTTGACCATTCATCGGATACTGTAATTGTGTTGATAATGCGGAAAAAAAAATTTACAAGCGGTGAGTGATTATTTACCAAACTTTAGATTTTGGGAGTGTAGGAAACTTTAAATAAAATTCATATTTCATCAGATTGATTTCTTTCATTGTTAGAACATTTTAGCGCCCTCCCTTTATTTTTCGTCTTTCTATGATGATTGGGTAAATCTTCTTATCCATACAATCCAATTTCTCGACAGTGTATTAAGTAGAGTGAATATATGCTTCCGGTTATACTTGCTTCCTGAAACTGTATATAATCTGATCAAATCCTTGACGACATTAACATTATTTTTCTCTACCGTTTCATGGTTGACATATGTAGCTGATATTGTCCATTCATGCAACCCGACAATGTTTGGGGAACAGAGCGTACGCATTAAATCAAAAGTAGTGACGCAGCTTCCTTCGTGATGTTGCTCCGTACACTTAGATGTTTGTTCTTTTTCGTGAGGTGATATCGGCTTCTACATAGCCACTGTATAGGTGCAATGACGTTAGCCAGTTTTGCCAATGTGCTTTGAAAAATCCACTTTTATGTCACTTTTATAAAAATTAGATTCTGATCATTAAAACTACTTCCTTTTCATGGGTTAACCATCGCGACCACATTATATTTTGATCCAATGAGGGTGGACTCACCGAGTGAGGGAAAGGTGTGCCATTTTTGATTTCTCGTAATCTGGACCATGTTGAGCAAGTAGTTTGCTGTATAGCAACAAATGCTCTAAGACCTAGCAAATTAATTATTGAACGTCTTAATTGAGGCGCCATGAAATGGTCAACTTTGCAATGAGCTCCTTAAACTTCAAAGTTAATATCGACATTATACCAAATTACATCGTCTGCTCACGGTCACGTTGACAGACGAGACGTACAGAATGGTGCATACTTTAATTGGTGTGCTACTAGCTGAATGCAAAAATTTCGGGATGGCAGAAAAGCAATTTCCAAGGTTAAAGTTGATATAGCACGCATCGAAATATTGGCCGCTTCTTGTTATCACCGTCGTTACGAATCCTGCTTCGTAAATGATATCCTGTTACAAATATTCGCATTAATTGCAAAATTCAAAGTCACGTAATATGTTATAGTTTGCAGGCTCTTTTATTGGACGTATCATTCGATAAGTACATACAGGATGTATTTATAAGTGTTCAAGTTTCAGAGAAACAAGGAACTTAAACAGCTACAGGTAGCAAGATTAGTAATACATTTATTATCCCTAAGTCCGGTTCAAAAGCTTGCTGAAAATAATAACGAGATAATTATTTGATTTTTATATAAAGATTTGGTAAAGTGGTACCATCTCGCAATACCAGGCTTCTTACTGTCTTATTTAGAATGATAAATGGGACTCAGTGCTTTAAAAATTATAACTTCAGATGATAGTGCATGTAAGTTGCGTGCAGTCTTTTATTTTTTATTTACAGCGTTACTGTTGAGTAAGTTCAGAAAACTGTTAAAGAGGTCTGTTCCTATTAATACCACAGCAACTGTGGGTGTTCACAATTTTGCTATTTAAAAACACATAAATCAGCAATACGCACTCCTTCGCTTTTTGTGATAGATGGGCTAGTTACCTAGAGTGCATTGTCGAGTACTCCGAATTCCAAGCGATGGTCATAAAATGTTTCAGACAGTCATATATTATTCAGCGAGCAAATGCTATTCACTCAGCTAACGGAGAGACGTTTAATGGGTCTGGTACAAACCGTTGTTACTCCATGCGGAGCAGTAAGATATCCTTCCCTTTTTGCTCAACATCGCTGCATCCCCTGATGAAAAGTGTCAACTGCAGCCTGCTATCAGTCAAATTGTGTTCATACTCTTCTAATATCATCCAACCAAGTACAAAGGCAGCAAGGTATAGGCTGTTGTTCTCAGAAGTGGTGAAGAGGAGTCTAAAAGTTGTTCAAAAAGAAACGGAACATTTGCTGTAACATATACTGTCAATTGTATAACATTTTAAGTAATTCACCCTCAAAGTTTTTCCCTCTAATAGAAATACATTGCTCAAATCCGAGCTGTTATTTTAAGAAAGTCTCCTGGAAGCCACTTTCTGGGATGGGGTGCAGGTCTCTTGTTGCATTGTCCTGAATCGCCTCTATGATTTGGAAATAAAGGCTATATACGTAGTTTTAAGTTTTGGAACCGGAAAATATCTGCAGGGGTTAGATCCGGAATGTACAGTCGATGGGGCAGGAATGCAGTGTGATGTTTTACTAGGTAGCTTAGGACAAGGAGCGATGCGTGAGCCGGCGCATTTCATGATGGAAAATCAAAGACTGGTTTTCCCCCCATTTCAGGCATCTTTCTGCGACAGCATTCCACAAACGTGCAAAAATTTGATGATATGGATCTAATCTGATGCAAATTTTGTCAGCAGCTTCTTAACAGTTAAAAGGTGGGTTTCATGGATCACCGGACGAATTCTGTCGAACTAGTTAACGTCTGTTGGTGAGAAAGTTAGTTCAGTCTTCGAATCATCATCGACTAAAATTCTGCCGTGTTCAACACAAAGTAAACCACTCAAACTACTGCGTGCGAACCATAAATTGCTCCCCGTATATTCACTAAGCAACTGAAAGATATTTGTAAATGTTTTTGCATGTTTGTAGCTCCATTTCACACAAACACTTTGTGCTATGAGCGCTTTCATTGTCTCTTGGTTACCACTCCGACCAACTATTGTGCACGTTCTCACAGCGGCTGTAGGCCCCCAACCAACAGTCAGATTGTAATGTGTCAAACGGCAGCTTTTATTTAAGCAAGCCTCCGCCTGCGCTTTGTAGTCACAGCGCGCTCCATCTACTGGTTGGCAGGGCTATTTTAAAAGTTCGATTTCATTTTGAACACAACTCTTATGCTAATACATCGGCTCCATAAAACAAAGACGTATGGATAATTTGTGGACGGTTGTTACAGGCAGCTGGAGAATGGCTTTGTATGGTTTGCACATCCTAAATGCGGTTAATATGTGGTTTTCTAGACTCAGGAGCGTTAACATATATACATATATGTATATATAAACGAATATTTTACGGCGGAGGCAAGCGGGCACAGGCCTCTTTCACTAACTAGCATATGTAGTGCATTAACGCATATGATCACAAATACGCGTAACACAGGGATATATTTGAAACGCCAGAATCAAGCCCATATAAGAATTTTTCTGAATGCCCCAGCCGGCTTTGCAATGAACACCTTTCCCAAAGATTTAAAGGAAATACAAGGATAATATCATAGATGCCTTTAGAAGTACATGTGATTCGGACGAGTGGTTCTGTTAATTAAGCAGCCTTGATTTATCTTACATGTTTAGCTTTCTCCATATTCAAATAGGACCTTAATTAAAGAGACACTGCGCTTATACTATCAGACAACCGTTGGTTTTAGAGTTCCCAAACTGCGTGTGATCGGCTGACTGAAATATTTTAAGAATAAATCAAATTTAACCAATTCATAAATGTATGTTTATTTTAAAGTAATTGGAACTAAATTATGTGTTTTCCAGTGCTCTGTTGAAGTGGTATCTTGGAGTGGTGAAAAATCATATCCGTTTAAATTGAAAAAATTGTGTACACCGCCCCGCTTGTTATCTGCTCTTAGTAGTATGCCAAAACTACTGCAATTGGTAGAGCTGCGTATGTCTCCACAATAAGAATAACGATAAAAGATGATCCAGGTATTTCGCCAGTTTTCAATTCGAATATATATGTATATATTTTCTTGCTTATTTAGCAAGATTTGAAATAGTTTTGCCTTATTCCTTGGACTGTGGGCTTATGTACGGCATTAGAATTAATTGGTACCATACAAATTGTCGGTACACCCGTCCTCCCACGTTCTTGCATGTAAAGCACTTGTTTTAGCAACATGCATTTCTAATTACCTAGAACACATCAGTAGGTATTTGCCCCAACGATGCAGATTCATTTTATAAACATCAAAGCAAAAGTATGATTTAAAATACCCTTCTCTTATTCATTTATTTTAAAGATACGCACTTTATACAACATTAATTTGCTTTGACATGTTTGCCTGCTTCTACAATATTGGTGTATTATTAATTGCTATTTAGACTAAAAACATATATTTGAAATGTTCCCTTTAGATATGCCGCTATTACTGTTTCGTGCTTGATTCAACAAAGTCCTTATTAGTTTTACAAATAGCAATTCCTAAGGTAACCTTTTGTTACTGTTTGGTGTAAGCTATATTTTGTGAAGGGTGGCTAACATTTTCATGTGGGAAATGTGGAGGAAGTAGTTACATTTTCCTAACTGCCCCTATTGTAGATTGCAACTGCCCTGGGTACCACAAAATCGCGCCAGCTAAAAACTGTATTAGGTTACTTGTCACTGCGTGCACATGCGATCTTATGAATATAGGAAAATCGGCAAGCGGCTGCTCACTGAATAACTAATTTTATACACTCAGGTAGGCTGAATAATTTTCGTCCACCTTTGTCAAACCTTATCTAGTTGGAAACGACTGTCCCACCAACCAGTCAAACGCCTATCTAAACATTCGCACTCGCCTGTAGATTTGTTTTACATTCAACTTAAATGAACTACACGTGAACAGTATGCTTTTCAGGTTGTTCCGTATTTTTTTCTCATTGTAAGCACTATTCTTTGCTCAATGTACGTTTGCGGACAATTCCGTTGCTCGATTGTGATGACGGTATAAGCAGAAGAAGCAGATCTGAGGTTCTTTATATCGTGAGAGGAATTTGCTTAAACTTATTCATAGGTTGATGCAACGACATGTCCTGCTTTAATGACTTGCATCAAGTGGCATGAAAGAAACTGATGCTCATTTGCATAAAAATTCTCGCTGGAAATTGAAAATGCGAAGCTCAGATAATTAAACACATTTCTTCATTTGAAGTTAATCACGTACGCATATATTTCTAACTGGGTTAGCAAAAATATGTGGACAAATAAATGGTTACTTATCTTGATGTAGTAAAGCAATCGTTGCAAATTTAAAATCTACATTAGTAAAATTCCGTCCACAATACAGAATATATTCTGTCAGAAAAAGTAAACATGAACGAATTTAGGTGAATTGCACAAATTTGTGAACCGTTTGATGATAATTAAGTTAATGTCCCAATCGAGTGCAGCCAAATAGGATATTCCAAGCAGGCCTATATATAACATCAATTGCAATGGGTAATGAGATGCGTTAAATGAACAAGGCCGCTTTGCCTATACGTGAAGAATCAATACAAAGGATAATTTTATTTTCCGAATCTTTAGGCAGGTAATTTCGTAATTCGTCATTTCTTGACTATAACATATTAAACCAATTATCCAACAACCTTGAATATTTTTAAGTTTTGAGGCACCTTTAATAATTTAGTTGCAGGTCGCAACACAAATTTACTTATATGTAATTATATTATCGGCTACGCGAGGCAGGTGTTCTCAGACATGATCATGGTAAGATTGTAATAGGTGATCAAGGAAATAGAATAGGATTGTCAGGGAGTACCACATATGTTGGTACATTATTGCATTTATGTGTTCCTGCAGGTGTGTGTATCTGTGTTGCTTCGCTTTGTGATGCATGTGCTGCTTTTGCCGGTGTTTAAACGGGTCGCAAATACTAAAGCGACGCTTGAAGTCAGTTGATTTGCATTGAATGCACGGATGAGCATTACGATGCTGGTATACAATGTTTCGACATTATGAAACAAGTGGCAATGACTTTATTTATTGGCGAGTCACAAAAGCCACGTCACAGTGTTGTTTAACGGAAAATTGTGGCTTTTATATGGTGAACTCTTGCAGAGCGAAAATCCAACATGTCTTTAAACACTGCCGCCGAACTACTTGCAAGAATGGAGTAAACTCGAACCACCTAGCTGACCACAAGGGGAGATTGTTCGGCTAACCAGGCATATATATATATAATAAATTTTGTTAGGATCGTTAATGCAGAGAAATCGACATTGTTTAAATTTGATAGTAGAATACTAGTAAGCGGAATGTCGCTCAACCCTCCTATTTTAAGTAAGGTGGTTTGAACAATAGATCCTTAATGCGCTGATCATTGCTACCGCCCTTAACTAGTACTTACCAACTTTTGAGATTATGGAATTTCGCGCTACATTATGCGTAGTATATTGACGGGTAAGGAAGGCGATTGTAATGGCAATAAATTCGCTTCACTACCTTCTGTTGCTTTGTCAGCATGTCGTCGCGAATTAATTGCACATCTTAGTTTATCTATGCTGCCTTAACAGACCGTTTTAGTTGACCGGGAGCGTCTTTGCAAACCCAATATTTTGAGTTTGTATAGCCGTAGAGCTTATTTTACTACCGTGGAAAATACTACGTTTCATCGGGCGATGAAAAAATGCTTGCATTGTTAAGTCTATTGACAAAAGGACTGTATTAACGGACGTTCCCCTATCTATATGCAGGCTGCAAGCAGCTACATTTTTTCAAATAATAACATTAACAAATGAAGACTGAATTATGTTATGTGACAAATGGCACAATTTCATCCTCTGTAACGCGAATTTTCTATATAATGTGTATTAAATTCTCCTGCAATGAGGGTATTGTTCTGTTTATTTTTCATTGCAATGTACAAAGCCGTAATCATTTTGCAATCCCTGTTTGAAGTGGATTTTTGAAATCAGTAAGATACAGAAAATGGCACTAATCACTATCTCTCGGCCATGGATGACACCAAATTTATCTCGTAACACACTTTTGTAGATCTTTAATTAATTCATATCTAACCTTTGGCTTGTGACCAGTAATCAATTCTCTTCTTCGGCCATTTTCATCATCCTAGCTACGGATGATACCAGGTAGTTATGTCAACGTCGGTAAACTCACACTTCTGCCCCGTCTTGTTCACCATTACGAAAAACCGCTGCGCTGAGTTCAGCCAGTAGTATAACGATGGCCTGTGCTAATATTGCATGCTGGAGTAAAATAAAGGTTATAAGTTTTGTCGCTTATTGAGGAATCTGCCGTTAATTCCTTTTTTAACATTCAACTTGTTGAAGCCATTGGGAATTTATTGGTTGAAGCGACTGCATTTGGTTGTTAATGCCCAGATGGCCGCTAGCGTGTTGACTTGTCATAGGTTTCGTTTGCCATAATATTGGTCCCTTCACATAATTTATTGTGGATATGGTACCCTAAACTAAACTTCCTCATTGAATCGCTAGCCATCTGTGCGGTATTTTAACCAAACTTTTCCAGTAGCATCTCACGCAGTATACCTCAGCATTATTCACAATTTTTATTATTTACAGCTTTTGTTTGGGAAAAAACCTAATCGTTTGTCAGACGCACAGCTGACCTTACGAGATATTTCTTTCATTATGCCAACACGTTTGTTCGAGGATATGTGTGCAGTTTAACTTCAAGGACTCACAACTCTGAAAACAGTGGTTGTCGTGAGACGCACTACTTTAAGAACGGCAGCGTATACAGGATTTTTAGGCCAAGTTTAACTCCCTTAACAGCTTTAAATGAGGATCATATGAGTGTACGGTGGATGACACTATCATCCAAGAGTAGACCTCATTTTATTTGACGGGATTTCATTAGGGTCACTTGTGGTTGTCGCCACTTGCTTAAGTTTAGCCACGATTTCATTTTGAAATACCGCAGGAGAAATTTGGCTTCGTTCACACTAAACGTACTTAAACATGTATACCAAGAGAATTAAGCCACTAGTATCGCGGGATATAATTCTCAGTCATCGACAGAGAAATTGAAGTAGACAAGAACTCTACTCCCAAGTTACCAACATAAACAGAGATATGCAACACGCTTTTTGGTACGTCTAATTTTGAGCTTATATTTTCCACCTGAAAATCAAAAGATCTATTTAATCTTAATGATCCTTACCAGCAACAATTTAGTTTCCAGTTCAATGGTTCTAAACTCAACAAAACCATGATAATTTAAATGGATGCAAAAGGCGTAAACTTCGATCGCTCGTACCCTATAGTTAATTGGTATATATACATATATATGTGTAAATTAAACTAGCAGCTTTCGAAGGCTGAGGGAGGATGAATCTCCGGTTTAGCAAGTTCTATGGGAAATAAATTCCTAGCGAATACCTCAAGTAATTTCTTTCACATAGCTTTCATGGTTGGTGATAGATATGGAATGTTTTGCTTAAGCGTTCGCCGTATCTACATAATTCCACAAAAGGTATCCATGTAAGTGATAAGGGCATCAGCCATAGTACTGCCATTTTTGTACTAATGGTTTACGGAGGCAAACCATGCCTTTCTGACTGTAAGTGATTATCCATTTTAGTCGGTATATTGATGTTATTATCAATTGTTAGTAGATACCTATGTTGATGGAATTGTTTGCACCATTTGTGCCGGATTGATGAACTGAAATATTAAGAAAACAGCCCAATGTTTGTGAAGCATCGTTTTTGTCAGCATGGTTGGATTATTGCTTAGTCGAATGTAGTGAACGCCAGCCAATGTATAGCAGACTTTTCAAAAGCAAAATCTTCAATCTTCACTTTGACATTTGATTTCCGCCCCAAGCCAGCTTTGGCTCATGGTTAAGTTGTCAACTTGCTAAAAATTCTTTCACACAGTTGTATAAAGTTGATCTTGACGAACTGACTAATACTTATTACAATGGTTAATAATTACCTAATGTAATTAGCTAATCATAGTAAATTGCCAAATACCAGCGGATGCTTTTTGGGCAGTCTTTCGTCCTTGTAGACGTCGACAGCTTAAATATAAATCTTTCGGTTCTTTTTCTGATGATAATTTTTGCGGTCGACTAATAACCTGCGTTTTTGTTCCAACCTGAGGTTGTTGTTATACTGTCGGCACTTATAATGTCTGATTTTCTTCAGTAATGTACTGTAGATTGTTGCACGCGTGACTCCAAATGGTAGGAAAATCATGCCTTATTAAGTTAACAATATCCTCAATGTTGTTCAGATCACTAGGATGGTACTTTAGTAACGGTCTAAAAATATAACACCAATGTTGCTACCTATTAGAAAACATTATATTATCCGTGATTTCACATGGTTTCATGCGTCACGACGGATGTGATCCACATCGATTCATGTGAAAACTAGATATCTTAAATTCATATTGGTGGGCTAGCTAAGCGGTCTGCGTGTAGTTCAGTCATTGTTCTGCTATCAAATTTCGGTGCAATTAAATGACATTAGATTTGTAAAATTGAGCTTGTGCGTGCACTACATATTCGCGGTTGTCTAAGAGACAATTTTATAAGCTGCTGTTACACCGTACTAATAAGAATGCATCAAGGCCTACCGAAGGCCTAAGTTGAATAACGATGCTCATGCATGCTCATGCATGTGTGAGATACAGGTTCCAGAACGTTTGTTAGCAAAACACTAGTGTACATAACTCCGTTGCTGCCGAGTTTTTGTAAAATCATTTTGGCTGATTAGATTGTACGTCGTCTATCCTGGAAGAACATATTTAATGAGCTGTCCGATGAAAAATGTTCATTATTGAGTTCTAGTATAGAATAATTTGAACCCAAATGTGAAATATTCGTTCATTTATGCTAGACCTGATAGAAGCTGATGGGCCCTCCAACATGACATCTCCTGGTTCGTGGCACAGTTAGTTTACAAGTCCTGTCGCGTAGTTTCCGTATGAAGTTAGGGGAAAACCATAATTTGCGTAGATTCGAATAAGTCTTTTGGTTCATGTGATTTTGTATCAGCGTTACGCTGTGTTTCAGTCTTCGCAACCAAAGTGGCTCGAGATTAAGCTGCTGGCTTTTATCTTGATGTCTCAAGCTGGAACAAATGCTGTACAAGCGTTTAGTTAGTGCTCTCTGTAAGATTTCCAGAAATTTCCTCTCACTCATACACATGTTTCCATGCATGATGCTGTTGTATACGAGGAAGTAAATTGTGAATATTAGAAAATATCGTATCTGGCAGTGGCTGTATGAATTTTATGGCATATATTATCCATAACTCTGGCGCTGCCATTTTATACTCTACTTGTACTGAGAAATTTGGTTTGAAAAGTAGCAAATGATTGAATCACAGTTAGACAATTTCACACAGACGCGTACATTATTCAGTTGAACACACCACTGGGACCAACCATCCTTGTGACATAATGGATGATTTACTAGTCGATAACTTATTGTCCATATATACTTGAAGCATGCTAAATTCACATTTGACATTAGTTTTCTGCGTAAGCTACAGTACTTTAATTTCACACATTTAACTAGTTTTGATTAATCTTGATGAGTAAAAACCTAGGAATGGAAAAAAGTGTTTAAGAGTGCTTAATTTAAATCTGACTAGATACAGCTTTTAGAAAATATGAATTTCAATGCTTTCTAAGACTACAAGTGTGTTCACAATGATGGTCCATAACCCTATGTAGATTACACATGCAAATTGATGCAAACGTATATTGTTAACACAAGATTTTGAGTAGGCGTTACATACGCACAAAACTAGATGCAAAGGAGGCATTAATCGGGCAAACATTTGTTTCGTATCGAAATATTTTTCATACCAGTCGCATTTGATGTTCCAACAATAGTTCCGACATCATTTGTATGTTCCACCGTCTCTTGTTGAAGTTAAACAAAGATGTGTGACCATGATGATTTTCATCCAGCTCTATTCAAATCCCAGGGTCTTGCTATTGTTAGTAATTTACACGAATAACTAATGAAACTGTGGGTGCTTGAAACTGTCCCAACCGAAAGGAGCCGCTCCTTTATTGTTCCGAATTTCTAAGGAGGCTTGCATTCGGAATTAGACAAACAGTTAGGAATCAGTCTGGTCCCCATCGCTTCCAAATTACTTGCCTCTGTTGTTTTCCATAAGCTGACTGGAGCTCCTAAAAGCCAGATTCGTGAGGAGCAAACCGGGTTTCGTCAGGGTCGTGACTGCATCGACCACACCTTCACCTTGCGTCAATTGTTGGAGCACTGTCGCACATACTGGCGGTCCACTGTAAGTCTTTTTTTCGCCATCGAAGGTGCCTATGGTTCGGTTGATCGATGGGCCCTTTAAGCTGAATATTAAGTAGACATGTACCCAAGAATTATAAAAATATTATCCGCGCACTATACACTTGTAGCACAAGCAGAGTGAGAACTTGCGGCAAGCTGTCGCTGCCATCCAATATATCTAGTGATGTGAGACAAGGATGCCCGTTGCCACTTTCCTCTTCAACTTCGCAATGGAGATAAGATTTACAGGACACGACATAGAAGGTGTGAAGCTAATGTCAGGAGAACGACTTCTTGAAGTGCAGTATGCGCATCATATTGCCCTCGCCTCTGAATGCACAGAGAAGTGCCTAGCTGCACTGTACAGATTATCACTCGCCTTAAGCCACTTCGGGCTTTGCTTTGCACCATTAAAGTGCAAAGCTTTCCCCCAAGATTTGCAGGAATCGCCTCCTGCGCTTACCCTTGATGGGGATCAGCCAGAAGTTGTTCAGATTTATAACTACCTGAGAACTTGTATCAACGCCTTTAGGATCGAAGATGAGATCACGAAACGTATAAAAATGCTCGAGGTGTTTTGCTAGTTTTCGCCACGTACGACGTCAGGCACGACATCACTCTCGCCCTGAAGCGTATAAGGTAAAATGAAGCGGAACGTTCGACCCTACTATACTGTTGCGAATTCTGGCCCCTTAGATCAGTGAACATAAAGGGCCTGGTTACGTTCAACAACCGGTGCTTTTGCAGTTTGCTTAACTTCTGGGGAAAACGCGCGTGATTAACGAGCATGTTTGACGCAATGTTTATGACACCGGAAAAGAAACCGAACCGCTCAGCGCCGTCATTTCCGACACCAGACTCCGATGGTTCGGCCACGCGTTCCACTTACCAGCCCACCGGCTTCAGCAAGGTGCGTTGTTTGCTCGCTTGGAGTGTGGATGGAAGAGGAGAGGCGGCCAAGCGATAATGTAGTCTAGAGGAATAAAGGCCCTATCTTCCCAACTGGCGTTAGAGCGTCAAGGCTCCCTACTTAAGGTCCTAAATACAATGAACACGTTTGGCTAGGAACATCTGTTGACATGGCTAGGATTCGCCCTCAGTGGCGTTCCTGTTGCGAGTTACGTTGTCCTTCCACATCCCTTTAAGCATCCCAGCAACCACTATCTAAGTACGCAGCATAATATATTTCACATAATAATATTTTAGCTCTAGCAGCAGGCGGGTGGCTTTCCGGAACAATGCCCTTCAGTTGCTGGTAGCTCATCTGGCGTGCAACATTTATATTTTTTTCTTTCTGTTATTTTTACGTATTGCAATACAGTGCTAATGTGTTAAACACCTATAGCTAACGTGGTAATAATCGATGATACACGATCTCTGATAAAGTTCTTCCATATAATCATATCTTGATTGAAACACGTCCATTGTTCGTCACTTAAATCCCCAAGATTTAAGTAGGATTGATCAAGATGACAGTTCATGTAATGCGATTTGACACTACTGCTGCAAACATGATCGCGAAATGCCAACAATATGGCAAGGAACAAAATGCTTTTTTCTCAACAAAACGCCAGAATGTGCTTGGAAGCAAGCATCTGTTGCCGTGCAATCTAGTAGATATGTTCAAGAAGCCTGGCGGCTAATAATCCAGCCACTGTATTTGAGATCCTCAAATAGCCTAATAAGCAATTCAGTTCTAGTTGAGAAAATTGCTGAGGCGCTGATGACTGCACAGCAACAGTTGCAGAGTCATCATTAGTAAAAGTCCATTTATGAAGCAGGACAAATCTTCACGCTCCCTGACTTTATCATCTAATGAAGCAAATCTTCAACTTTTGTAACTGGAAGCTCGTAGTAGTGCGGAGTGGATTGAAACGCAGTGGATATACAAAGATAAGAGATCGTATGGTGATTTTTTGTTTCTAATATCTTTCTTAGTAACCATGCAAATATAGCATTCCGGTATGTGGGTTGT
>OX104063.1:43753263-43839924 GCA_944474145.2 Dicrocoelium dendriticum
TTCTGAAAACAGTGGTTGTCGTGAGACGCACAACTTTGAGAACGGCGGCGTATACAGGATTTTAAGGCAAAGTTTAACTCCCTTAACAGCTTCAGAGGAGGATCATTTGAGTGTCCGGTAGATGACACTATCATCCAAGAGTAGACCACATTTTATTTGACGAGATTTCATTAGGGTCACTTGTGGTTGTCGCCACTTGCTTAAGTTTTGCCACGATTTCATTTAGAAATACCGCAGGAGAAATTTGGCTTCGTTCACACTAAACGTACTTAAACATGTATACCAAGCGCATTAAGCCACTAGTATCGCGGGATATAATTCTCAGTCATCGACAGTGCAACTGAAGTAGACAAGAACTCTACTCCCAAGTTACCAGCATATACAGATATATGCAACACGCTTTTTGGTACGTCAAACTTTGAGCTTATATTTTCTACCTGAAAATCCAAAGTTCTATTTAATCTTAATGATCCTTACCAGCAACAACTTAGTTTCCAGTTCAATGATTCTAAACTCAACAAAACCATGATAATTTAAATGGATGCAAAAGACGTAAACTTCGATCGCTCGTACCCTATAGTTAATTGGTATATATACATATATATGTGTAAATTAAACTAGCAGCTTTCGAAGGCTGAGGGAGGATTAATCTCTCGCTTAGCAAGTTCTATGGGGAAGTAAATTCCTAGCCAATACCTCAAGTAATTGCTTGCACATAGATTTCACGGTTGGCGATAGATATGGAATGTTTTGCTTAAGCGTTCGCCTTATCTACATAATTCCACAAAACATATCCATGTAAGTGATAAGGGCATCATTAATAGTACTGCCATTTTTGTACTAATGGTATACAGAGGCAAACCATGCATTTCTGACTGTAAGTGATTATCCATTTTAAACGGTATATTGATGTTATTATCAATTGTTAGTATATACCCATGTTGATGGTCTTGTTTACACCATTTGTGCCCGATTGATGAACTGAAATATTAAGAAAACAGTCAAATGTTTATGAAGCATCGTTTGTTGTCAGCAAGGTTGGATTATTACTTACGTCGAATGTAGTGAACGCCAGCCAATGTATAGCAGACTTTTCCAAAGCAGAACCTTTAATCTTCACTTTGACACTTGATTTCCGCCCCAAGCCATGGTTAAGTTGTCAACTTGCTGAAAATTCTTGCACACGGTTGTATAAAGTTTATCTTAACGACCTGACTAATACATATAACAATGGTTAATAATTACCTAATCAAATTAGCTAATCATCGTATATTACCAAATACCAGCGGATGATTTTTGGACAGTCTTTCGTCCTTGTAGACGTCAACAGCTTAAATATTTCGGTTCTTTTACTGCTGATAGTTTTGTGGACTACTAATAACCTGCCTTTTTTTCAACCTGAGATTGTTGTTATACTGTCGGCACTTGTAATGTCTGCTTTTCTTCAGTAATATACGGTATATTGTTGCACGCGTTACTCCAAAAATGTAGGAAATTCATGCCTTATTAAGTTAATAATATCCTTAGTGTTGTTCAAATCACTAGGTTGGTACCCTAGTAACGGTCTGAAAATATAGCACCAATAATGCTACCTATTAAAAAACATTATATTATCCGTGATCTCACATGGTTGCATGCGTCACGGCCGAAGTGATCCACATTGACTCATGTAAAAACTAGATATATTAAAGTCATACTGGTGAGCTAGCTAAGCGGTCTGTGTGTAGTTCAGTCATTGTTCTGCTATCGAAGTTTGGTGAAATTGAATGACATTAGATTTGTAAAAATGAGTTTGCGCTTGCAATATATATACGCGGTTGTTTAAGAAACAATTTTATAAGCTGCTGCTACACCGTAATAATAAGAATGCATCAAGGCCTACCAATGGCCTAAGTTGAATAACGATGCTCATGCATGCTCATGCGCGTGTGAGATACAGGTTCTAGAACGTTTGTCAGCAAAACACTAGTGTACATATCTCTGTTGCTAGCGAGTTTTGGGTAACATCATTTTGGCTGATTAGATTGTACGTGGTCTATCCTGGAAGAACATATTTAATTAGCTGTGCGATGAAAAAATGTTCATTATTGAGTTTTAGTATGGAACAATTTGAACTCAGTCTTGAAATATTCCTTCATTTATGCTAGACCTGATAGGAGCTGATGGGCCTTTCCACACGACATCTTCCCCTGGTTCGTGGCCCAGTTAGTTTACATGTCCTGTCGCGTAGTTTCCGTAAGAAGTTATGAGAAAACAATAATTTGCATAGATTAGAATAAGTCTTTTGGTTCAGGTGATTATGTATCAGCGTTACGCTGTGTTTCAGTCTTCGCAAACAAAGTGGCTCGAGCTTAAGCTGCTGACTTTTATCTCGATGTCTCAAGCTGAAACCCTTGCTGTACAAGCGGTTAATGAGTGCTATCTTTAAGATTTCCAGAAATTTCCTTTCACTCATACACATGTTCCCATAAATGATTTTGTTGTATAAAAGGACGGCAATTTTGAGAATTAGAAAATATCGTATCTGGCGGTGGCTGTATGGATTTTATGGCATATATTTATGCATCACTCTGGCGCTGCCATTTTATACTCTACTTGTACTGCGAAATTTGGTTTGGAAAGTAACAAATGATTGAATCACAGTTAGACAATTTCACACAGACGCGTTCATTATTCAGTTGAACACACCACTGGGACCAACCATTCTTGTGACATAATGGATGATTTACTAGTCGATAACTTATTGTCCATATATAATTTAAGCATGCTAAATTTATATTTGACATTAGTTTGCTGCGTAGGCTACAGTATTTTTGAAAATTATCTTAACAATTATTTTCACACATTTTAACTAGTTTTGCTTAATCACGATGACTAAAAACATAGGGATGGAAAAAATACTTAAGCGTGCTTAATTTAAATCTGACAAGATTTTGTAAGATCCGGCTTTAAGAAAATATGAATTTCAATGCTTTCTTAAACTACATGTATGTTTACAATGATAGTCCATAACCCTATGTAGATTACACATGCAAATTTATGCAAACGAATATTGTTGACACAATAATTTGAGTAGGCGTTACATACGCACAAAACTAGATGCATTACAGGCATTAACTGGACATACATTTGTTTCGCATCGAAATGTTTTTGTAGAACATTCGCATTCGATGTTCAAACAATAGTTCCGCCATCATTTGTATGTTCCACCGTCCTTGGTGAAGTTAAACAAAGAGGTGGGGCAATGATGTCTTTCATCCAGCTCTATTCAAATTCGAGGGTCTTGCTTTTGTTAATAATTTACAAGAATAACTAGTGAAACTGTGGGTATTGGAAACCGTCTCAACCGACTGGAGCCGCCCGTTATTGTTCCGATATTCTTTGGAGGCTCGCGTTCGGAATAAGACAAACATTGAGGAATCAGTCTGATCCCCATAGCTTCCAAATTACTTGCCTCTGTTATTTTCCATAAGCTGACTGGAGCTCCTAAAAGCCAGATTCGTGAAGAGTAAACCGGGTTTCGTCAGGGTCGTGACTGCATCGACCACACCTTCACCTTGCGTCAATTGTTGGAGCACTGTCACACATACTCGCGCTCCACCGTATTCTTTTTTCTCGACATCGAATGTGCCTATGGTTTGGTTGATTGATGGGCCCTTTAAGCTGACTATTAAGGAAACATGTGCCCAAGTATTATAAAAATATTATCCGCGCACCATAAACTTGTAGCACAAGCAGAGTGAGAACTTACGGCAAGCTGTCGCTGCCATCCAATATATCTAGTGATGTGAGACAAGGATGCCCGTTGTCACTTTCCTCTTCAACTTCGCTATGGAGATAAGATTTACAGGATACCATTTAGAAGGTGTGAAGCTAATGTCAGGAGAACGACTTCTTGAAGTGCAGTATGGGCATCATATTGCCCTCATCTCTGAATGCACAGAGAAGTGCCGAGCTGCACTGGACAAATTATCACTTGCCTTAAGTCACTTCGGGCTTTGCTTTGCACCATTAAAGTGCAAAGCTTTCCCCCAAGATTTGCAGGAATCGCCTTCTGCGCTTACCCTTGGTGGGGTCAGCTAAAATCTGTTCAGATTTATAACTACCTGTGAATTTGTATCAACGCCTTTAGGATCGAAGATGAGATCACGAAACGTAAAGTAAATGCTCGAGGTGTTTTGCTAGTTTTCGCCACGTACGGCGTCAGGCACGACATCACTCTCGCCCTGAAGCGTATAAGATAAAATGAAGCGGAACGTTCGACCCTACTATACTGTTGCGAATCCTGGCCCCTTAGATCAGTGAACATAAAGAGACTGGTTACGTTCGACAACCGGTGCTTTTGCAGTTTGCTTAACTTCTGGGGAAAACGCGCGTGATTAACGAGCATGTTTGACGCAATGTTTATGACACCGGAAAAGAAACCGAACCGCTCAGCGCCGTCATTTCAGACACCAGACTCCGATGGTTCGGCCACGCGTTCCACTTACCAGCCCACCGGCTTCAGCAAGGTGCGTTGTTTGCTCGCTTGGAGTGTGGATGGAAGAGGAGAGGCGGCCAAGCGATAATGTAGTCTAGAGGAATAAAGGCCCTATCTTCCCAACTGGCGTTAGAGCGTCAAGGCTCCCTACTTAAGGTCCTAAATACGATGAACACGTTTGGCTAGGAACATCTGCTGACATGGCTAGGAGTCGCCCTCAGTGGCGTTCCTGTTGCGAGTTACGTTGTCCTTCCACATCCCTTTAAGCATCCCAGCAACCACTATCTAAGTACGTAGCATAATATATTTCACATAATAATATTTTAGCTCTAGCAGCAGGCCGGTGGCTTTCCGGAACAATGTCCATCAGTTGCTGGTAGCTCATCTGGCGTGCAACATTTATATTTTTTTCTTTCTGTTTCTTTTACGTATTGCAATACAGTGCTAATGTGTTAAACACCTATAGCTAACGTGATAATAATCGATGATACACGATCTCTGATAAAGTTCTTCCATATAATCATATCTTGATTGAAACGCGTCCATTGTTCGTCACTTAAATCCCCTAGATTTAAGTGGGATTGATCAAGATGACAGTTTATGAAATACGATTTGACACTACTGCTGCAAACAAGATCGCGAAATGCCAACAATACGGCAAGGAACAAAATGCTTTCTTCTCAACAAAACGCCAGATGGTGCTTGGAAGCAAGCATCTGTTGCCGTGCAATATAGTAGATATTTTCAAGAAGCCTGGCCGCTAATAATACAGCCACTGTATTTGAGATCCTAAAATAGCCCAATAAGCCATTCAGTTCTAGTTGAGAAAATTGCTGAGGCGCTGATGACTGCATAGCATCAGTTGCAGAGTCATCATAAGTAAAAGTCCATTTATGAAGCAGGACAAATCTTCACGCTCCCTGACTTTATCATCTAATGAAGCAAATCTTCAACTTTTGTAACTGGAAGCTCGTAGTAGTGCGGAGTGGATTGAAACGCAGTGGATATACAAAGATAAGAGATCGTATGGTGATTTTTTGTTTCTAATATCTTTCTTAGTAACCATGCAAATATAGCACTCCGGTATGTGGGTTGTAGGTTCTCACATAAAAATAAGACTTCCAACTTGCAGGCTTTATGTTGTCCTTCTACTAATTCGCGAAGCATTTCCTCACGATAATGACACGCAATATGAGGTGCCCATTTTTGGGCTTGGTACCTAAGGGGTATTTCAAAGTAAACTTTGTGCACAAACTTCAAAAACGAATTGAAATTGCTCCTTTGGAGAACGAATGTATAACATCGGCATATTTAGAAAATGCAACAGGTGAATTTTAACATTTAGATTGACCTGAATCATCCATGGGCATTTCTGAAACGAAATCAGACTGGTAAGTAATTATCTATTTAGATAAAATCTGGAATAGCGTTATAACTAGAACATGCCAAAAAACGGGTTTCGTATTAAAAATCAGCATTATTAGTTAAGGTAGAATAATCTGATGATCTCTTACATCTAACAGTTGACAAAGCTTCCTTATAAGAAGAAACATCAGCGGTACGCTTAAAGCGAACAATTGTTTTCGATTTATTCACCATCAGGCTTGGTACAAAAATATACGTTGAGAAGAGGAGTTCATACGGAAAAACAGAGGGTAACTATTGATTGAACAAAAATGCATACTGCTTCAGCGCTAGCGAGTACCCGAGCTCCTGACCGATGGTGTAGCTGTGATGGAACTCGATAGAAGATATCAAAAGACTTGCGCTTATCAATCAGATGATTGGTGCAGATCAGATGGTTGGTTTATAACACTCAACTGAGTTTTTTCTCGTTGGGTGGCGAGCGACGTTGGTAAATGTTCCTTGATTCGCTTTTCCAAGGATCTGGTCGTGCGCCCAATGTACCTGGCCTCACAGGATCAGGTGAACCGGTAGACTACCATTGATTGGCGTTGATGAGGCATCTTGTCTTTGAACATAGGAGTAAAGAGCGAACGGCTTGTTAAAACGACACTCAGTTGAGCTGCATTAAAGGTCTTTCGGCAAGTCTGTATCAGTCGTCATGTACATATCTCTGCCGGTATGTCACCTTTGAAGGTGAGTTGGAGAAATAGCTGTTTCTTTTCCAGTGTTTGTACTGTTGGTCTTGGGCTACTCGACTTCATATGAACGTCAATGAATGGTTCTGGATAACTGTTTTCGCGAAGAGGTTGCTTGATTTGCTTCATTTATTCGTCAATTGTGTCATCACTACATATTATCCGTGCATGATTGGCTAGTGTATGTACCAGTGTTATTTTTCGGCTTATTGGCACAAAACTTCCGAAGTGTTTGTGTATTGGCCTGTCCAATACGGCTTTCTATAGACTCCTATCTGAATTGATCCATCTTCTCGTCGCTCTAAGTTTGCATCTAAGAAGTGCATTTGGTTATCCATTTCTTCTTCAACTGTGAATGTGGCGTTAGGATGCGCCTTGTTAAAACACTGGACGACATTTAGCAATTGTTCGTCTGTTCAGTTATGTAGAACTTGTCTTCAACATAAAGTCGGTAGAAACGAAGGCCAGAGAAAACCGATTCTAGTGGACCATCCTCTAACATTCCCATATAAATATCAGCCAATAGTGGTCCTAGAGGTGATCCCATCGCTACCCCATCTACTTGTCTGTACAATTCATTGTTGAATTGGAATTGGATGTTATAAGTGCATCTGAGTAATAGCTGCTTCAGATGGACAGTTGGTATTTCGATCTTTATCTTGTGCTGCTCAATGCAAGTACAAAGATAGTTAACTGTTTCTATAAGTGGGACATTCGTGAACAGGGATAGGTCGTCCAAAGAAAACATGCGAAGGGTGTCCGTAAGTTGGTGAGAGGCTATCCTTTTCCTAACAGGATACAAAATAGACGTTAACCATTTTGCGATGGTGTGATATGGTGAGTTCCTCATATCCAATATCGGTCGAAATAGTGCACCTGGCTTGTGTATTTTTGGGAGACTGTAAAGTCTAGGAATTATGGGGCCGGTGGGTCTTATTCTTTCATAACTTTCTTTAGTTATGTGACCATCAGTGACCAGTGATTTCAAACACTGTCAGTTGTGTGTGTGTGACCATATGACACGTTACGTTAAGCATTTTAAAATTTTGTTCAATCAATAGTTACTGTCTGATTTTCCGTATGAACTCCTCTTCTCAACTTATATATATCTGTACCAAGACCGATGATGAATAAATCGAAAAAGTTGTTCGCTTTTTGCGTACCGCTGACGTTTCTTCTTACAATAAATAATTAAAATGGGCATATTACACGATATAAAACTTCCTTGAACTGCGTTATTCAATAGACTATCTGGCAACGTGGTGGGTAGATCGATCATTGTTGACGTTCTGCTTAGCTTCTCTTAATGACCACGAGAATTTGTTCTTTACTGATTCTGATTCGAAGTGGATTCTAAGGACAAGATGAACATGTTAAACAAAGGCAGGGATATGTCAGTTCGACGAGTTAAATGATTTATGGGAGCAGCCAAGGGAGTCTAGTTTTACCGGTGATTGGATGTAATTCATGGCGAGTTAAATGGCCGAAAGGGAAATCTCGACATTATCTATACAGCTTATTCTTGTAATTTCCGGGCAGAAATGTTTAGGGTCCGCATCCACATTCTTGGAAGCAGTGAAACAATAACGTAAGACTGCAAAACTAGCAGGTAGTTTGTTTAAGTGTTGAACAACCTAACCGGTCATTTCCGTGATCTAAGACCTCTGATCGCGCGTTCTATAACGAAATAACCAGTCATAACCCTATAATGACCGACCAATCGATGAGTTGATTTTGAAGACAGGGTTTAGAAAACCAAACTGCGTCTAGTAGAAGACGAAGATGCAGGGATGATATTATCAAATCATCCATCGTCATCGATCACAATACAAGCTAGTATTGAGGTCGATGGGCATGCGCGAAATGACAATGACATCTCACAATCTTCGTCTTCTGATAATCTTATTTATAAGTGGAAAGCCTTGTTTCAAAGGAAATTAACATTCCCATGTTGTGCAATGTTTATAAAGTGAGCTTCACTTGCGCCGGTTGTATAATTTTATGATGTGTGCTAATTAGAGGTTATAACAGCAAGTCAGGCTAAAACTTTGAAAGTGCACCATCGATTCGGATTGATGGAAGCTACACAACGGCGTGTGTTTTTTGTAGATTCAGTGACACGCTGGCACAACAACAACGAATTCTTCGGCATTTTATTCGCTAAGACCTACACACACAATCTTGCATTTAGTGAGTTCCTGCAGTGACTTTGAGATACCATTCGAGAGAGCCTTTTAAAGCTATTAATCAAAGTAAACCTATGCTGTGCAACCCCGTACGTCCTAGCTACATGCTATTTCGTCGCGTCACATTAAACATCATATTTTTGTGGACCTTATGTCAAAAGGTGTGTACTATTTTGGAAACCCCTGCGCCGAGTGTAGCACAATTACCAAACTTGTTAATTAGACAGCTCTGTTAAAAGAGGTAGACAATCGATGCAGCCCTAAGGATGTTGCCATCATAACCTAAAAGTGCACACGAACTTGAAATATAGGTCGGAGAAGCATGTCAGTTGGACTTGCATTCAACTACAAACCTTGGGTCAATCGTAACACAGACAGTTGAGCAGCGAATTCGGCGCATGAATCGCGTGCTTACTATGTATCAGTTGGTTTGAAGGAATGGACTTAAACTAAAACTCTAACGATAAGCTCGGCGTATCGAGAATTATTGTGTGATTTGTGATGTATGTCCTACTGGTTATATATATAGTTATTCAAACACATACGGCGAGGTGCGAAATGTTTGCTGTGACGTTAGCTGATCTTGCTATACAACAAAGCTATATAACATGTTTCCGACGCCAGCCGTCTAGCGGCTTTCTCGGACTACCACGGTAGCAGGCCAATAATTTTGAATGGTAACTTGGTTACGTCCGAGATGGTATCAACGGCGATCCATGCAAATCTTGACAACAGAATACTTGCGCCGCCAGAATTGATGTCAAATCATTGATTCAAAGAATATTTACCCCAGATACAGATGAGTCAGGCTTTTCTTATAGAAATTAGCCAAAGTACGAAACTCAGCATCATGGTAGGTTAGCAGGTCACACTAGTTGAGCTAATCAATCACTGAACCCAGCTCCCGATGTGTACATAAATACAAAAGTGATACACCAATGCGCGAGGGCTGTACGCTGAGCTGGCGGATTGCGCCATCCACATGAAATAACTATTAGGACAATATAGTAGTGCTTGAATCTTGGATCTCCACGGATACATTAGGTCCCGAAATCGAAAGCAATTAAACATCAGCCATTGATATTACCTTTCACCTCCCGGTGTAGCTGTTGTTTTCTACCACTGAGATAACCTGAAATGTGAGGTTCTTACAGAGCATTCCCTTGTTATTCTAGATGACGTTCTTTGCCAGCTGAAGGTAGCAGGTTGTTATGGTGGATCCTAGAGGAAGACGTGTGATACTTGTCTCTTAACGGTTGTCTACAAGAAACCGAACGCCTACTCACCCCGCAATGAGTTTTTATCAAAAGCTCTTTACTATGATGTCTGACAAAATCACGCACACTCCATTACATGGGTGAATGCAATGTACCTTCAATAGTGTCAGGGTCCCTTAGTGGGCTATGTTCCAAAGTACAACATCATATGATCCTGAATATGAGACTTTAGTATATCCACGAGCAATGACCAAGCAGACACCGCGGTTCAAACAAGCAACTAATTCTGGAATCAATCCTGACTAAGGAAGAGTTGATTGCTGAGTCAGTTCCATACGATCTTCCACTAGGTATTCGCGATCACGCAGTTTTAACAACTGGTTATGTGTCATGCCAGCATTTTTCACAACTAACGAGAAACTGAACCAACCATTACTGATCATTTCATGCTTCAAAATCTAGAGACAATCAATGAATGGTACCTCCAGCTGCACAGTTCGGCGAACGAAGCATGGAGTGAATTAGGAAGGTAAAATTAACTGCATCATGCAGTCAACATCAAACGTTACCACGGCGTGAATAGTACAACACCGACACCAAGATCCTAAGCAGAACATGCAAATTGATCTTTGGCAGAGACGAGATTTGGTGATAACGCATGCCATATCGTTGTGATACAATTTGGAAGATCGACAAAATATCAGACACTAGTGCGCCTTACTATTTAGAACCAACCAATACCGATGGTATGAAAAAATGGTACACAAATTTGTGAGTAACACCAAACTGCTTTAAAGACATTTGAAAGGAAAAAAGAAAGGTTATGGCCGGGATACCACTATTCAAGACAGCCAGTGACCACACGATCCCTGCTGTGGCAAACGTTAACCCACTACTCTTGCAGTTAGGTTTATTGGACAAAACATCATAGAACCTTCGCACTATCCTCACCAATTAAATGTTGTTGGCTTATCCAGTTTCACCTTCACCCCAGCAGTTGCCGCAAGCAAACTACAATCTTTCCGAGAAATCAGTGCCCCAATGCTCGAATGAATTTGTCCAATTAATCTTGAATCCATTGCCCCAACATCGCAGTGTACCTTGCAGCCTTTGTCCGAATCTGCTTGGTTGCAATACACACTCCGATATGAGTAGGAAAACGAAATCATTACTCCAATACACTAATTAGGTACACGCCTGGATACTGCCAAATACCGACCTAGTAACGTGTTTTTCTGTTTTATCAAATACGATGGTTTTGATGATCGCAGAAAAACTGCCGCGATATTTCGAAACTCTGCGGATAATTTCTAATGTCCAACATAATTTCAGATGCAGATGTTCTTGCCTCACCAATCTGCTTCTTTCTCGGGACTAATGCACCAGGGCGGATAAAGAAGGAGAAATCACGGTTTTGATTTATATATACATTTAAGTTATTCGACAAAGTCCACCGCTTATTTCTGCTCAAAATGATTCGTACTGCGGTATAAATAATCGCCGGCTCACTTGGTTTTAAAGTTAATTGACTACATAATTAGTGAAAGAAGTATAGTCGAAAAGAAAGCCCCGAAAACTTGTATATCGCACCTGACGTGCCGCAAGAACCAGTTAATCGCCAACGTTTGCTTTCAGTCCACCTAAAAGACCTACCAGAAAAGGTTCAAACAAAGCAAATATTCCTATTGCATTCAGATGAATCAAAACCAGAAATCAGCTCAGGGTTACTAATTATTTTCAGTAGAATCTCGGTCAGACCCAAACGTTTACATAACACTGATTTCGTGGGGTAAGTATCAAATCAGACTGGGATTGATTTCGAAGGTGTTTGAACGATCTAGAATAATGAATAAATGCGGCTACAAATGTCAAGACAAGTGCACCAAAGGAAACCTAATACACAAGCTTCAGCAGCCTAAAGTATATATATGAGTTCACGGAGGGAATTAAGTAATCATGTCAGTCGGCCACGGTAGTAGTATTGGCCGTATGAATCGCTTATGTACACACAATTACGGCTTCAGATGGTGGATGTAAATAGCCTCGGAAATGGACAAGATTTGCTTTCGGAAGCCTTGCGAGAAGCGTTCAGGTAGTGAGTAGATGACTTCTACGTCATTCTCAGTTGCAGTATGGCCATAGTTGAAGGGATGCGACATGATTTAGATATCTGATGACCTCATTTCACCTTTGTAAAACCATGCCGCAGTTTGCTCGCGGACCCTCTGGGATGAATATCTCGTTCTGCGACCCACCTATCGTGCTCCACAGGAGCACGTGTATTGATAAACGAGCATTGAACGGGTCAACGACTGCAGACTATATTTTAAGGGTCTAGCAAGCACTGGCTTGTTGTGGTAAACAATTCTGAAGCGACTGCGAAATAGGTTTCTTAACAGCATATTTTAGACGTCAAAATAAGATATCAGTTAAAAAATCACTCTTAAATGGCAAATGTATGAACAGTTCTTATTGGGAGCAATGCTCCAAGGTGGCTTTCGCTTTCGTTCTTTCAGACGCTTCATGATAAATTTACTGGGTATCCATTTTCATGAAGGGCGTCGCTGATTCTCTTTAGCTCCTCGTTTACGGTATCCGGAGTGCCAATACTGCACACTCTGAAGGCAAGAGATTGGATTAAACTCATCTTGTGCTCTAAAGACACTGCGATATTAAAGTCAGTGTACGGTCCAATACACGTATGCTTTCCGTGTACCTTTCTGCTACATGATCCGTCCGAGTTGCGGATGACTTCTACATCCCAGAAATGTAAACGTTTTCCATTTTCGTGCTGACAGTAAAGTATAGATTCTCATGTGCATCATTAAAGGCTTTCAGCAACTGTTCTGCATACTTTTCGAAATCGCAAAATACGAAAGTGTCATCGACATACAGTACGAACCTTTCAGTTCCACAGATGTGCGTACTGAGTGGGCCACGTTTTAATCTCGCCATAAAGATATCTGTTTACAACAGCAACAAAGGAGATTCCATGGCCACTCCATCAATTTTGACGGCAGATCTCACCATTGAACGTGAATTAAACATTTATGTGTAGCGAAATAGTGTCTCCTTTAGGAAATCCTCCGGAAATATAGCGTATATTGGTAGTTCCTGGGTCAACTCGCACACGTAATCCAAGGTTTCGTGCAATGAAATGTATATAAGCAGCGACTTGTCAACAAAAGATATCATACTTTTGTTATTAAAGTAAAGTTCCGATATCTTCTCAATAAATTGGTAGGAGCATATCACTCAGTAAGTGCAAACCATAGCCCCAGCGTGATTTTACAAAAGCAAAATGAGGTCCCCAGACAGCTCAATCATGTCGCACCTTCTCACATTTGACCATACTACATCTGACAATGAACTTGAAGTCATCTACTCACTACCTGAACGCTTCTCGCAAGGCTTCCGAAAGCAAATCTTGTCCATTTCCGAGGCTATTTACATCCACCATCTGAAGCCGTAATTGTGTGTACATAAGCGATTCATACGGCCAATACTACTACCGTGGCCGACTGACATGATTACTTAATTCCCTCCGTGAACTCATATATATACTTTAGGCTGCTGAAGCTTATGTATTAGGTTTCCTTTGGTGCACTTGTCTTGACTAATGTAGCCGCATTTATTAATTAATCTAGATCGTTCAAACACCTTCGAAATCAATCCCAGTCTGATTTGATACTTACCCCACGAAATCAGTGTTATGTAAACGTTTGGGTCTGACCGAGATTCTACTGAAAATAATTAGTAACCCTGAGCTGATTTCTGCTCTTGGTTCATCCCATTATTCTAACACTTATGAAAATGTTAGCAGATTATGCAAGTAACTCGAGAGTTCATCTCTTAACATCTGGTTATGTTTATCTCCAGGACGATCTTTCCTCGATTTGCGGATGAAAGTAAATGAGCCAATTTCCCATGGACCCAACAATGGGCAACCTGCTAATGCAGCAGCTTTAACAACATATATCATTTAAGGCCGCATGGTCTATTGCACATGACTAATGAACAATACTTTGAAATCATCGTTAGAATTAATCTAGACGATTTGCTCGAATGTCCCTGGGCATTGACATTTGTAAGTTGAATTTTAATATTTGGTGGCGGACTGGGTTGTGTGAAGGCTAGTACCACTACTAAATAATCCATATGTTCTTCATCACAATTACAGTGCTGTTCAAACCTTACGTTTATGATTAAAACGAAGCATTAGTTTTTAAAAGCATCCTCAAAGTAGAGCTTCCGAATCAACTGGTGGACTAACTGGTCAGAATAATTAACTGTGACCACGTTTAATCGGTATGTTCTCCTCATAATGTTGACAGCTTCGCAGAAATCTAATTCCTGCTCACAAGATAATAACAGTAAACTTGCATCCATATAATTCACTGCTGACTCTGTCTTAACAACTTATGTAGTGGTCATGACGTGAACCTGGCAACTCAACACACGTTTCGAATATCGAAGTGTTTACTCTCATTGCATCACTTCATACCATAATGCATTGCAAAACACTTGTAGTGAACCCACCAAACGTCTTGCCATTCGAAAGACACTTAGACTTGCAGATAAGTGATAAATGATAAATGCTACACAGAAGCATAATAAGCCGTAATGTTTAGAACACAGACATTTTAAAGGCAAATTCATTTGCGTGGGTTAGGGTAACATGAACACGACATACACACGCGATTTAACTTAGACATTAGGTTATATTTTTTTCGCAATGTATATTGATCTTATAGCCATAATGTATGAAAACAAAGGGCACTTCAGCTACAACAGAGAATTTGACATCACAGTAAACAATCAAACTGGCAATTGACTGCAAACATATTTCAGATATTTGAAGAAATAACTGACTTTTGCTACTGCGGTGTTACGGTATATGAAAGAATGTAAGATAAGAAAATTTCAGAGGAGCTCTTGGGGCGAGCCGAAAATCGGTCACCCCACCTGTAACCCGATAGGAATATGCGCATTTCCTCAAACCAAATTTTAACGGATCTGTCTGTTTTCACACCCACAGCGAGTACACATTTTTGTACCAAATTGCAGAAGTGTAGTTTTACAATTACATTTACGCTGCAGCAACTAAATCTGACTGGATTCATCTGCGATTTTCAAAAAGACAAGAGCGTTTTCTCGATCATAAAAGTAATTCCAAGGAGTGGTACACTTTTCTGTTGACGTTGCGTCTGTTAGCAATTAAAGTAGCACTCAAAAATACCCAGGCTATATTGAAATCCGTTCTAGATTATTTCGTAGCACAAAATAATGACATCCGTCAATCCTAACGTATCTAAATTTAGTTTTAGAAAATATCTAATATAGTTAGTTAAAATCAGCTCGTATTTTAAGATAGCACTTTTTTGACAATTAGCACAATTGGCATAAAAACTTGCTGAGTGCTCCGCGTATAAGAGTTCTACAGTGTACAGGAGTAATTTACCGCTGAGAACACGTTTTAGCTAAGGACTTTTTCCTACTAGTAATATTAAGTATTTATCCAGCTTTATTTGGCACAGTTCTAGCACGTAACAGACAACTGTACGCAGATCACTATGGAGAGAAGCATCGGCATTTAATCACGATGGAATACTTAGGTTTGCACCAGAAATTTGGTAAAACCTAATAAGTGAATTGGAGACTAAATTGTAATTGCATAAGGGCACTTTGTGCTTATGAAGGTCAATCAATTGCGACGTTTAGTTTACCTTGGGAATGGTTATTTTTCCAGCTAATCTATACGATATTTTTCAGCAGCTTGATTAATAGATATCTGTCTGTGCTGATCAAAAGGTAAATGACATTTCATTGCGATTTTCTTTTGATGCCAGATCGGAAATGCATTAGTCCTTTTAACCATACTTATACTTCCGGATTTGAGTACTTGATCATCTGTACGATCATTAATATATACTGCTGCAGCCAATGGCTTTCCTCTCAACTGGTATAGGAACCTTGATACTTATGTCGATAATGACGTGTGTAGTCAACAGGTAGGAAGGCAATTGTAAACCATTGCTAAATTCCGCCACTAAACAGCGTAGTGAAATTACTTAGGTGTTTAATTTATCCTGGAACCCAGTGTCTCATATAAGACGACTACAATTTATCTGCTATATTTCAAACACTTTCCAAACGCGGCTGTTTCTATCGACCTACACTTCGTTCTATCTAAAACACAATACTGACCATGAACGTTAAGACAAAATTGATACCAAATCGACAGACGCCAAACTGATTGACCGAAAATCGGTTGAAAGTTTTGATGAAATGGATTATGTGGACTCAGGATGTTGCTAATTTCGTGCAACTCAGACACGGTGGAACTGAACCTTCAGTCAGTTTTAAAGGTTATAACAGATATGATGATACGCTTTATAAGTACAAATTTAGCTACGGCTTGTCAACCTCGGTAAAGTAGCAGGAATTTGAAAGTTGACATAGGCTACCGTAACCAAAGCTCTAAAGCCTCGAAATATCACGTATATTAAAAACACATTAGTATAGCGAAATTACTTAAAAATGTGGTATCAGTTAAAGGAGTTGAGATGCTACAACATAGGGATAGACTTCACTGCTTTTACTGCATGAAGAAAAACACTTAAATTAAGGGTAGATGTTCGTTTAGACCATCAGGTATGTAGTGGTCATTGCTGTTAATACAATCCGGTGCCTCGTGGCCACCAGCCTCCATGATCAGCGCTAGTCATAGGGTTTTGGAGTTTAATAATGTCTACCGGAATTTAACAGCTGGCGCTTCTGAATAATGACTCGTTTGTAATATGGTATGGTCAAAGAAAGCACAAAATTTCCTATTTCTATTTTGTCGTTTTAATAGTGTCAAGGTGAAATGCAAAGTATTTTGTGTCTCCGATTGCATTCCTATGACCGATTACTGCTTGGTAATTAGCTGTGGGTTTGTAGAAAAATCCTTGTTAATGGGTAAAATCAAGTTTTTCGATTTCTGTTTTTTCTGACCATGGGGTGTTTACTGTTGTAATCACCAGTCATATATTGCAAGAACAAGTTCGATGAATTCAGCATGCAATTTGTCTAAATTTCTGTCGGATGCTTCGTCAGCTTTCTTTTGACGTATAACCAGTAGACTTTGTTACAAAGTTCTATTCAGCATTCGCCACAAGCTTTAAGACATTTGCAACGGATGTTTGTTAATGGGTGATAATTGGTGGTGGCTGCGGTTCAAATTGCATCGCTTTAAAAGCCGATTCAATCAAACATGTGTTGTACAGTTATAAGTGAAAAACTGTTGGACACAACGTTGAATTTGCTAAATTAGTATTAGTTCACAATCACTAGACAAGTACAATCACTAT
Source organism: Dicrocoelium dendriticum (assembly GCA_944474145.2). Taxonomy (NCBI): domain Eukaryota; kingdom Metazoa; phylum Platyhelminthes; class Trematoda; order Plagiorchiida; family Dicrocoeliidae; genus Dicrocoelium; species Dicrocoelium dendriticum. The sequence goes on from OX104063.1 coordinate 43,770,601, forward strand.
CCGTTAGGTCACAACTACAAAGTAATTTAACAGCTCCAAAGTTGTCTACCAGTTTTTTCCACATATAATTGCACAAACACGATGAAGAATTATTTAAAACACGTGTTCGATTACATCGACTTATAATCAACCAATGGAATGTACTACATCGCTTTGTTAACGAAAGGGGTAAAGCATTCTACCGAATACGTAGTGTTGACTTGCCTATAGTAAACTCCTGTTGCTTGTTTGATACAAGGTATTTTAAGAGCACAATATTCGCTGTGAGTCGTTTCGAAGCAACCAACTAGGGAATAACCAAACGTCACCACAATATCGATTGACGAACACGATTGCATTTTGTCAGTACGTACCTGGCGAAGATACTCAGTTCAAACACAGCACTATTAGTAGTCTTTTGACTCTGTGTAGAAGAATTATCGGAGGCTGGCCTTAATATTGCGGTTTTACCTTCTCTTCTGAGATAGACGAGCGCTCCAAACTTTGGTACGTATTATGTTCTGCACCTGTGTTATTTTGCATAGATGTGGCAAAACGCACAAGATCCTAACCCACATGAAACTAGGGGTTTCGTAAAGACGTCAAACTTCAATATAAGCCCCCGCTGTAATACTAAGAAGCAAGGCTGGGCAGTCCTTTTGCCAAAGATTCCAGAAAACAAATGTGTAACATTAATTGAATAAGTTTAAACAAATGATTGCTTCGTCGTAAGGTTTTTTATTCATTTGTCCAGTAACACATAAGGTCAACCATATAAAGCATGGTTTGCACTATAAAAGGTCACATTTCCTATCCTCTTATGTTAGGATTTTCCTATTAAGTTGGTTCTTCATTACAATGACCTGCAACTTCCTGAGAAGACAATGGCAATCGTTTCAATAAAATTTTAGTAACGATTGCCTTGGTATGAAACACACATTATTTGCGATACGCTTAACTCGATTTTTGGTGAAAATTAACCTGCATTGACCGTAGGTTTTATCTCCCTCTTCCCTTCAAAACATTGGGCTATTAGTAAACATACGTTAGTTAATTTTTCATACCTAAAGTCAAGTCACGGTAAGTACTTCTCAAGGTGCCAATGTGGCGAGTGATTAGTGAGGGTAACCACCTCGAGCTGTGGACACATATCCAGCACATCAGTAGAAATAATGCTGAGCAAGACAATGAAAAACCCAACCTTTGTCACCTTTTTACTTAAAAAATCAAATTGTGATACTTACGTTTCAGTTCCTGCTGTTATTTCAGTCTATAATTCTGAACTGGAAAAGATGCAAAGCAGACTAAAGCAATCTTAGTTACACTAATCGTCCCAGTCCAATTATAAATTGTGTGAACCAATAGTAGTCAGATTTGGCTCAGCCATACAGCAGACAGTGGTTCGGATTTTGTACTATTGATGATAGAATGGTATAAACAATTTCACTGCAAATGCTTACCGTCCCCACGAGTTCTGTATGAAAGGTGAAATATTATCTGAAGGCAAACTTAAGCAACTAACAGAAACCCATCAAAATAATTCTTACTCCAATGGTTTTGTGAAGATAACAAATGTTGCTCCAGATGCAGTTGTCTCACGAACTATTATCCATACTCAATTATCTTCGGCTCGGTAAGCTGTAGTGCATGATCCGAAACACAAAAACAAGTCAAACTAATTGACTTAAAAATACAGGCATACTTTTGATCAGTACTTATGCTTATTCCAATTTGTAACATCACCAACCCAAACGTAAGCTGCCAATATAATATACCCTATCTTCCTAACTAGTGAGCATGTTGCAGGTGGTTGCCTCCACAAAACACATGTAAATGAATATCACTGTGTATGTAATGGTTGTTCTACGTAATGCTTTTTCGACACATAGGACCAGACCAAACTATTATTCTTTCTATCTATGTCCTAAACTGGATCCACGAAACACTTGACTACAGATAGAAGCAATGATTGTTCCGTTTGTGACTACCCAAGCGCATCTTCTAAATTGACATCCACGTCCGAATATTAGCTTCTGCATTGCACATCCTACCATTTCTTTCAGATATTGGAATTCGTCGGAGCCGTTTCGTTTGGAATCCCTTGCCGGATATAGTGTATAGATAAACGGATCCACTTGAATAAAAACTTCAAAGTGGTGCCCTAAAACATGGTATCAAGGTCACGAAAGAAAGTGTGTACTACTTTCCAACAGAGTTCAAATAACCCTTTGAAAAGATTACCTGTCTAAAGATTCTCAATGAACATGCAAAAAGATAATATTGCATTAACCTACTTCAAGTTGAATAACTTGAGCAGCAGCAGCGTAATGTTTTCGCATGTGATTTGTTTGTTTGCAAGCAGCTTATATTGCCATCATTATTTGAATTCATAGATTACATTCATTAAACTTACAACTTACATCTTTGGAAATGAACGCGCTGATTTTGCCAGCTATATTCATGTAGTCTCAAATTCCTTTGGTTGGTGAAATTTAACCTTTGAGTTTTGGTGGATCTATGACCGCTCAGCAATGGATTGTGCATCTTTAAGCTTCAAAATAATTTGCGATTTTGGAACTGCTATAAAAGTCTGCTAAAGTGGACCGCAGTTGTGTTCCATGCTGAACATTAAATATGGACTAGTTGATCGTTTGGGCTTATTTCACTTTTTAATGATTATGAGATTAAGTGGCCATGTGATCACACAGGCCTGTCCCAGCATCGTGTACTTTCTTCGAGCCGACCAACATCAGTAAATCTATAGTATTTAAATTGAACAATCACAAATTCCTTAAATCCCTCTTCTAGTGTACTTACACTTTCATATGTTGCAAGTTGCTTACCCCTTTACGTGGATTCGGCCACAGATCACTGGTGGATGATAATATAAGTAGTTCGAGATAGTAGGTTTCGGTCTCAAGAACACTTGAGATTAAAAGCCAAGGCATGACTTTTGTAGTTTTCCCACATTGTTCCATGCTTATCAGATACTTTGTACCCAATGAGCTAATTAAAGCCGGACAACCTTGGGGGAAGATAGAGTATTTACACCAATAGCTCCACAACGTCATAAAAGACAGATTAACAGCAATAGTTCAGAGTACCAAAGGAACTTAGTTGGACCCCTACTTGCATGAGACGGAACCTTTGAATTCTCCGTTGCTGCTCTCTTCGATACATTGCATTTTTCTTATATTTCTCATATTTAATGATACTATTTTAGCACGTCTGTGGTATACAGTATAAACTGCTAAAAATGCACCCAACTGGGTGCATAAAGCCTAACTTGACTTGAGCTAAAGGAAGCCTACGTTTTCATGTAGCCTGATTTACTTGGAATGTCAAAATTACCCACAACCAACTTTGATAAATGGTGTGTTGAATATATAGTTTTCACTCCCCCATTGTAACTGAATTATTTAACAACAATAGTATATTACGTTACATTAGTGCAGCAAACTGCATTTATAAGCCAAGCAGAAGGGGCAAAGAAGCGCGTAATGATTTGGTTAATGTTAGATAAATGACCATAACAGATATAAATAAACACTTTCGTCCAACTTGTTAGTTCGTCAGTAACTAATTTCACTCAATAAATGGTTCAAGCTAATTAAGCAGCATACACAAACAAACTCGTGACCATGGCTAGCTAAGTAATGTTGGACAGGGTTTATAGTACTTATAAATGTATGGCCTTTGCTTGCGTTCATTGTTTGCACGACTCTGGTTTCAAAGCCGTTATTGCAATGAAAAAGCCAGATAGATATGTATTCCCTGAGCTTCTTGTTTCTGTGTTTGACAATGTTATAAAGAACCATGAAAAATCATATATTGAAACTTCTCGTATTGTTTAAATATATGATTGTAGAATGGAACTGTTGCTGTTTTAACCTGTCTTTCCTCAGTGATACTTGTCTGGTCTGCCTTACCTTCCAACATTTTCTTGGCTCTGATACTTTTTCCGCAAATTCAGGCGGATCAACGTAAGATGACGCATTCTGACCTGACCCGGCCGGAATTTCCTCTTTTATGTGCTGAAAAACCGGTGTTTATATTTCTGAAAGTAGTTTGGGCCAGCCTATATCCCTAAATTGCCATAATTACATGCAAAGAGTTGTAAGCTTGATTTTGTCCAAGGTTGACTAAAAGCAGAAATCTTGAAAACATGATTGTCGCTTTGTAACATTTAGTTCGCCAAGTTAGCTCTAATTTGATGGTCGAGGCAATCTATCCTGAGGGATTTAATTTATTTACTGACTTCAACGGTAATGCGCAGTTGGTTGCGATGTGCGTGATATTCTTTGTTTTCAATGGTTCTGTAAAGCTAGTAATCAACAGTGTACCAATATGTTGCGTAGGGCATTTGTCGTGCACTCCCCACTGATGTAGATGCATCATACAGTCAAAAGATTTTACGTAGAATGTTTGTCTTTTGCTGCTACAAAGTTGAAATGAAATTCGTAACTCATTGAATACCAAATTACGTAGCTTCCAGGTATACTAACGAAGGGAAATGTATTGGAAGGGTGGATCAAATTGCAGAAGAAAAACAGACACAGTAAGTTTCTGAAGAACAGCTGATACGTGGTTACTCAGTCGCCGGGATAAAATATTCAGCAGTAGCCGTGTTATAAATGTTATCCCCCTACAATGTCCCTCAAAATTCATGGCTAAATTGCGAAAATAAAAGTAAGTGAAGTTTTTCAAAAAATGAGCAATAATAAATTAATTCGTCTCTTGCACTGCAATTTCAGGCTCAGAAGGTAATGTCAGATCTACGATGTAAAGCTGTATGTCAGAGAAATGTAGAGATTTCATATCGTACATCATTATCAGATGTCGAGCTATGCTCACTTTATTTTGAAATGCTGTTGCGCAGTCAACTGAAAAAGCGATATAGATGACTGGTTCCCTAAGTTATAAAAATGTCATTTTGAGCAACACAGTTATAAAGATCAGCATAATTACAAATTCTCGTTTACTTCATAGTAGAAACTTCGCTGAATTGCAGAACAGCGATCGCCCCATCATCTGAATTTCGCATCCAAGTCTAGAATGCAGGTATTTTCTTTGCAATTCTCGTTGATATATAACATACTCATTTGTCAATTACTGATTATCGATTTCTGCAAATAAATACTGATCATGGCTGACAGGGGAATAAACGTATAATTGTGGACAACGTTTGGCAACGCATCTGATTCCTGCGTGTTGCACGCGCTCTATTTTTTCGATAAACGGACGTTTCCTCTCCAATACGTATTTAGTTTAGTCACACTATTGATGTCAAATTATTTGATTGACTCGATATTAACAAGCCCGAATGAATATCAATAGTCAGCAATTACCTTGCCTGAAAAGATTTAATTAATACAAATTCACAACTGTTTTATCATTCAATATCACTGTCCCACAATGAAAATGCTGGAGTAAACCTTGTCAGACGTGCGTATTATATTAATTCCATAAGTTTGCATAATTAGTAATATCTGCACCAATTCCCTGTCGGCTACAACTAATTTCGCTTATTTCCTCCTCACTCTTTTCTTTTCACGCTATGACGACAAACTCAAAGCGGATATTATTCTAACAATATTTAGTATGATATCCAATGCGCGGCCTCCGATTACTAGGTGCACAATGGCAACCCATTCGTTGACGGTTTTTCTCAACAAGACTACGTTATTCATACTTCATGTCCGTTCTCTACAGACAATGCTGCATTATTGTCCCCTCGTTAGCATTTAACCTTAATCTACGTATCAGGCTTACAACTAAATCATGGTGTAGTGATTATACCACGTGGCTGCTTTTTCATTGTTTGATACTAAGGTTTTGTGGGTAATCGTCAGCTTCACAGGAGAGGCATGTGCTTGAATTATCTAAAGCACTTCGTTACTATAACTCCATTAACTATTCATCACGAGATGTGGAGAAATAATTGAATGTGTGTACGCCGACAACAACGTTCCTTGATTCTCGCATAAAGTAGTCTGAGTCAAAAACAAGATAAATTGAATCACATGGAACCAGCCTTCGAATGTGTAATGAGATTTGGTTTAAATAAGATCCAAATGCTGCGACTCTTAACAGTCGGCAACAGACTGGATACGGTATAGCCTTCATCAGAAGTACCAAATTTGCCCTCGCTGATTTCAACAGAACAACTGGCAAAACAAATAATTTACCCTTTAGAGACCGCAATGCATCTGCCTTGTCTGACAAACTAACATTACTTACATATAATGATTAACTTTAATTGGTTTCACCCTCAGGCCAACACCAAACAGAACCGTTTAAACACCCGATAATTAATGTTGGTGTGAACTTCAATCTCTTCACAATCCAAAATGCTAATGTACCGGTGTTTAGACTTAATGGTTAATCGAAGGTCTGACAGTTACAATAACTCCTTATTGCGGCCTGTGCGATGGGTGGACACAAGTTCTTATAAGTAGACGAAGGCTTGCCTGTGTACGCGGACATGTGTGGGTGGTTAAACATAAATACACTCAAACCTGCTTTATTGCCCAAGAGGTCCATAGCCTACCTGGAAATATTACCCAGTTTTTCAAAATAAAAATATTCTCATAAATTTGCTAAATATTCGCCGTCTATTTGTCCATTGCCGGGGTCGTCCCACCGCTTAATTGCCCAGCTGTTTGGGTTGTGCTCTTGTCACATTGTCACATTTGCGTCCTCGCCCCGACTAAATTTCATTATGATTGCCCCAAAGCAAATTAGTCCCAGCGAGTCAAGAAGAAGCAAGATGTCGGCGGGGCTATTGACAGATCAGAATAGGTTATCTACGTCATTTAATACATAAGCAAGTTAAATGTACAGACGGCTGTGGGCAAGCCTTTGGCTCTATTAAATACTCAGAAACTGAGCAAAGTCGGGTAAGCTTTCGCTCCACCTTTCTTAGTACTCTTATGTTTACACACAAGGCTGTTCAGTAAAATAAAGTATTTGTCCTTCACAGAAGGTTTGGACTTGTTGTACAAAATTCAAAGTTATCAAGCGGGAACCTTGCAGGCCATCTTGTCGCGTGATTTACACCTTTCCCTTCTTAAACTATACAGGTTATTTGCCAGCGGAAAAGAACGCCGGCAGAATTTCTCGCAGGGAACTGCAAGCTCGCTGAGAATAAGCGATGTGGAAAATATGAATAAGTTGGAAATGCATTGAAGGACTAGATAATTTCGGCTCGTGAGCACAACCAAAGAGTTATAGGCTCGCTTCTGAAAAAATGGCAGAATAATTATTTTGTAATTTCTGGATTAATTTTGCTACCACAAAAGGATGTATGCAAAGATGGAAGAATGTAAATTAAATTGTGTATAAATATGCGCCTGGCGAAAAAATTTGGCAAACGAGGACTCTGTGAAAATTGGCTGCAACATCGACTGTTTGCAACTTTAGCTGCTTTGGATGATAACAACATGTATATAGCAGACGGCACAGCTATTTTACCGAGCAGCTCCCTGGGGCTGCTTGTGTTTTTCTGCCAAAGTCTCAGCTGTTACAAAAACCTATGGAGGGGATCACTCTCCTTTGTTGCGTGAGTACATCTGGCAGGATCCAAAAAAACTGGTTGTAAGTAGAAAACAATTAAATCCAAGAGGTTTTACTAGTACGAACATGGACACACTCCCCGTAACTTGCAAAGTAACAAAAATGCGTGGATGACGAAAGAAATTTACTTTGAGTATGTCCTTGAATGGGACAATAAGCTAGGCCAAATTGGCCGAAATATTCCTGCTCATGGACAATTGCACATCGCAGCCACATTTAGATAGCCTGAAAACATTCACATGGAACATTCGCCGGCAAAAACGACCAACATTATTTCACTCACGGGAAAGATGTGGTTATGAACCTGAAAGTCCGTTCCAGAAAGAAATCGTGGACCAAATTATTTATCACATCGAAAACGTGTTATCTGGCTCAACACCGGCGGTGGATGTCCGCCCCAAGTTTTCTGATCTCGATGCAATTCAGTTCGATACAAAAAGTTGGAGACATCTAATCGGTGCAACAAAAAAGCCTGAATTTAGCATGCTGGCTTCAGTAGACTGGCATCCGACGCACTTTCTGACGACGCCTTCACTGCAGACGAGGTCTTCGCCTTTGATGTGGAATTTACCTCAGCTCTGACAACTTTTGAAGATGAAATCGTAAGTATTACTGTAGAGTATCGACTGGAACAGAACGGAGGTATCGACTCAGAGGATGGTGGTCTAGATGCCTCGGAAACTGGCAATATCGGTTTTGTGCCCACCACGCTTTATCGTCCACATTTGTAATATCCTGATGGCGGTCAATAAAGCGGCTTCTAAGTCATTCCGTGGGCGCGGATCTGTGAGGACGCACATAGATTTAAGGCTTACGCGTTCAAATAAACGGTGACCGTATGGACAAACACGCACATATACATACACACAGAGAAAATGCTGTCTCCTCAAACGTAAACTTCACTGGTTTAAGGGTAGGAAGTCTGCACATTGTGATCTCGATACACGACGTGTTATCGGAACATAGGGGCGATTCAGGGACCACTGGATGGTTAGCTCACAAATGGTCAATCATGGAAGCTAAATTAGTACTGACTCTCATAGCGTAGATGGCCAGTATACAACTTACAGAGATTGTCGATATACAGATGTTTAGTACTAGAGAGTTTACATAGTAACCGTACAACCAATGAGAAAGTGGTCAACATTGAGTGGTGATCAACATATAGAGCTAGACAACTTTGATTTTACTTTATGCAACCAAATGTAAATCTTCTCTGAAGTCAATATGAGAACGATATATTTAACCTTGAACTTTGTCCATACGTCATTAAAAGTCATTCGGACGTATTTCACATGCTTCTGTTTCTTAACCACTGCTAAAATTGCTTTTGTGTCAAACATTTTTGATAATCTAACATTTGTTTGCTTAGACAAGCAAGTCTCTAATATTGTAAATGCCGTTGTTATTGCGTTAACTAAAACCAAATTTAAACATTGGGGTTTAAATTTTGCCACTGCCAATAATGAATAACTGTAGATGCTGTTAGATGCTCTTCCATCTCCGTTATAAAGGTTTGGTGCAAAAGAGGTGTCCTTATGACTGGTAAATGTTGACACTGATTTTGGCTATACATTAGTTAAATGTAAGCGCTAATATTGCAAACGAAGCATGTATTAGTCTTAATATATGCGAAATATAGATAATCCTTGCATTAAATATATGGGAAGTAGATATTTATGCGTGTGTTGCCGATTGCTTGGTTCACTGTTTCTCTTTCATCAGTTGATGGAAAAATAATTGCTAGTGAAAACTCTAGAATCCGTCTGCTTCATTTACAAATTTAGATGAAAGTTGATTCCAGGTTAAGTAGGTTAACTAGTTTATCTGTTTGAATTGTGTGTAGGGGTGCAACGAAGAACTAAATAGTGCAGTTTATCCATACTACCCTTTAGACTAGAATTGAGCATTCGAGAAATGTCAAACCATACGGATTCCTGTTCGCTTTTATCAAAATCAAGCTTTTAAAGATGTTGAACTAATCAAATGCTGCATGCGCTTAACAAACGAGAAGTTTGTTTATCGTTTTCGTGATGAAAATCTCTATAGAGTAGAATGAGCATGTAACATGGTAACGTTTTAGGAATTCCGTATTCCTACATTATCCTTATAGGGTTTCACTTTTTTATCCCACGCCATGAAACATAAATGATAAGTTTCTTTATTTTACAAAATTGGCTACCGCTATTTACTAGTTTTAGTGTTTATAATCCGCCAGCCTCCAATGTCGGGGCGAATGTTTTATCAACTCTTTGGATTTTATAAGTGTGTATAGGTTTCATTTTTGTCGTTCTCATTACAGGTCACACACAGTCACTTCAGTGTGATTTCAATCAATTTTCAGACTCGCAAATATACACCCGCAAGTTTCTGAGATCAGGGTTTGTAAAAGTACTGCATTACAAGTGGTAATCGCCTTATAGATGCAATACAAATAAGTCATTTACTTAGTTTGACCTCATATCCCTAAGGCCTGAATAACCATTATTTCCAAATATCAAGGGAACAGTTCCAATTAGTAGTCTTTAGTATTCTTGCAGTTCTTTCAGCTCAGTACAAAACATGCTTCAACAATTTCGCAGTGCTGTATGGCCGATGTTACCCTTCAGGTAGAAAATATAACCATACTAAACAAGATCGTACTTAAGTTTAAACAGGATAAAGCACTGCGCCTATGCCTTTCCAACTAAGTTTTAATACCATATAATCACTAAAATATATCGTGATGTGAATGAATACACAAATTTAAAACTGTCCCATCATGACTGCACAGATAAGTATTCCTACAAACTCACCTGCATATCTAAACTGGAAAATTGAAAACTAATAACAACGGTTTGGTTTTATGTGGCTGTATACCTCAGCCACACATGTTAGTTAGCGAGCTTTTGGAAAGGTCGCGTAATTTACAGGATAAGGTATTTCATATATCTGCCATGTTATTTCATCTCTTAGGTGTTACATACCCCGCCTGTTTCTGCCGTTCAGTTTTTGATTACAGATGACAAGTGTTGACAACTCTGTCTTGTTCGATAAGCATTTTTGTTGATATGTCAAAGGAAGCTGACAGCTCGTAATCATCAGCAGAAACTATCACCTTCATAATTTGTGTGGCAAACTTTCTGCACTTTTCAAAATATTCCGGATGCTAGGGAAATAAGAGTTTCACTTCAAGATACTGCTAGGTTTGTAGGATCAGTATATATTCAGTATAGTTCCATTTGCAGGATTTATTCTGTGTTGGTAAGTTCAATTCAACCTGTGCCGGGAATAATAAAAAAGGGTTTTCATGAGATGATAACTCAAGAAATAATTCCCCCTAATACCATAACGAAAGATCCAGGTGACTGCCATACTAAGAAAAGTAGGGTATAGACTGAGTATTATTAGTCATTCAGCTCTTTGCACTTAGTAGAATGAACTAACTTCTTATCAGAAAACTTTGACTTTCGGAAGCTAGTGATGTAATGAATCAGTTGATAGTGCCATGTAAGGAAGTGTTCAGTAAGTTTTGGTTTGCAATTTCGAATTAGGAGCAGTTAGTTGGGCAAATATCCACTTAGGAAAAGCCAGATCCTGTGGCCCAATTCCACTTCCGATGCTATCAATGTTTCGACATTTTATCGCCAAATACTCTATTTTTACTTGTATCAGCCGCTAAAAGACCAAGTAGCAGTCCTTTTATGTGTGCGGTAGATTGAGTTGCAAAGCGCCCCAAGGAAACAGCAGGCCGCTTGTGTTGCATACTTTTATCGCAATACTTTTACTAAAGAAATGTTTCCGAAATATCAGTTGTGTCCGTTTCTTTATTGTCTTACTTCTATTAGATTTAGTATATTCGAAAACGCTGTGAAAACAATTATCTTATGGGACCGGGTCGGTTTGTTAGCGATAGCATTTTCACATTATTTAATACAACAACGGTTTCATGTCGGATAGCCGCTCTTTTGTCTTACTCTGCCTTATTATACCAGTGTTGACACAAGGTGCACCGTGTTTTATCAAGAAGACTAATTATGTAACCTTTCCTGTTAGCCTGCTTTATTAATAAAATGTCATTCCATGTGCTATACACACCACACTGTTTAAACATTCATTGGTATTCAATCATAAGATTTAACTGGATGAACCTAATTATGAATTTAATTATGATACGATGGTTTCTGGCGTGCGCTATCCAGATACATTATAAAGCGAGATTGTAAGGCAGAGAAATTTATTTTAATCTATGCGAACTATATTCCGACAGTTTCTGCAATTCATAAACGTAATCAACGCATTATTCAAGGGGAACAGCAACTGAGCGAATGTGAGGTAGTTCTCGGAAAATTCACGACAAGTATCCATCTTATTTGTTAATTTGTTTAGTAAACTGAGTAGTCAACCACAGCCTACTATCTGCATGACGAACAAGGTCTCCATTTTACTGACCAAAAACGCCGACTATTCGAAACACTTCAAAGCTCACAGATGGCAGTTTTCACGGATTTATATCCTATAATTTACTGTGATGAGGGACCTTCCTTCAATCAGTTGAAACTATCGTACATTGTAACAGGAATATTGTAGAATACCGACAGTGCACTGAATGGTAGCGAACCACAATCGTTTGCATTAATGTACCCATTCTGAACCATAAATTACCAGCGGCTATTTGAATTGGGTGCTGTGATCGTCCGACCAGAACCACCGAAAGCAACTGTCAGAAAGTGTTACTTTTCGACACCGCTTACAATACAGTACATATAGCTTTGAACAAATTGAGTTATTATTATTTTGCAACGCTTCCATGCAAGCACTCCAGTACATAACAAACAGAATGACGTTTAGGCATACTTTTATAAAAATATATTTTTACAAGTTTGCATTACAAATTACTGATCCGATATGTTGTTGAGCATTGTATTGCTGCTTGGAACAAAATTACCCTACGTTGCCTTTTTTGCAGTTCAGTTCCACACTGACTGAACTGTGATCGCGGTACCGTGGCGAATTGCATCCAGGTGCCATTAAATAGAGCCTCAAGGAGACGGGGATGTGATCATTACAAATATTGCTGACTTCACAGCGTAAACATGCTTATTTCTATTTACGTTGGGTTAGTAAATGTTTCCACATTGCGCAAAACTTAAAATATTATCGGTACTTTAAATCTAGGAATATTGGTTTATGTGAAGGACACGCCAGAGTCCTATAACAGCAAATAATCATCGATTGAGTGTGTCGTTCTCATTTTTTAAATCAATTCAAATCAAAATGTGCTATATAAACTCATATGGGTGTCTGTCAGAATATTCATACTTGCACTTTGTATTATAAAACAACAAATTCTCAATGTGAAAGTGAACATTTACAGCATTAAAACGAAAAGTAACATACACTCTCAAACATACGGTCACGCTGACGGTTAAATTGTTAAGCATGATAGATATGTAGGTTGCAATCTCAATGCGGCTAGATACTAGAATAGAAAATATTACTTTTCGGCAGTGTGGCAAAAGTAGATATGGTGCTGTCTAGAGTAGAACGTAAAGGGAGAGAGTGGTAACTTAAAATCCTAGATAACAAGTTATTGCATGCATCGAGGTATCTGTTAACGTTAAACTGGACGATATTTTTGTTTCTGTATCCAGAGCAGTAAGAAATAAATTTGAGCGGACAAGTAGAAAGTAATCTTTCGTTAGATATCATAGGAAATTAACTGAGGAACAGTATAACTAGTAACGGCGAATTCATGAAGCTACAAAGCTTAGGAATGAAATGGACAGCATTTAGAGTTTAAAGGCGTAAAATGAGAGCTTTTCACTGTGTTAACATTTTAAAGAATATGTGAAGACCAAGACAACCTCTAAGACAGGAGAACTCCCAGATAATCAAGGTATACTTGGTTTAGCCAAATTCATTGAAGAGGAGATATGTAAGGGGACCTAATTATGTTAGGATGTAAAACAATATATTTCGTCATATCTGGAATGGTTGAGCGCGGCGGACCAGAAGCTGGATTAAAGTACTAGTTCATCTAACCTTCGTTGAAGATTCTAAGAGCCCTCGGTGGTTAAGTATTACGCAGCGATAGATACTCGATTAGCATATTTACGGCTTATGAAGTTGGACGGAATACGGAGACCTTCGATTTGGGTGCAGTATAAAGAGGAGGATAGGATGGATCACTGCGAAACACCAGGTTTTTCTAAATGAACAAAAGATTCTAAACCGCATAGCTACTTGAAATGTGTGCGAGTTGTGAACTAATGCATTTCATGCATATGGGGACGCCACTTTCTGAGAAGAAGTTGATCAGTCATGATCTGCCGAGGTTCTAAACGCGTCAGGGTAATCAAGAAATGATAGCCGTACGCGCTTGCGTACATTATCACTCGGGAATGCAATGTAATGAAATAGCTAATAAACCGTATCTAATGTAGAGGACCTTTGGTTTATACACAAACTGAAATAATCAGTATGATTGTCTGATAAAATGTGGGGTCCAGTCGTTTTTCTATAATCTTCAGCAGCACGGATGTGCAATCATTAGTCCGACACTTCCAATGTCTCTTTATAAGCACTGGTAATTTTCTGGCTGACTACCGAATGTCGGTATGAAGTGTTCTGTTGGAATGCTTTTCGGTGAATTTTATTAGTAGCCTCTGCAGACCATGGCAAATGTAGTTGCCTAATACGGTCTAATTGTGCAGTGTTATCGCTCCTATTTAGTTTCCATAGATAAGGATGGATGTTTGACACGGGCAGTTAGCTCACCTGTACTTTTTCATGCTCATTTGCTTGAATGAATTAGATGAAAATCTGTCATTTCACAAATAGACAGTTTCAATGGAGAAAACGAATGAATACATAATTTATTTGGTCAGTGAGGTGCTAACATTGAGCAAAAAATCATTCATCTATGAAAATTGGAAAAATAGTTATCCGCTGAGCAGTTGTGTTGTTTATCTGTTTTGACGGTCTATTTGTCAGCGCGACATAGGTGGAATATGGCTTTACTATGTAATGGTCGGAATTACCAAGAGGTGTACGATGTTTGTAGAAAACATTTACAATCATTTTTTAAAAGCTAAATTTAGATGTATCTCAATTCCGGTAGGAATTTCGCTATATTTGTATTTAGAAACCTTGCGTCCCCTATTGAATTCGCCGGTGAAAACACAAATAAGACATTTTATTTTGGTCGCAAATCCATCATAAAATGGCCTGCAAACTTTTACAGCACGAACAACGCTGTGTCAGGAGTAAGTGTATGTACCCAACTACGAGGATTATGAAATTACTCAGAAAGCTTGGTTTACCCTCTAACGTTTGATGGTTTACAGAGGTTTTTGAGTACTCCGTGAGAATTGAATCGCATTACTATCAGCTTCGTTAAAGATAATAACAAATCTTCCACGATGTTGGGGCTCTATTGGGTAGTCGAATCTAATGTGGCCATAACCTGGATGATTAACTACTTTATAAACCATGAACCAATACTGCAAGATTGTCTGTAACATTATTGTGCGGGAAATACTTAAATACCTTGCATTATAAACTTAAGAGGGAAATAAGTTTTCAGGACTAGCAAAATGCGGACTGTGTACAGGGTATAGCGCTTGAATCCTAGTTGCCAGCCATCACGAAGCCTTTTCTTTTTCTTAACCTAATTTAACGCATTTCAAATCTGGCATCCCTGAAAACATAAAACTGATTTTCGCTTATTGTAATGCAATATAAGTATAATTTTAAACTGTGTATGACTACGTTGCTGACTATATAATTGGTTCAGTCAAAAAACAGAAAAAATTTGAAAATACAAATATGTCGCTGTGATTAGTTTAAAATAATAATCCGAAGAGAACAGCAAATGCTTAGTTTGAAGACAAGTAATAACTGCGTTTAAATCATTTTAATCAACGAAACAAATTTATCATTTTGAAGTTTGTAATTTCCTTTGCAATGACTTAAGCGATTTAATGATTTCATTTTTATTTCCGAGATGTAACAGGAGTGACAGCATACAGGACGTGGATAACCTTTTTGTTTCAAGCCTGCTGCCAAATAAGACTTCATATTTTGCTGATAGGAACTCACTAAAATAATATAAGTGATCTGCATCTCAAAAATCGATGCAATTGTTATCAGAAGCATTGTTCTTCTACAGTTTCTATATATTCTAATCGATAATCTAGTCGTGTCCGTGACATCGCCTACGGGCATCGGTTTACTAAGGAGTTAGCCGTTTGGCCATACCAGAATGTGACGTAAGACACATTGGACCACTCAATTTTTGCCTGATTGCCAGCGCGCGCAAAGTGCCCATTGCATGCAAATATTGCAAGTACAAGCACCCAGTGGCATAGCATAGGGGGTGGTCGGCCTCGGGTGGCACGTGACAGGGAGCGGTTTTGTCAGTGCAGGTGGTTGTTTACTACGAGGTGTAAAATCATCAAAATTGCTTCCATGCCTAAAGTGGGTAAAGCGAATTATGATATCTATATTATGACCGAAGAGGAAATTATTACTGCAAAAGTTGATATCCAGTGAACAGAAAGCAATATCTTCAGCAGGGATGCAGCGGGAATTTTTTTGTTACCGCTGCAGAAAATGCGCTCTGAACTAAAAGAATCGGAAATGCAACCCCAAGTTATTACGATAAAAATCAAAGCAACCGATTATATGGATGTCCGCCAGTGGGCTGTTAAAATTGTTCAAAAACATCTTAGTATGCCTGTTTGATTCGGATCTACTATTTTCAAGCATATCTATCATGCATTTTACTAATTGTTGCGACCTGGAACGTATGCAATGCTAAACGCATAGAATTTGAAGATTAGTTAATTTTTCGGTATTTATGAAACGGTAAGCAAATATTGGGATACCCATTGTGCATTACTCTTCGAAAGTGGACCTGTGTGGTTTCCGCTGCAGGATTTCTTTAAGAGGATAATCGTGTTTTCCGACTGGTACTAAGCATAATCCAAAAGTATGTGAACATAAATAAAGTTAATGACGCGCTCAGTAATTCATCAACCACAAATAGGTAGTGATCCGGCAAGTTGAAGGAAGGGCATTTGACAAATGACGCAAGTATTGGTGAAAAATCAATGGCGTACAATATGGCTGCATTATTTGCTATCGTCAAAGTTCTCACAAAGCAAAGCATGACAATGTGTGCTTACCGAGTTTACATCCAAGTTGACAGATGATGTCAAAAAGAGGGAAGTTGGCTGCATTTCTACATTTATCGACCAAGTGTGCTTTTGTTCTTCGGGAACATTTAGTGACAGTTCAGCTGGGAAGAAAAATCACCAACTGTAATTCGTCCTACCATGTTCAAAATGTATTGGTGAGCACTTTGGTACAGTCAAGTGAGAAAGCAAATATTTTAGCTCAGTTATGTTGCCATTATGCAGTTATCTTCGCTAGAGTCACAATAATACGCTTGAAGTATCTAACAAAAATCAGATGAGTGAAAATGAAGTGAGTGTAGAGGAGTCGTATCCTAGCTTTTTAGAGACCAACAGCTAAAGGGCGGATAAATGTTCTGCACTGGTTTTGGAGAATCGGAGAAGGATAAAGTTCACTGATGACTGTCTTGGGTAAGATTTTGACAGTGTTGTTGTTTTGGCGCGCTAACAAATACATGTCTAGATGCTTTTCAATGAATTCAGCTTAAAATATACATCTTTGTCACGCGGAACGCAACCTGTGTGATTACAGCTTCCGCCAAGGTTCATTCTGTCACATTGTTCGTTCGATGGACCGGATATAAGCATTCTTTGTTCATATAAATGTTACTTAATTGCCTGGGTTCAAGTTATTGTCGTAAGTATCAGATGACAGTGAATTATAGATGGAGTAGTCGAGCAGGTGCTGTAAATATTGTGGTAAATAAATAGTCGGAACATGTCAATTCATTGACACATTTCACAGAATAAGGAAGAATTGTAATTTCAAGGTTGGCTTCACCTTTACTTCGTATCTCGTTACAATCGTTTCCGTTTGCTTTGCATCTTAGCATTTAGGTATCTTCTCTAATACAATTCAAGGATGCACATGCGCGCCAAATGTAATTAACTGGATCTGCTAAGTTTTGATTATCTTACAGCGTTAAGAGTGGCCCTACTTCTGAATAGAGCGTAAATTATGCACATTGCAATGCCTAAATTCAAAAACCATGCTAATTTGTGGGTTAACATGAAACGGCGAATCGACCGAAAGAAACGCACGTATCTGTTGGAAAATTGATGGGATTTGATGCAGAGTTGAAATGGAAAATGCTGTCTCTCATAGATGTGTTGACTCATGGAACGCCGAAGATTTCATAAAATTCATAACCACGCAAACAAATACGCTTCTCTTACACCGATAAATCTACTTGTTAAATAAAAGAACATATAGAAATACGTACTCCTTGCCGAAAGAAGAATATTGCGTTATTTTGTGAAAGCCGTATTGAAACTGTAAATTAATGGATCTTCTTAGCTTTTAAGCCTCATGCTTTAATATCACCTGTGAATCTGCTGCGCCTATTTCTTACCCGAACTATTTTCATATCTAGTTGTGAGAGCACATTCTCAAAATTTAATCTCATAACGAACAACTTTCAATTGTCATTTAAGCCGACAAGGCGCACGGAATCGCAGTATTCAAAAATAGAACCAATTTATTATTGGTGGTTATGTGAGTATGTAATATTGTAGTAAGTAGAAACCACGATTAAACTTTGAACAATAATCTGCCTCGACGAGGAATCGAAACCCGGAGATACGGGTTCGATTCTGCGTCGAGGCAGATTATTGTGCGAAGTTTAAAAGTGGCTTCTACTTTCTATAAAAAAGGAACAACATTGAAAATGGGAATGTTTCAGTTATATTGCATCAATTGTGCGTGAAACGCGTATCTGTTAATCTTGTTTAGATGTATTGTTACAATAAAAATCCCTGCATTTACGACAGCACCTTTTTTTGATCCTAGCTCGCTGTTATATAAAACAAAGAATTTAAGAGCTGTCGGAAAGTTGGACGCTTTAAGTTAAATAAGTAAATAAATGTTTTATTCCCGGCCGTGCGGCGCATTTTTGTGAAGGCATTTCGATTTTAACGTAATCAAGTATAAAACATTTAGCAAGTTGAGCAGTATCATACTTGATTCGTGTTTCTGTAGTTATGTATGTGTAGTATTACTGGGTATGGTGGTGGATGTTTGTAGTTTGACTGAATTCGTGAGTTTGTTATCTGTTTTTGCTATCCTATAAAGCTTCATGCTATCCGTCATCGGCATAGGGATGAATTGCTCTCGAGTATTTGCTGTTGGCAGCAGTTCTTCCACTCCAAGATGAGATTTCCCTCTATATCTAAATCTGACGTCCTGTATGCTGACGACGAATAACCAATGGGACAGCTACCGGATAGTGAGCATAATAACAACCACTAACGCATGGGCTGGAAAACTTTAACATTATCGGATGAGATCAAAATCCTTACGGCTGAACTTAAACGCCTTATAGCCTAAAGGGTTTGAGATATGGTATAACATTCACTAACCAGCTTATGCGATTGATTGCCTCTGATTTCCAGCTGTTCGCTGAAGATGTTAAGATGTTGCGGACGATCGCTGACCTAGTAGATTAGAACGCATTTCAGCGTGACCCAAAGAGAGCGCATTAGTGGACACTCCATAATCTGTTTCAGTTGAATTCAGGGAAGCGTAATTTTGTCTAAATTCACCACCAGCCGAATTTATAATGTAAACTTAGAAACCCTGTCCTGCAAGCAGTCACCCATCAGCTCGAACTTGGGGTATTATTCCAGGCTGATCTGCTCTGCTCAGGTCAATCAGAGAAGGCGGTAAGTCAGCACATTGTCATGCAGCGGAGGGCATGGTGGCGGCGTGCTCACTCTGTCTGTTCGCAGTTGCCTAATACCTCATGTGGAATACACAATCCATGCCTGGCACAAACAAGACCTTGCAGCACTGGCGACTCCACAGTGAAGAGCCACGAAGCATGTCAAATGCTTGATCAACCTTCAATGTCAAGTTCGACTGTGGATCCAATGAGTATCCATCTACCTGTATCGGCGCCTACGTTGCGAAATTATTATGGCTTACCAGATTCTAAGGGACCCAAACCACATGTGCATCACCAACTATAACTGATCCACAACACGAAACTGAGGGGCCACCAATACCTTAGCCACGCAATACAGTCGGCTGGAATATCGACGGAGCGATATAGCGCCAGCCTTAATTAAGTCGTTTACGCCTCCAGTTTACCTGTGTTTATAAAATGCCGTGACGCCGTAACCCACCTTCATTACGAGACATAGGCTGTGTCTCGAAGACAACATAATGCGATGAAGGTTGTGCGACAAGAATCAACATACGCGAATACGTTTGGCCCCTTCTGCATGCCTCTGTGTTAAACCGTGATGTGTCCACCATCACGATTTTCATTTTATCTCTGTCTCTATTCACCTGGTTGCGCTTAACATTCTGGCCAGCCTACGGGACTTGCGAAGCGGCTGCATTTCCCCCCGTAATGCAACATTGTTCCATTGCCAACTACGAAACAAGCGCATTCAAATAGGTGCTAAGTCAGTGGTTTGTGCTGCATCGACAAAAATCGTCTTTAGCCTAATTGCATGGAAACAGTCGCATGCGACATTCATGTCAATTCGGTGAAGGCAAATCAACATCCGGGTTCGATTTCGAGTGTTTATCGAGGTCCCATGAAAAGTAGTTTGCAAAGCAAAACAAACCCACCCAAATACGTATATCAGTTAGGGAAAAATATTCAATCTTAGAATAATTTGACCAAAAAATGTACTAACTTCTCTTTTTGGTGAAATCAGGTGATAGGTATGTGACTTTTTCTAAGATGAATTCGTTTGTACGCCGGAACCAGAAATCGTAGCGATAGAATATTCAGCAAGTGATCGGTGCTATAGCAAATATATTAACAACCACGGCGGTCGTTGCAGTCCTCCATAACACTTTGGTCTCAATATAGACTGGCATTATACGAAATGCGAGTTGGAGACTTACAAAAGTAAGGTGGAATGTCTCTATTGGAAGCTTCACGGAAGGATGAAAAGAACGTACAAAGCTTTTACTGGTGCGTGTTTTCTGTCTAACTGGGTCTAAATGTGAAGAATTTCTACCTATATATGCATTAGTTTGGACAAAGTAGTTGTGCTTATCCAAATAAAGTACTTTGTAAATGGAACACCAGGATGTTGCGCCAACCAGCTACGAACTTCGGCTCACTTCGAATAAACTAACCATATATATTCACAAAGGATTTTTGTCAAATGCTTTGAAAATTTCGAGCCATTTTTTACTGTGAGTAAGTACATCTCCAGCTACTTCGAGATGTAGGGAGCGCTAGGCTTCTTGACATGGAAATCAAGCAATTTATTATGTTTCTCTACTGTCAGAAATACGTCACTCTTGTATAAATCGGTTGGCTATACCAAAGGGCACATAAATTAATGCATTTTCAGTTTTATTTGGCTCCATATTTAAGTCACTCGAACGTGCATTGCAGTGTTCGCAGCTGAAGGTTTGTTGACAAATTTATCCTGCCTAACACCACCAAGTTCAGATTAAAGTAACATTAAGAAAGTAAAACGATCAACGTCGATGTAACCAATTAAATCTACCTATGTACACTAATGAGGTAGTTGTTTTCTTATTTCCAATTTGGACCTGAGTATACACCCAAATTTCCGGGCTAGCCGGAGATTGCATGCCAACGTAAATGCCTACTTGTCTGTTCGATGGCCACTCAGGGTACCTTAATGTAAAGTGAATATATGTGTTCAGGTTATGCTTCTTCCCGAAACACACAAACCGTTCATTCAGACTAGGTGCTAAGGACTTTTGAAGTTCGAAAGGTCGTTGTTGAGAAAAAACTTGCTATTATTATGTGTGTGCATTGTTTGAGCAGGTGTTCGAGATCAGTTTTCTGCTGTGCAGTTAGAAGCGTGCTCTTTGCTGCTGCAAGTATTGTAGCCAATCTTTATCCGTACGGCGCGTGCGAACATAGTTATCAAAAGCGATTAGCTACGACATTTGGAATAAAACTGTTACTCTACAGTGTGAAAATATGCACGTAGCTGACAGAATGGTGTACACGACTGGAGCTCATGTTTGACGAAACCAGTTCACCAAATTTAGCCTAAGGTCTAGCTTTTCACGGTTTTAATTGGGTTTAGGTAACACCACGCTAATTGATTTCGTTATTTGGTGGCGTTAATAGTAGTCATCAGTACCATCATAGATGGTGACACCTATTACAATGGTGTTACATGGAGCTTTGTTGTGGTAATAGCTAACATGCACTACAATACGAGTTTGCAGTTGTCCGAACTGTCTGAGAAATACATCTAATGAACAGCCCATAATTCCAACAATCAGCTTCTAATAAATGTTCAGTCTATGGAGTTAAAGTAGTAGTTACTTTTAAAATAGTTAGTTCTTATTAGTACAATAACATGTGCCGTAAGAAGATTTCCTATTGTTTCCCCAGTACCATTATCAAAAGCCCGTAAGCAACAAGCACATAATTACGGATGTTACCCAATAGGCATGAGGTGCCATTGGTTTCGTACTCACGTAGCCTTCTTCATCTTGATAATCGTGACACCCTCGGCGAAACGGAGGAAGTGGGGAATCGGGTTTGGTATCACAAGTGTGAAGGCTGACCCAGGCTTCATCCGATGACGTGTGCCTAGTAGGTGTTAACCAACTGTGGAAGTTGGCGGCCTACGTAAGCAAGGAGTTTCAGGAGAGAGGGTTTCTGGCCAGTTTCAAGCTGAAACCATATTTGCACAAGTTCTTGTATTCAAAAAGTCAAAGACCGAGTAGTTCACCCATGTAGCTGGCCCAGTTGTTGTACACGAATTGGTAATTGCTGTGTGTGTTAGCCCCCTTGGTTGGGCTTCCTTCGTTAGAGATATCGGTGCCCTGCATGTTGTGTTAACGACCACCAATCGAGCAGCACTATAATTTTTCTAAGTGGGATAAGTTAAGCCTTTAGTGACCTTAACCACAGTAAAGACAATATTGTAAGGCAACAACATAAATGTGATTATTGGATACTGTGCGCACAAAGATTTTGCGTCTCGCTGTTAGCTTAGTTTCTCTATAAACTTCTAAGGATAGTTAGTAGCTGTGAGTACTGTAATTAACTCTGGGTCCTCGGAAAGTTATTCAGCGGAGTAAATTATTCTAACACAACTATATACCTCTTGCATAGAGGTCCATTTTACCACAATGGTGTGCAGCTTCTCAGGTGTTGGTATTGACCGGACCATGTTGCTTTTTTAGACAGACTTCTTAATCATTCCATCATTACTGCGTCCGGTAAGAATGTTCAAGAATGGCTAACAGTTCTACGGATTCACTTCACAAGCGTTGGCGTATGAGCGCTTAGGCAGCTTCACCAACTGCACAGTTAGCTGCCCCGTTTAACAAAACGCCAATGCGTCATCCACATAACTCTTATAGTACGGCAGCTTTCAATTTCTGTACCTATAACTCTTTCAACAACCATTATGAGGACATCAGCGAGTAGAGCGCCTAGAGGGTCACATATTGCTACCCCATCGATTTGACGGTATGGCTTGTTCTGAAAGCGGAAGCATACAAGTTGCTTAGACGAAAGCAAGGATTTATTTAGGAATTAGTCTGGCATTATTAACGAAAAATCAGATTGCGCAGCTAGTTCACATACTTAATCAAAATTATGGTGTAACGGTCTACATGATCCGCACACGGATTTAATATTTTACATATTTCCTAACAGGGCTGGGTAGTCAAAACAAGCTACTTTAGTGACTAAGTGAAGGCAGTCAATGTCCTCCCACATTCCATTGTGATAGACGGTTATCAAGCACATTTATTTTTCATTAAACAGTATGGCTTAAAACATTGTTGCTCTTTACTTAATATTCCTACCTGGGGGAGCTGTTTGCTAGCGGGCACGTCCCCAGGTTGCGGATTGGTTGACCGTACCTTGTAAATGTGAATAAGCTCCGTTTGCTTTGAAGGCGAGATAAATAGGAATTCCCGGACAATCAGCGGCGGCTGCCTAGAGGGTGGTGAGTTCTGAGCTGGTCACTTTGTTTTCCATCCAATAACACAACAGGTCGTACGGCAGTTTTTTTTAAAGCAAACGCGATCTGATATAGGGGCATTGACCACTTACTACTGTAGCATGAGGTGTGTAACTAACGGATGAAGGATGAGCATCATTATTGTCCACCGACTTCTGTGTGGGTTACTATCGAACATAAACAAGGCGAATGAACCATTTAACTGCCAAAAGTCCAATTATTCATCGATCGCTCCGCTTCCTTGCGGGTCAGGACTTTAATACAAAATGCTCTGGGTGAAGTCCATTACTTTAACAATATCCTTCAACCTGGGCAAGCGGGAATTATTCAGACACCAAAACAAATGAACATACCTAATCTATCTAATGACTGCGACTTTTCTACCATTTTGTTGTTGTTAACCATGCTTTGTGCACACTTCCTACAGTTATTTCCCATGTGGAATATATAGGTATACCTGATAGTTCCTCCTATCGGTTAATGAAAGCCACTTGAATAAGCTTGGCATGATTTAAATGCAGTTTTTACCCTTTTCTCTATGATCATGTTCATCGGCATAAATGCACAGTTATCCGCTTAGCTTTTACGTCACTTCGTGGGCAGTAGTGCAAGCAGATGAAGGACGCTTGCACTAGATGATCTGGTACGATATCTACTAGTTGGATTTGAAAATTACTTAAACAAAGGATCAGTATCCTCTGAAAGTTTCATCAGCAAAATAGAGCATCCCATCCATCTACGACAAACCTGTCGATTCTACAAGCGCCATATGCATTCATATAGATATGAGTATACAAAGTACCATTCGTGCGTTGGTTATTCATCATTTAATCTCATAATAAAGTAATCCCTTTGTAAAAGATTAATAAACAAATGAGTTCCAGAAGACATTGAACACAAATCGCTTTTTGTAGCTTTTATGTTTAACAGACGTTTTGCTTTTGACACGAGTGCTTCTTTATTATAGGTGAATTGGATAAAAGGACTATGCCTACTGACGAACAATCATTTGCAATTAAATGACTCATGGAATGGCGAAGACCGGCGATAAAGCATCTGCGCACAATCTTACGACAGATTAGCAGCACTGATCCAGTGGGTCCTTGGTAGATAAATCAAAATAACAACAACTTCACAATACGGCGTGTAATCCGACACATCTGGCTGAACACCTTCAAAAGCAATTTGATCAGTTCCTAAATTTCGGTGATCTACCCAATTAAATGATCCAGCGTGAGTCATGGCCGGTTAATACGGATGCTTCCTCAGAATCTGAGGCCTGAAACTCTCTTACCTATATCAGTCGTTTTCACGCAGCTGGTGGCAGGATTTTCGTTACTCGTGCTATGTAAATTGGCTATGTGAACTGCTGAAATGGACTTTTCCACATGTTCAATTTTAAATTATAGGAACACTGGATCCTAAGAAAGCATGCCCCACTGATCATAATGGCAATATTTACAAGGGCTATTACATTGAGTGCGCTAAATACAGTGGTATTAAGCAGACCCCGTTGAGACAACGTTACAAGCCGTAGTTCATATGCTATTGTTAACTGCCGATTGGGACTCTAGAATGAAGGAAGAGCACACAGTTTCCTGTTAAGTGCGAGGCATTATAAACCAAAGCTTTACTCCGCGCTGGATGCTAGTTCAGTGCCATACGTGCCACAGACTGAAAATATCTGTTTCGCTACTTTAAGTGTGCATTTAACCTGGTCGAACACTTGATCCTTTTGGACAAACATTTTGGAAAGTCATTTTCGTATCCTCTACCCATGCACACTTCGTCACCTTAGAGTCTACGTTGAATTGTCAGACATATTTTCAATGACAAGTGGTATTTGCCAGCGTTTATATTTTCCCTGATATATTCAAGTTTAGTGCGTAATCCAAATAAAGAATATAATGGAGGGTGCCAGCAATACACCGGAATGTCTGTCGTTGTTTTTACAGTTACGCAACCAAGCACAGTCGCGCATGAGGCTAGTGTACATTGAGATCATCTGCACATATGCGGTTTCGAACAGTCAACTTCATGGTCGTTAGGCAAATGTGTCATATTTTCAACCCACGGCCAACTATAACAGACCCTATTATGGAGTGTTCCGTTGCTGAAGCACAGTGCAAGTATCAAATTGTTGAGTGGTGTAGAATTAGTTCAGCTAAATGCTGCGTATATATTGTCATGCCGTTTGACATTCACAAGGCAAATCAGCAGACGCTGGGTGAAATCTCAATGACGATCCAACCATTTGGTTTACGCTTTATGTCTACACTGTGCAAACAGTTGTATCAAGACCAAATGTCAGTGAACGACTCTTGTCTCATGAAGACACGGAACTGAAATCAGTAGGTTGTTGCATCTGTCTTGTTTGCCGTGTTAGCAGCGACTAGCCAATAGCTGTCTAAGTTAGTTCACGTATTGCGCACCAACAGTCTTTTAAACCTGCGACATCTGGGGCTTCAGAATTGTGGTTACCTCGAAAAGCTGTGTTTAACTGGAAGTGTGATTTGGCCCCTGCAGTTAGAGGCTGTGAGTTGTGTTCTAGTTTTTGACCGTAGTGTTCTGAGTATTACATATGGTGGCAGTTGGCACCAGGTTGTTCCGCTCTGGTATTTTATTATCAACGATTTGGAATACGTTGCGCTAACTTGGACATGTGCTACGTATGCAAGGTCAGTCAAGAAAGTCTAGTATTTTGTGTCTGATGTAGAATGGCCCAAGAGTTGATGCCGGCAAGCATCGTCATGGTAGCTAAACTGAAGTCACTGTCTGGCGAAGTGGATACTGTTAGTTTGCGTAGCATTCATAGTGGGAGTATAAGTGGCCTATATTTTCCTTGTCCCGAGACTTCATTTTATATAGGTAACAGTCCGGTGTTTGCTTTCGTACCCTAGTCAGACTGTCTGCTTAAGGAGCCTTTATAGCTGAGTTACCTGTGGCTTATTACCTGATTAGGACGCAGGACAACTATAACCGCAAGGAAGCTGATGGCCTGTATTTCGTTATTCCAGACAACTGGCCGCTCTTTTTGATCGTGTGTCGATAAAAATGTGGATCTGTCTTGAAAATAATTGTTTGTATCTACAGTTCCGTTTTGGGATAAATCCCAATTCCTTCACATTTATTATTCAGTATCCATGAAGCACTTGTAATGGATGGCAGCGAAGAAACAGTTCAAATGTCTGCTGTACTGTTTTGCCGTTTTATCTTTCGCACCAGGTTAATATTTTTGACAGACAGATATTTCGATTCTAAGCGATCGAACATTAAGCCGTTTTATAGACCACACCACACATTTGATCACGACTTCCAAGTATTTTTGTACTATGGTTACTAACATAGCCATGCGGTAAATGTATAATTTATCGTTTAAGGCATTGATTCTCTAACAAGTTGCTTATTTAAGTACTGTGGTGAAAAGTAGCATGATTTGATGCCCTGCAGGTAAAGACTAAAGATTAGTTCATTCAGATTCCATGCGGCATGATTCAGGTTTTGAAACTCAGAAGCACGCAGTACTATTCATCAGATAAGTGCAGAAACGTTGACTATTTGTAATCACATAACGCAGGTTCTGGTCATGCGCGAGAAATAAATGTGGGTAAATTTCAAATTATTTTTACTTTGTTCATTGAGGGCTTCGCGTGTGTCAACCTGAAGGAACCTGAGCTGGAATGGCTATTGAAATGGCCATTCCAAAGTTATGGATTACTGACAACTCCATGTATTATTCAAGAAAGTAAAGTGGGTTATTCATGCCATGTTTTGAAAGGGCAAAGTGAGGTGTGCACAAACAACACCATGAAAACATAGTTAGAAAGCCTCCAAATATTATTCACAAATATTTATTTCAGCAAGCCTGATTTTATAAATTATCGTGAGCGTTTCGACGACTTCAGTATGGATCTGCTGCGATTGAAGTGACGCAAACCTAATCCTCGCCTTTTTTATCACCTTAAGTCCCAAATAATGGTTTACCTCAAAGCCGCTACTCTAGTTTCAAGCTTCTAACTTTAAGAACTAATAAATGGTTAGTGTTTGCTGTCCAAACAAATGTCCCATACAAAGCTCTGCTCAAATTTATACGCAATGAAACATGTGTTATTATTGGAGGTAACTATCATCGAACTTCAGAAATTGCAGTAGTCATCCGCAGTCCATACGCATTGTCATTGTTTGGATAACTTTTTTCAAATATCTAATCAACATACCCAAAACCTTACACTAGATGATATGGGTGAGAAAACTTATGGATACATGGGAAACTAGTCATACACAGCATTTACGTTCAGACTACATTAACGCATTTAAAATGGACCAACTACTTACTAACTACGTGTTTCAAATGCCACTAATATGAAAATCTTTCGTACTCTGCTAAGCAACCTTATTAGCCTTTATTTAGAAGCAAGGAGTTGGACGTTATTTAAGTTTATTATTTTGGAATTTATTCAGGCTCTACTCCTAATTTATTCTCATTAATGCTTTTGTAGGAATTTTGTTAGAGTTGACACTCAACATTAACTGCAGCGATCAAAAAAGCACTTCTCGAAGCACTGAGATCCCCTGGCTCTCCGCTTCTCTTGGGTCTACCATTATCTGTAATTGAAACGTTGCTTGGGAATGTTGTGCCATTTAACTACTTAATGAGCGCCAATTTTTTCTAAGTTTTGTAAAATGTTATAATATTCAAACTGATTATAGTTTTTTTTACAATGTCGCGAAGGCTACTATTTACATATTTATTTTATTAGTATTTCCATTCTGCTATTTTAGCATTTGGCATTATGGTCGTTTGTCTATTTCAGTTGTTACTCGTGACTAGCCGAAATATACTTACTCAAAACGAATATCCAAATACACACTGGTAAATATAACGATAACTGGACTTAGATAAGCAAAAGTAGCAGTACACTCGAAACTGTCGAATTTGAACCTAATGGAACAGACTATCAAATCGGCTTGGTTCAGTCAGTAAACACACAAAAGCAATGAATGCTAAACAAGTTGATTGTCTTGATTGCGCATATTAGAAATACTAGTCTGTATGACAGGTAAAATAAGCCAGACAACCACACGACAATATGAAGTGTGTAGGTTGGGGTAGAAACCCTCGACTGACAACGCTGCATGGAAGCCGTTCACAAGGATAGTGTTTCACAAACGGCTGTATTAATTCATCTGATCTTTCTTCGTATAATCCCCTCTTTATCAGTAAGCTGTTATGAACCCTGTCCTTTGTAATTTTAATTGTGCCTTGCTGTCCTCTCACTGATATTTCCAACAATGTGTGTCAAAAAGATCAAGACGCAAAGACAAGCTTTGTGAAATCGAGGGCATGCATTACTATTACTAAATCTACAGCTAACATACCGTTTGTACAGTTACTTGAACTATGATTTAAATTCCTATGTAATTTTGCAAGCTACGAGTGCGAATCACTAAAGAAAAAATAGATCACCTCAGGGTGCTTAATTGCCATAAATGACCTAAAGATTTTCTACCTACCGCTTACTTATATTACAAACTAAATCACAAATGAAAACGATCGAGTTTTATTTTTATCCTTGCTTATAACTTATAACTTATATCCATCCTAGTAAGCTTATGCTAAAATTAATTAATTAAAGTATATTTTCAAATTACTCTACTTTCGGAGTTCTGTACAATGCCCTAGTTCTCCGAGCAGTACTTGATGTATTATTTTCGCAATGCCTGGACTAGCTTATTATTTGCTTATTTATTTTCTGCCACAAATTGTTATAAGGTTTGCAGCAGCAATGTTTGTGCTACTTATTGTCTCCGGAATGAATCCAGTTACTCGACAGTATGCCTATGAGTTGCTTATGCTACCGCGTACTTGTAAACTCGAAAGTACAACACTGAATAAGTATAATAAAAAGATCGAGTTGATCATTAGTATCTGCGTAATCCTAGCTAATGCGTTGAATGTGTAACCTGCTCTAATTAAGTTAAAATCACAAAATGATTTTGTTAATAACTGTGCTTGTGACCATCGTGTACATAGTCCATATATCATCGGTTGTGTCATCCTATCTGCGCGCATGTAAGATTGTTACATCTCGCAGCTATGTTTAGTTACGTATACCTATGGGAGATACCGCAAAATAGATAATCAGTACTTGAATCTAATGCAATACGAAGTGTACCCAAGCTCTCATGGAAAAAGAACAGCGTATTATAAAGAACATTTGACCAATGTCTAGAGTGTACAGCATGGGACCAAGCAATGGTTACAAATTTCGCATTTAGCTGTAATCAAATTTACGCATTTCATATTGAACTCGCCCATCTGGGTTTTGCTTGTGAGTGTGAAACCTTTAATTCGGCTGTTGCAAATTTTGTCGAACATCATTTTTACATTACGCACCATATATTCATCAGTTTTACAAGAGTTGTCTATCATGTCCTTTGTCCAAACAATTTCCAAGGTTAGTGAGATCGTCTTACACAATCCACACTGAGAACAAAAATGCGGAGATGCCGCCAATTCATGCGATTTGCTCCTTGTTTTTTTGACAGGAGTCAAGACAGATACCGTGAAACAAGCTCGTAGCCGATATTTTATAAAACTCGAGTAAAAGGGCTTACCGAAACCAGAAAAGTATCGAAAATAAATTCAGATAATACATATTCCGAGGTATTTAGCACAGTACTTTCCTTTTCCAGATTGCCACTAACGACCTACTGCCGCAGAAAAAAGAAAGGATTGATATCTTAGCAACAATTGCTAAGGCGTTTCACTTACAGATTGTTCCTCTAATTAGTTTAAACGCAGCCCACAGGTCATTTATTCAGTCATGCTGCATTCCTTTATGTACTTAAGACCTCATACCACAAAAACATTTCAGCGTATTAGAATACCTGTGAGCGCGAGATCGAACAAGTGATGTGATGACTGAGAAAGCTCTTAATTCTAGACCACGTTCTGAATTTCTTTTAAGAAACATTTTGAAATGTGTTTCGATTTTGCTTCAAGGGATATATGCTTCATCAACTTTCGCTGAAAGTGTTGCCATTAAACACCTGTGGACGTTCAAGTATCTATCCTTCTCAGCAACATATAGTCCACATCGTCGTTTGTTTGAATTGCAAAACTGATCACTCGTTGAGCCAAGAAAGGATAAATATTTCTAAAAAACCGAGTGTAATGCCACTAATATTTATTACCCAAAGAACATGATTGATTAGCAAACATGATACTATTCACCTAATTAATCAATGGGCCGCACCAACCAAATAAACTAAACTATTGCAAGTTGTTTGTTCGCCCCACTGTTCTGCATCTATTGTTTGTTGTACGATATTGTCTACCCTTGTTTGTACTCTGCACCACATTCTGCAACACATATTCAATCACGTTGCTCATTGTTTTCGTTTGTAACTCCAGGAATTTTAATATCTCTGATATCCGGTGTTTCTATACGAAACTGGATAAACCACGTCAACCAGGACACCCGGTGCAGGTAGATGAGCTCAAAACATAAGATATTAAAATAAAATTATTATGCGTTTATATGTGCATAATCCATTGCAAACTGCAAATTACATGCAAAGAAACATTTTTGTCTGTTGTTGCGTCTAGCACATCGCCTTGGTTTTCCCGCCATCGTAGGTTGTGCGACAAATACACATATATACATCAATAGCATGCCGTTTTTGCTCTTAAGCATGTTTCATTGAACTCCAGTAGCAAAATATCAAACGCCTTTTAATCGTATACCTGACTTCGAAAAACGACTATGATAGTGGCTCACAAGTCATGTGAGACCGCCAGGTGACGCGTTTGAGCAAGTGGGAATATTCAAAGTTAACCAGACATTTTATACACCAGTATTGTATAAATTCGTTTGTGTAGTTGATAAGATAATAAGCAAACTGATAAGTTGGTGTTTTTCTCTTAAATCTCAATGTGTCAGCGACACAAATTTTAGCTAACACATAATCCTTCTATCATTTTTGCATTCACCGTGCAAGATCATTTGCACACAGTGCATTCCAGACATGTAAATATTTAAGCCGCTGATAATTGTGCCCAGCTGTCCAAAAGCTTTAAGTCGTTTTTCACAAACATGAGTAAAACATGAGCCCGTTAAATATAGACGCAAGAGGACAAGCGGAATGGCTCCGGGGGTGTTATGGCTTGTTTAACTACTTGAGAAACGCAAATTACAGGTTGGGAATTTGTAGCTTTCGACCACGATATATATTTCATGAATGGACTGCAGGACCTTTCACAATGCATAAAAACGGTATGTTTTGTTTAATGTATTGTACCTTGGCAGCATTATATGCTTTCGCTCGCCTCATTTAGCAAAGGACTGCTGTCCAAGATAATGAAAGTTAATTTTGGTTTGTTTAATTTGCTTGATTATATACGATAAATAAAGCACAGCTCTTGGAGAAAAAGCAGCTTTCGGTAATCTATCTTCGCACGCAGTTTAATAGACTTACTTCACGGTGCGAAGAAATCCCGACTGCAAGCACTGTTAGTAAGGCACTTCAATGCGTACAGTTAAGTTATATGGGCCACGTGAACTTAAGTTACTTTAGTAGAATCATCATGAAATTGCTGTCTCCCTAAATGGTTAGGTTTTCCGTAATTGGGCGCGAATAAAACTATAGTGATTAAGCTGCGATTGTGAAACAGCGTTATATATGTCTAAGTGACTTAGGTAAAAGTTAAGCATGGAATATTCATTTTTTCATGGCTCTCACCTGCGCGTGACCGAGCGCAGATAACAGAACGCAAAAGCGGCGGACACAGATGACTGTATTTTGACGCTTAAACATATCGAAGACGGATGAAACGACCAGAAGCAAACACAAGTGTCGGACTTACCAAACGTAAAAGTGACCAACCGGATGTAGATCAACATGTCATTTTGTAAGGGTGATTTAAACAAGTAAGCTTAATATACCATTAGTCAAAAATAAAATTGTACCTAGAATTTAGCAGTTATCTTTCGGGGCGATAAAGGTTTACGCGGCAACATTTGTAGACAGCAAAATTTGATTATGAAAGTTATTGCTGACTTACGTACTACCTTTAATGTTTAGTACCATCGAATTTGAACGGGTTCGTGCAACTGAGTTTCAGAATCAGATAAAGCAACTTTCACCCATAACTGGCTAAAAGTTAGGGGATACAGGGGATGCAAGTAAAATTAATCACACTCTTTAGAATTCCCCGTATTCTGAGAGGTATGAGTGCAATCAATATACTCAGCAAACTCAAATCGAATTTTTAAGTAAATCGTTACCCTTTGTACCCACACGCGATTTGTCGGCATTTTTAACGTTTACTTTTGTACTGATCCTGATGGCAAATAAAGTGAAAATGATTGTTTACTCTGAAACGAACGTTTGAGATTCCTTTTCGGACTAACCATAAAAGTGTTGTATACATGAAATTTAACAATAAAAGTTTAAATATGAAATGCTGGAGAGGAATATAGTACGGGTATTTATTACCTCAAGACGACCCAAGTGATTTATTGAAAAAGACGGATTTCTGAATATGATTTATCTGTGGAAACATTTATGAGGTCACTAGAAATATCGCGTTTTAATTTCCCATAATAGATGACCTATTTGAGGTTCTGGCAGGATGGACCTATTTCAATACACCAGATCTGGCCTCCGAACCCTTGTAAGTAGTGGTTGAGAAAGTTGGCAAAACTATATATGACGATTGTAGAACCAACAGCGTTTTTTGAATTATAGACCATGACTTTCAGCAAACTAAGCGCACCTGCAACTTTTCGGCCTTTTATACAGAAGATTTTACAAGGATTTAACCCATGAAATTGCTTGGTCTAATTTTTATTGTTATTTAGTATGGGAAAGAAAAGAAAAAGCATTTGAATAACATGGCAAAAATACTAAAATTTTTAATTGAAGTATGTCTCGAACACAAAGCCTCTGAGTGTCAAATACTACGGAAAGAATTAATGTGTATTCAATACACTAGCTCGTGGTCGGGCTTCCAAATAGGCTTCCAAAAAAACTAGCGGTCTTAAACCAAACCCGTAAGCGTGGAGCACGCATGCGCTTTTCAGCTTTGTTTTATCTTGCCCATTATTCCTCAAAAGGTTCCTATAACTGCTTCCAATTTGATTGCATTGCTACAAAAATTGGAAAGTCTCTATGGTTAACAGAATGTCAGGCAGCATTTGACAGTCCCACTGAGTCCAATGGTGCGGCTCCGTTTAAATGGACGCTCTAATAATTCCATAGGCTGCAGAATTCACTCAGGAGACGGATACAAGTGACCAGTCAATTGAAACCATTCTGTTATAGAAAGTCAGTATTGTAAGAAAGAGTCGTATCCTACTATAGCAGAAGTATCAACCTGACAGAAGATACCAATGTACTCTTGCAATATTATTAAAATAGCATTGATTTTAACTGATTAGGAAACTTTTGGCACGAAACAATAACTCCAAAATGAACAGAAGTTCGTGAAACACTCAAGACAAATCGAGCAGGAGCATGAGCATTTGTAGGAATATGAATTAGTATGCATACATCTGCCAGTTAAACAATACACTAATGCAGTTGCATTGTGTTGAATATTTTTCATGGCCACGAGGGCCACCCTTAATGAAACTTGCAACACCTAGTCATGGTTAACCTTCAGAGCCAGAGGTATGGACGCTGACAGGGGGCATGAGCTGATCATCATGATATCGCATTGTTTTATGATAATTGCCTCTGTCACAATGTAAGTTTACTGATATTTTACTTAGCTAATTAACTAAATTTTGAGTTTGCTCTTTCAGTGTAGTTTGTTGGGATATTACACACCAGTTAAAACGTTTAGTACACAGATGGTGGAAATACTGAAAATTATTTTTCCTATCAGTGCTAAGTTCTTTTGCTAAATTTTTTGATGATTTTACGCTCCATAGAAAACGACATTGTAAATTAGAATGCAAATTATTGAAGAACTAGAAATTACATGGAGCAAGGACAAAGGCATTGGAACATTATGCTAGTGTGGGGATATTTTATTCGTCAAAATAATGCGAAATAAAATCTCTGTGTGAGCAGGCACGTTATCTAGGGCAGCAGGCAGTCATCGGCAATGTATTTTCGGAGGTTGGGTAATTCTTCCAAATTATTTAACGATTTAAATATAAATTAGGTGTTGCCGGCTCGGAAAAACACTGCAGCACTATAACACGTTTCGATGTTATTACATCTCATCAGATGGAGTTAGCAGGCATCGAACCCGGGACCACCGGGATGTTAGGTGTGACCGCTACCCCTAAGTCACCGGGTCACGGGCAACGCTTGGCACACAGTATAATGAACGGTGTTGATGGTCATTTTGAAGTACAAGTTGTGTGGATGGATTGTGACGCGCAATGTCAATGTTGGGCACGATTCCCATGGAACAGAACTTTGGTCTTTCTATCACCATGGCCGTAGCTGTTGCAAATAGAGACTGGGTGTTGCCATCTCGAAAACACTGCAATACCATGACGCCTTTTGATGATATTACATCTCATCAGATAGAGTTGGCGCGTCGCAATTCATCCACACAATGTGTACTTCAAAATGACCATCAACAACTTTCATTCTACCGTTGCACCAAGCATTGCCAGTGACCCGGTGGCATAGGGGTAGCGGTCACAAATAACATCCTGATAGTTCCGGGTTCGATGCCTGCTGACTCTATGTGATAAGGTGTACTAACATCGAAACCCGTCAAGTATTGCATTGTTTCTAGGTGAGCAACACCCAGTTTCTATTTGCATCAGCTGCGGTCCTCGTGATAGGAATACTAAGTTTCACTTCAATGGGAATCGCGGTCCACAGTGAGATTGCGTGTCGCAATCCATCCACACAATGTGTACTTCAATATACCCTCAACATCATATATTAATCCACCCTTTTAGAAAGCCTGATAAACGCTCTTGCTTGTACAAATTATTTTGAGCAATTTCACAATTGCGAAAGAACGACTAGAATCTTTTTATTCAACACAATTAACACATCTGTCACTTTCTTATTTGTTGTTGACAAGATTGGCTTTTCTTATCGAGTTTCATGTTAAAAACAATTTTTGACGAGTTTTAAACTATTTGCTTTACCTAAACACCATATTCCTCAATAGTGTAGCATATTAACAAGCTTTCTTTAAAAGTTCAAATTCTTCGGTACCAGACTTCTTTAGTTTTACACAAGCATTGATAACGTTTTCTTCTTCGTCCAATCGCTCTCCGTCATACGTAACGAGGATTTAACACAGACTTTTCACAATCTGCCACAGCGCTGGAATGACACGGCCGATGGAGTTGAAATAAGTTTTACAATTATCTAACAGCCCTATTCATGTGCCTCGATTTATTAATGATGTGTTACTTTATCTTATATTGCACGGTAAAGTCCTTAATATTACCTCTGGGAACGTGGCAGTATATTTTCATTTGCTACAGGCCGACAGTTATTTGCATGGAAGGACAACGTTAAGAGGCATGATGCCTGTGGCCAAATGTAGCAACCCAAATATTGATAATTAGTTGTTGGTGTTTGATTTCGCTTTGATCTACTCCAGATGAATTGTAGCACCGCAGTCAATGAGCAAAAGTTTGATAAGCGAGATCTGTAAGAAATTAGACATGCAGGGATTGGCAAAACGGATGTAGTGGCAAGATGTCGCATCTGGTGGAACACCAACGGAGGGATGTAAGAAACTATTGCCAGAACGGATGCAACAATTGTGACTCATATAAACATCCTGGAACCTACAACCGTCTTCGGACACAATATATGAAGGCCGGATATCGAAAGAGATATTAGGTGTAGACATTACGACTCGTTGCTTGAGACACGGTGAGGACTATTTTTCAAATCTTTGCTGGCGGGCTGTTTTACCAAGTGGCGACAGGAAATGCGTGTTACGCGGGTTGGTACGATTACTGTGGCTCCAGTTTTATTACCGTAATGAACAAGGATTTTTACCTTCACAGAGGGGCTCTGACATTATGCTTGCATTGGTGAAAATACACCGCTCAAAGAAAGTAAGCAAAAAAGGGACACAAGCATCTCATATGCTATGAAACTGTCAATACGAACGAAAAAGTGTTTCTGTCAAATTAGCATTGAATGCATTTTTGCATCAGTATAGTGCGTTTGAAACACCGTATTGTCCAAATGTTTGCTTGCATACTAAAATACTGCTCAATATTTTAGAAAAACGGTGTGCTTTATAAGTATGGGAACACAGTCACGTTTGCCTTCGAATATACATCGTTAACTAGCGCATCACCTGCATGCATCAATTACGGAGTATTTCGGTAAGCTAATGAAATCAACCTCCACAAGTGCGTCAGGATGCATTGGTCCACCCGAAAAATGCTCATTCGCATCCAAAGATGTAAAAATATCAGATTTTGGCACCTCGTAATTGTTGGCCATCTTGTTTGGCTACATCTTAGTTGAGCTCAATGATGCCTGTAGGCTTTTACCGCTAATGGTTGGGTCCCTAAGTAATGCAACGAGTACCGTCTAGTATTGCATCCATAATAAGGCGTTCCTATGGTGCCTATATTTAGCCCATGGTAGTAAACTTTAGCCGTCTTAAGTCATGTCAGAAGGAGAACTACCAAATCGATGGAGAGTCGTAAAACATAAATTCGGAAGTAGCCGATGATCTAGGAGTTCCCGCATGGAATGGTTATTGCCAAGCGCCCTGGATTTTCCCCTATTAGAGAGGATATAATGTGAGGGCAGAGTGAAGCACATGATTGAGAAAAATAAGTTTGAAGTTTAACAATAACTAGGTTCATGATAACTTTCTAGAAGGGCATTCCGCTGCTATTACAGAAAGGCAAGAATCTGAAGAAGACTTTAATCTGATAAGCTGTGGACTTATATGAGTTTGGGGCTGGCCTTTGAATTTCTTTCTGCATTGCACCTTGCTTTTTGGCAAAAAATTTAAACAGATTACTTGGTACTGCTCGAAATCTGCGCTTCATTCATTTTGATTACAAATGAATAATGAAGAAACAGTTGGTAAACTAGGGAATGCTTCGTGTTGGTCGCCATTGCATACTCCTCTGTTGCTCTGTCAACGGAGGCGATAGACCCAATAACCTTTTCTATCAGTGCGCGCTCGCTTTCAAATTTAAATTTGTACGGTGCTATTATGCAGAAGTTTTACGTAAATGAAGAATGGTGCTATTACTAAAAAGCTCCTAACTTACTAATGAAGCTGATGTAACTAGTCGACGTAACGAGTCAATGCCCATCCAGTCCAAAGGCCTTGGATTGACCCATTTCCGTGGTGGATGCAATGTCAGTAGCGGAAACAAGCATTCTTGACTCTCAACCATTGCGCTATCCATATAATTAACAAGCCCACCGATCCACTTTAAATTGGATAAAAACCTGGGTTACAACGGGGAATTTAATCGTTCCGACTGAATATTCTACATAACTCAAAACAAAGGTGTAATTGTTGTAGCATTGTGAGGACAATAATTCTTCAGTGCTGTTGCTGAAACCAACTTGTTCTATCTGCATCGTTACCGGTGAATTTGACCAAAAAGGAAACGCATACACGCGGACACTACTTTTATTAGTTTAACTGGATTTTTTTCCCAGGAAGTTAAACGGATACATAGATGCTTTCCATAAGAAAATGGTCTCTTTTAACCGCTTAGACCGCTAAGTAATTAAATCTGGTCCTGTCTTATCCAGTTAAGTCAATAACGTCATATTAAATGGAAATACATTTAGGACTATCGAGCAAAGATAATGCACGGTTGAACATGTCACAAGGCTTCTGGCTATGTTCCTCTTAACGGATGTTACAGTACTCAGTGAGAGAGATTGGTCTATTCGATGTAAATATCATAAGTGCTACGTTAAATAGTGCTCTGACCTATGTTGTCTTGCTGTAACGATCTAAAGAAGAGTGGATAAATAAACATAGACCCTGCTGATTATTTCCGTCAATAGCTAAATCCAAGCAATTAAAGCTAATTTTACGAAGGTAACATGTTGCATATCGATGCAGTCTTAGGCAAACATATCTGCCGTGATTTGGGGATGTTTATGAGCCAGTACTGTGTTGAAAGAAACTGAAAAAATGTTTGATGAGGCATGTGAGAAAAAATTAAATTGTTTACCTTCGCAATTTCAAGTTTATTCCAATAATCTTCCTTCCATAACTGAAAATCACTTGCGCCGTGTCACCAAATCGATATTCACAAGGGAGTCAAAGGAACAAATCGCACTAAAGCTAGTGCTCTGGATGCTGTTGCAACGGGAGTATTCCAAAATGTGTAGATCAGTCAAACTAAAGTAAACATCATGTTCGTTATATGATCCAATATGTATATTATCACAAATATATAGGAAAAGGCTACAATAAACATACGCTCAATATAAGTCATATGTGCAACCACCGATTGCGTATACATCGTTGTCTCGTAAAAACTTCGTAAAGGTGCATATTCTGCGAAATTTCACGGATTCGCCTGCAGTAGAATTCTGTCAGTTTGCACATTGATCACGCTAGCTCCAATTGGATGAAGTAGCCCACAAGCTTCATTTTATAGCGTCCACAAGGCAGCATAAATGGAATTCCTTAAGGCCTTTATTTCTTAGTTATTCTAACATTCTGGCTGCAGTAATAGGTCAGTGTTTTTGATATGCTTTTTGCGAACAATGTTCACTCTTGCATGTGTATCCTTGAATTTGTTTACGGATGTCAATCATTTCACATATTTAAACGATAAGAAATCCAATGTACTCTGCTTCGAATATAGTGCCCTGTAGAGAGCAATCATCTCTCCACTTCTATTCACCCTCTTATCCACGTTTATTGCATGCAAATATATTGACGAGGTTTGCAGTGGTATAAGGTTCCCACCATTTGGGCTTCCTCATTGCATCAACGCGAATTAAGAGATGAGGTGTATTGTTCTTTATTCAGATCAGTTAGCAATGGCATTCCCGGTAGCACTGATGCATTCTTACCTTTTCTCCCTGGTGATCAGCTGCAATGATATATATTTATATATACAACTGCTTTAGGGCAACATTTATACATCCAGATCTTCCGAAGTGTTTTCTCTGAAGACTTTCGTCCCAAAACGTGTCCTTCGCCTGCATAGGTTTAGAGATTTTCGTAAAACAAACAATATTTATTTACATCCATTCTGACTTAAAATGATCTCAATACTATCTGGCTTGCTATTTAATTTCCCCAATTTGTTTTAATGCTACAAAATGGACTGTCACCAAATGATTACTTATTAATGTATAACAACTGTATGATGGAACACTACCTGTGTACATGCGAAAAATTAATCCAATTTTTCTCTTAAAGCTTATTTTTGCCTTCTCACCCAGCTCACAGCTAGCTGTTCTCTTACTTGAAAAGATATTGCTACAACTTTATACTTGATGCAAAATTTGCAACTTATACTTGCGGTGTGCAATCCTGCTGATATTGTTCTTGGTACTTAATGTTAAGTTCTTACACTCACTAGTTGGCTGTGCATAGATTACACAAACACAGCTCGAGCGACTGGTTCCCCACTGCTTTTGGGTTAGTGGAACTAACAGAAAAGCTGTCATCAAATCTTATGTCATAGGCAGTAAATGGAGTATTTGTGTGCCAGTGGGAGATGAAAGTTTCGAAATTTACGAAACGAAAAGCAGGGGAATATCCGAGATCACTCGTATGATTGAGATGTTGGTTACTTTACTGCGGTTCTTGAAAAGCTGTTATTTGATGTCGAAGCACAGGTGGCGTGTATGTCGGGTAAATCTGAAAGTAGTGTACAAAGTTTTCAGGTTCTAAAACACAGCATGAGGCTGAGGATTGTCTATTTATGGTTTCATATTCACTCCTTTTTCATCTGAAACAAGTGAAATAAAACGGGTGATTGGGTGAATTGTTTTAAAAACCGACTAACACCTCTGTGGCGGATAATATTTTTTTAAAACTCTATTCCTTTTTTTAATCACGTAACCACAACGGCGGTACTTTGCGTACAAAATGGTTTGTAACAAAGTTAGTGCGCTTAGTATTCCTAATAATCGAGATGGTGCTGCTTCACCTAAAATTTTAAATCCGCTGAGATCTATCCCAAAATGCCTTCTACCCGACACATTTTATTTTGAAAGTGATATATTGAGGCGCATTTAAATTATACTGGCTGGGATCAGTAGCCAATTGGAATTAAAGCAATGGCGTTAATAAACAATAGCACGAAAAATCTTTTTCAACATGCCAAATAAACACGCATTAGTTGATACTGCAAGCTGCATATTCAATACAATCCACTTTGCTTTACTAAAACAGCTGACTACAGTTGCCCGTCAATTTTGTTTTAAAAAACTGCCTTGAAATATCTATTCGAAAACGAAAGTTAAAGCTAATGGTTGCAGTGCCTCAGAGTATTGCGCGGATTACATCGATGGACAAATTATTTTCATGACATAAACTAGATACAGCAAACCTAAGACAGAAAAAAATACATGTTGCATTGACGTTTAATATATCCTACTCCATCAACGGCAATCATTACAAATTGTTACATTTTTGCAAACTCTATAAAATATTCTCCGTGACCCTTCCGTGATAAAGAAATTAAGTGCAGTATTAAATGCATGTTCTTGCGGGCATGGCGACCCATCCAGATCATTCAAAATTCTAAGAAAGTAATTTTGTACGACAACGTTTTACCAAAATTACACTGGTTTCTTGTGTCAAGGTGTGGTCGCAATAATTTAATCGAGTGATGCACAGTAATATTACCTTGGGAAATGTTGGCTATAAGGATTTCGTGATAGTACCATATTGTCCGACTGCTAGCTGCCTTTCCTCAATAGATAATTTTGAACAAAATGGAACGTAATAACTAAACATCTAAACTCCGTCGCCTATGTTATTTTTTATGCATGTGAGCGCAGTAATGGCCCGTAAACGAAAAGGTACAAAAGACACAGAACCCGTTGAGTTGGGATCACGAAACAGGTACTATGAATATAATGGTATGCAGGGCATCGGTAACCGAGCTGAAGTCAGTCGACCAATGAGTTGGTCAGGGGTAGGCAAATATTAACGCGTAAAATCATGGAGAGTTACTTTTAGGTATGTAAATATCCAACTGTGCCACAATGACAATCCACGTACTTTCGTGCTGCAACTGTGCATTCAACCCTGGTCCTGGTTATTTTCAAAGAACGAACATTGAGAAAAAGTATCTGGGACCACGAGTAATACAATTATATGAATACACTTGATATTAGAGTGACTTCTGATTGGAAACAACAGTAATATCCGTTGCATCCACACCTTAGGTTACGTTACTGGTTAATACCGCTATCTGAAAGCATACAACCAGTTAGGATTCAGCGCAGAACCCCAACTGACGAATCTAGGGTTAGCAATGTCAGCATAAATGTTTCGTTTTGCTGACGATTAAATATTATGTCTATGTATTGTCTTTGAGGTAAAAAGGCTATCAGTTATAAATCGCCTTCATAGTAGACAATAATGACCGTGTCATCAATTTCTCCAGTTGATCTGTATATATTATAAAATGCTTTATGATCAGCAAGAAGCTACTTCACTCTGGATACTGCCTGAAAGCATGCGCATAAGTTCAAGCTTTGTAAACGTTTATGGAGTTTTATGCATAACAGGATGAACAAACCATGCTTTGGACACTATACATATTTAGCTGGACGGCCCTGCGTTAGACAAGGAAAAGTTTATGATTTCAGTCACGCGTCCTTTTATGTACATCTTTCGTATTTCCAGCTTGAAGTTCCTGGAAAGGGGCTTATGCTATGCATCACAATTTCGTACATTGCCGTGAATGTATTCTGAATTTATTACATG
Source organism: Dicrocoelium dendriticum (assembly GCA_944474145.2). Classification (NCBI taxonomy): domain Eukaryota; kingdom Metazoa; phylum Platyhelminthes; class Trematoda; order Plagiorchiida; family Dicrocoeliidae; genus Dicrocoelium; species Dicrocoelium dendriticum. The sequence continues at coordinate 43,813,168 of OX104063.1, forward strand.
GCCTTTTCCCTAAATGCAGTTTTGGGTTCTTTTAGATGAAAATCATTATCCACGAAACGACTTGATGACATGTGGATGGAAAAGTTTTGAGGTGGTTTGGTTTTTGCTAGCTGAACAACCCCACAACATATAAAATATATCAGAAATATCAATAAAAGGCGTAGAATTACCTAAACTCAATTAGCTTAAAATGTCAATCGGTGGCACAGTTCTCCGTAAAACTCCCAATGCCAAATTGTCCGGTATTTAATTAACTGCAGTAAATAACAGTTTCGTTGCGTTACGCTACAAAGTGTAATCGAGATATTCGCAATATCTCGCTTGGCTGTATATTGGAATGTCGATAGCAGAAATATCTTTTAGAAATCGCGCAACGACAAACATAAAGGCGTAATAAAATCTGCTTCTATGTTGGCTGCAGTCCCTTAGGCAACTTAGGCTTCCACTTCACGAATTTTGTATCATCGACTTGTTCCAAAACGAAACGTAGTCTGTCTTGTTGGCACATAATGCCTATCGCTCCTTTATTATGCTATTGCGAACCCTGCTTCATAAACATTAGAATAATGTATAATGTATTCCATTTTTGCGTTGTATCGGTTACCGTAATAATAATTGAAAACAAACGGTTATTGACTGCTCTGTATTGGAGCAATATTAAGAGAACAAAGCCTTCTCTCATAAAATCACGGTTGTATGTGCCGAATGGAATCCACGTAGACAACGCGCATAAACTACTTGACTGGTCTAACTAAAGCGTTTGCGTAGGCATTCAGCTACTAACTTTTTTCAGGTAAATGCACCACTTTGAATCTGTTGCATGAGTGGGTGAATTTTATCAAGCAATTTCCGTATGGGTATGTAACCGTTGCTGTTTGCATACCTTGCTTACAGAAGAAACCAAAACGTTGAAAAGTCGTTAATTGATGTACAGTGACACGAAACCCTAATAATAATTGGCGAATTTTAGGTAGTACTTAACATCAATTTATTTACTTAAATAACAATAGGAACGTTAAGACATTGCTATGGTTTCCATAATAACTACGACTGTAATACCTAAATTTCTGCTGCTGATGGCACCGTATTACATTGGTTAAACACGTCTTGATCTACCATACGTCGAAATATGCAACCGTGTTTACTGCCAACTGAAAGGTTTATATTGGCCGATAATATGCATCAACTGGTTGATGCCAAGTGCGCGATACCGCTGGCTGGGAAACTCATGGAAATACTTTTTCCACTGTATTTGTCATGCGCCTAACTTTCTTCCTTAATGTAGCACAGCTGCACATATATCATCTAATAATAAAAATATTATGAAATACATTGTATCTTTATTCTACTCGCTGTGAACAGCGTCCATTCGTTGGCAGCATAACGCAACAAACACCGTGCTCATCCGTTTTCAATGAAATCTGGGTAGGTGCGATTAAGCCATTGTTTGGCAGATTACCACCCTCAATCCATGAATTTACGATCAACCTATTATGTAATTTGCGTATCTCATTGATTCTACCCTAAAAAGCATACCAAACACGTTACATTACCCAATAACATAACATGTTTTCAGAGCTTCACCTTCAATCTATCGGTTCCGATATTGAATATCTTACGCGTTAATTATAATTAATACAACAGTGGTCCACTAGACAAGGTCAAAAAGGGGAAAGAGAGAATAATTGCTTACCAGATGCATTATGCAACTATTTGCCAACCATTCTTAATCGAACATTGCGAGTACAGTTACCAAAAGCTTTTCGAGTTATGGAATTTCGTAGTGCGCCCAAGCTTTGTTTTTTTTCTTTAAGTAAATATCGTTATTTACCAGTCCGTGTGTGGGCATTGACTCAAGAAACTGATTTTGCTGCTAATCATCCAAAAATCAACTGTATCAAATTTGTCCTTGAGTAAGCACCAAAGAATCTGATTTTTTGCACTGCCACGGCTGCCTTGTAGTCAATAAATCCACCAAAAGCACTCTCAGCAGTTGTAAAGAAGGTAGCGGCAATTATAAGTTAGTTCTCTCCGCACTGTTTTGGACGTAACCCGGTTCCTGACATAAGGAAACTTGGAAAACGTACTTCATTTTGCAAAGCAGTAATCTGAACGGAAAATTTAAACTACCGCTTAGCCTCACTGTTCTCCCTAGTGTTATACAATCACTAATCATACCAAATCCCCTCTACTCATTAGTAACATGAAATCTCTATGTATAGCTTCTAAGTCTCTGCTTCGTACCAAGGCACTGTGCGGCCATTCACAGCTCGTGGGGCTAAATGGTGTATTCTGCAGTGTTATTAACTTGCATGGCAGTAGGTGATGATCTGGACCGTATCCAGTCAATTGCCAATCATACAGGTCCGTGGCTCTCACCCATGGCAAAGTGGTACTAACTGGTGGCAACCGGAAGTCATTAGGTTTAAACCAGGCAGTACTTCTCTGAAAGGCGCACCAATGACGAGACCCAAGTCGAAGCACTGGTGTCTGGTGCCTTTCAGTTTAATCTAAGCCCAATGACTGAGCTTGGACCGTGATGCACTATCTGCTAAGAATATCGTTCCCATATATATAAGTTTACTTATACCTGCTAATTTCTGCCAAGTTATTTTACGATGTTTGAGTAACAAGAGTCAAATTTCGGAAATTAGCATCTTATTTAGTCACATCACAGGTAACACAAAATAAGTCTGAAAATTAGGGGTTTGCTGCCTCCTTTAAATAAATCAGATATATAGTTACCCTGTTCTGTTAATTATGGAGATAAGGGATATTCTTCCGGCTGACCTGACCTAATTTGTTGGGAGAATGTTAACATTACTATAATTGGTCTAACTGAAGAAGGAACTATTGGACAATCCAGCAGTTACGCTCGTCAAGATAAAGGCATATATAGCTTGAAGATCAAAAATGATGGCTTCGAATGGAGATCTTCCAGGGATGAATTACATACAGGTAACATTAATTTGCACAAAGAATGCAGTTTTGGTGTTGGCTTTTATTCAATAGATAAACACCTACATTATTTTAACCATGCAAACATAAATTCGGAGGAGAACAAATCTCCGGTGGCACAGCAAGAAGAAAAACAAAACAGTTAACTTCAATTGGTGGCTGCTCAGCAATGAATTGTGGTTAACTAACAAGACTTATTAACGAATATAGGCAGCTAATTCAGATTTGGTAGCCTCATAGAAGATATGCTCCTAAAAATCAGCGTCAAGCATCTTCAGTCACACTTCCTGCGCTTCCCTTATGCTTGGATTAACGAAGAAAGTAAGAATCTGCCTTTTTGTTGAATGGAACCGATTGTTTTAGGCAAATCGAACCACTTCAATGAAGTTAAAGGCGGAAACAAAACTGGGCTGAATATTTTGACTACCTAAACCAAATACAGTTTTCTCTGGTTACAAGAAGCGACAGATAGGCATTAATATACATCAGTAAGGAAGAGACTGAGATTGATCCAGTGCTGTGGCTGTAACCGCTAAGTACTCCATCAATTCTTCAAACTATCCAGTAGGTATTACTTGAATTTTAATTGAGGAAATCCACATATTTAAAAGCAACAATATTACGATTGTAATTTATACGCACCTTACTGTTAATGGAGAGGAACTTTATTTTAGGCTGAAAATTAATTTGAACTGCTCTAAGAAATGCACTTTTAAAACCTCTGACATCTGCCACATTGTCCCGGCACCAACCTATTCTTAAACGGAGTTAAACAGCTGACCTGAGAGCTAGGCCTCAACAAATGTGTAATAAATAAATCACATCACAAGTCCAACTTGCATTTTTCTTTGCAAACAATGAGATTGCGCCTCATGACCTGAATATAAGCACCGAGTGTCATTGCACGAAGTGTTTTTGAACCATTTACTTGATGTTAATTTCAACATTTATGATACAATGGATTAAATCAGTATTTTAACGATAAATGGCTGAAAAAGACTATGCCATTATATAAGGTTGCAATGGAATCCACACCAAACACTACAAGTTAATTAGCAACATCTAGTTCTTGCAGTAATAAGTGTTTATTCCGGAACGTAATGTAAGAAAACAATTCCTCTTTTGTTGAATTTGGTATTTTATAAGTATACCTGGTCCTCTACCATTTTTATTACGGTACTTTATGAGGTTCTTCTTGTTACACAGCCAAACAATTTATTTTAATTTGAGCAACTATCAACCAATCAGCGACACGACGTACATTGTTAAGCAAACTAATTATCCACTCAGTACTGTGCTCTTTTTCATTCCGCATATCTTCTTCCTCCGGATAACTCTGTTCACTCCGATTGCTTATATCCATCACTGCAGTCGACCTCAATGATTACCCATGTTAAGTGCCCATCTAGATAACCAATTGAAGCATTTGGGAGAGAGTTCGTGACTTCCAAATCGTCCACACCATACAGTGTTGCAGTATTATTCACATATCGCAATGTACGATTTAGTGTAATGTGTTTTTTAATTGTAACATCATCTTAAATGTTTGTCTGTTTAGGTTAGCTTAGATGGCGATATCTTTTGTGCTTCACTTCTATTCGTTTAAAAATGCTTTCATTCTGTCAACTGTTATTAAATTGCATGATCTCTCCAAAATAATAGATATTTTAAAAGCTCCGTTTTATTTCGACCTGGTGGATGCATCTGCTGTGCAATTTGGCGCTTTACTTTAAAATAGCACATCCAGTTATAACCACATATGACTTCCCTCAAAATAGCATTTTCTATGCAATACGACTCAATTCGACTTTGCTTCGTCCCAAGAGATCCAAACCTACCCACTCCTGAGCTTCACCAAGTAACCTGCATAAATTAAACGTAGCGCAACGGACTCGATAATTTGTTGACGGTTTGGAAAAAACCGTGGATTGTAAAGAAACTTGCATCGAGGAAGTTGAATTGTAAAAGAAATTAACAGCTGCAGCAGCACGAAAAATCGTCCGTTCTGGCTGAGTACTTGGCCAGCAAATTAATGGCTGCTAAGCATTTCTCATTAATGGTACATTTTCCGCGAGCGAAATACCTGCTCACTGCAGGTCTTAATGAAGCGATTCTGCACTATCCTCAAACTCTTATAAAGGAATGTTAATGGACTTCATAAGGATCAGTGCAGAATTAAAACACAGATCACGACTGACGATTGCTAGCGATCAACAACGGAATCAACCGATCTATTACGATTACATTACACACAAACATTTCGAAGAGTAACAAGCCCTAAGGTTATCCCTGTTTTTATTGTCCCAAGAAAAGCGTTACCCAACATCACTTTTACTGCAATAACGTATTTTTAAGAAAACGTTGTCCCTGCGTATCCATACCTATTCTGGTTTCGATAAAATTTGACCGAAGGCTTTACAGGCAGCAGACAGTGATCTGTTGGAAGCACTGGCATTATTCTATAAGCGCTGTGTGGAGGAGAACCATATACCAACAATGTGGAAGCCAGGGGTCACCACTCCTATTCATAAGGGAGGTAGTCGCACTAACCCAATGAATTACCGTCCGATAACGGGTCCCGCTTTTCTTTCCAATGTTATGGAGTCTATCATCCCTGAGGCACTCATGCATTATTCGGAAAATTATAACACAATGACACCAGAGCAATCGGGTTTCTGACGAAAAGTGCTCATAAACGACGAACCTGCTAATTGCACGCAATAGTAGGACTGAAGCAGTTGATGGTGGAGCAGGAGTTCATGTCGTTTACCTGGACGTTTCAAAAGCATATGATCGCTTGGACCTCCGAATTCTTCACCATAAACTTCAGCTCTATGACACCGGTGACTCACTGCCAAGTTGGATAGGCAATTTCCAGCAAGAACGTTGGTTGGATGTGACGGTATATAATACTTATCCGACACAGTTGTAGTGAAGTGCGTTGTATATTGACGCCTGGCTAAGGCCCCGTCTATTCGTGATTTCCATAAATGAAATTGCAAGAGAAATAACCTCAGGTTTTCCTTTTCTTCGCGGATGAAATGAATTTATGGCAAGCGATCAGAGAAGCGAACGACCACGAAAAGTTCTAGGGTGACCTAAACACTATTTCCGACTGGTCTGTTCAGAATACACTGCGGTTCATTTTAGAACATTTGCACGCTGTTTAATCGTGCCATGGGCATGAATACTTTTATAGGCTTGGTGTACATATATTTCAAGCAAATTCCCAAGGAAGCGACCTTGGTTTGCTCATTCAAATTGAACTTTATCTTTAAAGCAGTCAGAGACAGAAGCGAACAGATTCACCAATCAAGTCGGCTTGCTGAGGAGAACATCCGGAATTTTCGGCCTAGCCAGCTTCCCGATTATGCACAATTCTTACGAACGCCCTCATGTTGAATACACCATGCAAACATAGCAACATTGTTGCGAGCGATACTCAGAAGTGCTAAAGAAACCACAACGCGGGGCCACAAAGACCTTCAAGGGTATACGAAATCTGCCGTACCTCCAAGGAGGAATTCAATGGAAGTTTTAGTGTTCGCTACCGAAGGCTACTTGACGACCTCATATTAGTCTACCAAATGTTGTGTGAAACCAATTATATATGTCGTCATTTGGTAAAACTAGTCCATGACACCAAACTCAGAGGTAACCTTTTGAAATCGAGTGCACACTATAGCCAAGTCGTTGGAGTGTAATTTTTGGACCATGGTCAAAGAATACAAATAGAGAGAATGGAGGGAGATACGCCTTGTGCATGAGAACCATACCCAATGTAGTTTATATGCATCCACAGAGCAAATCTACTAATTGGTACATTTACCGCATAGTTGATTTAAAATCTTCCATAGGTATCGGCCTTTGTGTTTGGGTAAAACTGCTTCGATGTATAAATTAGTTGTGAAATCAGCTTTTATTGCTAAAGTGATATGGCTGACACCGGCAGTAAATTTTTCATGTATGATCTCGTAATTTTATTTGTTTTTTTGAGTTATGGTGAGGAAAATTTATCGACTAGTAAGTAAATGGTTTCCACCGCGCAGCAAGGATCAAAGCAAAAGTTAGGATAACCATTCTAATGATCGCAATGAATAGACAATTGATTGTTAAAACAGTAGAAATCAGCATTTCATGGAGTCTCGCACTATCGTATGATGAACAATTTCGACACCGCACAGTTATGAACTGCTTATTAGCCAATGAACCGGAGTGAGTTTAGCCATGAACGACAGTGCAATCTTTATTGATAAGATTATCTGACTTACAGATTGGGGCACGCTTTGTGCAGACAAGAGCCATGCATGATCTGTGAAGACGAAATCTAGTGGCGCATCAAGTCTGGTCGGAAAAGTTACTATGTTAGTCAATTCAATTGTCTGGAAGAAAGAGGTATCAATTGTATTGAAGTACCCGTTGGTGACAGCGGCTGAGCTGTCCAGTTTCGGTATTAACGCCGGGATTATTATTAGTGATGTTATTATGCTCGTTTGTAGGAGGTGGAAAATGATTTAGCTGCTGTGTTGAAATTCAAAGACAAGGACAAAGAGAAGGACAACACTAAGGCACGCCAGCTGAGTCACCAGTAACCAATGTACTTCTTTCCTTAGAGTTAACAGTCGACTATTGTGCCGCCAATTCGTTATATTATCCATAATATTTGACATGATGATTAGAGGAGGCAAAGCGGGAGGGAAAAGGAAAAGAACCACACGACACAAACGCCAATGTTGTCGGATCTTCACCATATCAGCAGGTATTTCCAACTAAACGTGTTTACCCTTTTTAGGCAGTCGTGATACATCAACCAACTTCGACGTGACGGTTTTCAATTTCCTCGACTTAGTCACACATTCAAGCTTGTATCCAGCGAACGCTGTTTCCATTATTTCGTCAATAGCGACGTTAAAGAGGAAGGAAGACAGCGGGTGGCCTTGTCTGGCACCGCTGAAAATATTTAAGGGCGGCGACAGTTTGCCATATACCCTCATTCTACCGAAAAGCTATACGCGTACAGCGCTTTGATAATAGTTACGTATTTGTCGGGCACGCCTTTCCTGAGCAGACAGTCCCAAAGTACACATCAATCAAGGGAATTGAAGGCAAATTTGTTGTCTAGAAACATAACTACGGTGGGTAGGCAATAAGCAGGGCAGTGCTCTAACTAATGAAGCAAACTGATGATGTGGTCGATGCTGCCCCGATCCTGACGAAACACAGCTTGCTCTTTTCGGATCTGGCCTTCACGAGCACCAGCCTGCCTGTGGAGGACGACAAAGGCGAGCAATTTAGAAGCAATTTATATCAGACTGATCCATTTATGCTGCATTCCCAAAGGGAGTCTCATCCGTGGAAATTAGGACTATGACCGAGCGGCACTAGACCGTTTGAATAGCTGCCGGTTGCCAAAGCTTCACTAGCAAGTCATGTAAATCACTTAGAAGAGCAGGTCACTCGAAGATAAAAGAGGCTGGGGGCATTTTATCATCCTCAACAGATTTATGCAGTTTAAACAATCTGCTCACTCGTTCGATTACTCCGCTGGGGGCGGACCTATGGAAACGGCCCATGGAGAAAAGCACTAAATGCCCGCAAAAGAAATCTTTAACTCAGATTGTTTAAACTATCCTGCAAAGTGCACTGCAACCTACCAAATCGGTTTGATAGCCTTTAGATCGGCTGTTCACTATTGTCGCCTATCTTTTCGCTAAACCAGGTAACCTGGGGCCCGTTTCTCGTATAAGACGCATTGCTTTACACCGACTACCAACGTAAACCGCTTTTTCCATTTACGATGTCTTTTCAGGCCAACACGTAATTTTGTCCTGAGATTGTTACCAGTTTCACTGTACTCGCTTCCCGCCAGGATACGTTGGTGAGCATCCAACATTTCCAGAGACGGTAAAGTGGACCAATATCTAGGCTGGCAATTTGATTCGCCACGTGAATGCAGGTCTGCTGATAGTAACGCTTTATAAATAAGCAACCATTGATCCTTGAAGTTGTTTAGTAGGCGCTTACACAACTCGGATGTCAGCGTAGTTTGATAAACAATAAGAACCACTGGCTTCGCTATTTAATGGTACACGTACGCTCAGAGCGACGTTGCCGACGCCAGCCGAAAAGCACCTGACGGTCGGCACTTGCAAGAACGCCATCGACGTCCACGCTGGTGCTCCAAATGGCGCGGTAGTTTTAGACACAGACTCTTCAACGATAACTAAGCGCAATGTGGTCCAGGCTGCTCCGAAGATGTTGAGCACAAAGTCACTCGTCTGCTGTTGTTCTAACAAATGTTAGTGCTCGCGAGAAAGAGACGAGCATCTTAACATAGTTGTAGCAACTGCTCTCCGTTAGAATTAAGGATGTCTTCACCATCTTGGCCGCCACGATGAAGCACATCAGAGGGATCAACATTATTCACAACTTTATCCGTGGTATTCCGTAACATAGGAGATCGCTATATTGGCGATGGCAATCATCTTTCAGCGGCGTAGGGCTGTAATATGTAGATGCGCAAGCCTCAATGACAAACAGGCACGATTGGTCCCCGCAAAAATTCGAAGCCTGCAACGAACCAGCCAAACAAACGGCACGCAGGTGGCTGTTGACTTTGATCCACTTGATCAGGACAGCTTCTTTACGGGGAACTTAAACCCATGCTGCCGCCAGCTTGACCTGTTTTTGAAGCTGCGTCTTCGCCAGACAGGCACAGTGAGAATGTGCAGCCAGTGTTGCATTTGGAGGATCGCAGGGTAAACAAGGAACACGAAACTTAAAGGCTGATTTCCGGTAAACAACAAATATCTATTGACGAGTTCTCAACTTTTCGGTCATGTCCTGCGTGCCTGCCAATCTGTAGCAAAGTGAGTGAGTTGAGGCATGCCAGTCTTTGAGAGGACCGAGGACTAAAAATGAAAAAGGAAGATCTGACGTTGTTGTTTTAACATGGGCTTCTCGATTGGCTGTAGCGATGCCCTGCGACTATGGAAGCAAACTTAGGGAGAGCAATATATTAGGAGATTGAAAACAGGGAAATAAAATGAAAATTGAAGCGGGAAGATAAAAATGAAGCGCAAAATGTTAATAACTTGGCGTGAAGGCCATGCAATAGCATCTAAACACTTATACATCGTGCTCGATGCAGCTTCTGGGGCGACGTTTATTATCCTCTGCGGCTGCCAAAGCATAAATAAGTCATTATAAGAAAACGTTATTGTGTATTGCTTGAGCAGAATACTGTTAGTTTTTTCCAGGCCTAGACAGGAGAATGTTAAGTTTTCTTACCTAATGCATTTGGTTCAAAAACCTTACCGCAAGGCACCGGGGTTTGGCACTGGACTACAGAGAGCTCGTTTTTTGGAGTAAGGAGCCACTCCCACTCCAACCCCTAACCTGAAGAGCCAAGACGCAGAGTTGCTCTGGCCTCCAGCCATTGATTAATATGATTTAAATGGCTCAGATTTTGCAAGATGCACCGCCCAGCCTAGCTCAATGAATCGTTGAGACACAAAACATCGCACCATGTTGATGTTCAGATTCGTTGCGATGGAAATTCGATGATGGGTCATCATCAAACTTGTCAACTTTGATGCCTATGCGTCGGGAATAGGTGGACATTCCCAATGCTGATGGAAACAGAACCGCTAAAATTTCGTGATTACATTCAAGCAAATGGCAACTGATCACGACTGTTGATTAGGTAATTTATGGATACATTTATGAACCGGAGTTGATATAAGTAAATTATGACACCACCAGGATTTAAGCAATCCAGGGCGTTTGATTTGAAGATCATCAGGGCGGCTAATAGAAAGATAACTAACAAGTTGACCAATTATTTCTTCCACATCAGCATGTAACCTGCTTAATTAAATAATCAAAATGGCTGCATTCGAAATGTGGTATCGGTCATTATTCCAAGCAGTGAAAAAATATTCCTGGACCAGTCACGCATAATTTCTGTCTTTTCAACTGAGTGCCCACTATTGCTTACCTTCCAGTCAGCCATGTTTTATCCATTTACCAGAATGCTTCCGCATGAATAGTTTACAAGTATTTCGGACTTTGTAAGCCAGTTAAATAAAACGCGAATGTGAAGCTGTATCACAGAGAGCTTTCAAAATATTAATGGCATAGGACAATATCAATGTTAAAAAACAGTGCAGATAAACAAAGCGGAAAGTCGATTTTTTGTATTCGATACATCCACAGCAGCTAGAGTAAACTCAAAGTTTCAATAAGAAAGTAACGGCCATTTTGTAGGCCTTACTGAAACATTACAATAGCAAGTTTTCCACTGTTTGTGGGAATCCAAATAAATAATTATGAACGTAGTCGTTCTTCCAGTCAACGGCTGCAATAGACTAAACAGATATAAACCCGTGCGTCTGAATAAATATGGCATCTACTATTGACTGCATGTGTACGACAGTCTTTGAAAAATTGGCAAAACATATACCTCCGGCACAAATGTTGCTTTCGGATATATGTCGTACCATTTACACGAAGCAATATCCTACTTCACGTACCTTAATTAATTGTTACTGTTTTCATTACTACGCACTTTTCGAAATTAACCAGACGTTCAATTGTTTTAAGCTAAGTAAGTTCTCGTGAAAAAATAGTCCAACTAATCTGTTGATGCGAAGTGACATTTAATCGTGTCCACAAGTAGTTGGTACCAAGAGATCTAAATACAAAAACGTAATTTTTGCCCAGTGGTAATAATGTTATATGTGCCAAGTTTTGATGAACTAAACGGTCTCACATGTTTTCGCATGAGTAGTGGATTGTTACTGTTAACAATGGGTGTTTACTCGCAGTAGCTTCCAAATCACATGGCCCTCCAAATGTTGTTTAAATTGAAGCTGTTGTGAATAAACCACTAATTGCAGCGTACCTAAAATATTTGTTCTCATCACACAGCCAAATGGAATAATTCCATTCATAACTAATTTCAAAACAGTTTGGCTAAACACATGCATTGCTTCCCATAATTTGGGAAAACAGTGAAGTTTGTTATAGATAATTAGGCACCCAGTGCTAAGTTAAAGATTTTATCTGCGATATAGTTTGAAAGCAAGCAAAAATCTAGGATTTGGTGGGACAGAGGTGAATCACGTTGTCACAGATATCAAATCCTTTGTATTTGAGGTGACGGGAAGAAGGCATTTAATTGAATTGTATATAAAAATATTTAAACTTTGTACAGGAGGATTCATAAGCTGAAAGTGCACCACAAATTTGCAGAAAATCAATGTAAAACCGTTTCATCAGCGAAAATTTAATATGCTTCTTGATGCGCTCTTCAACGCGCATCATGAAGAATGTCTTAACAGATTGTTGGATTTACACTTGTTGTCTTTTGCAGATCTTGTTGTTTCCTATGCAAATGTGACTACCGAACTTGTCGATTTCTGTTGCGCAACAACCTCATAAGATTTGTAGGTGGTGGAGCTGAAATAGGTCCTTTCGTCTGTTTTTTAGATTACAATGATTTCCAAAATACTAATGAACTGCCGCGCCATCGTTCGCGAGAATGCACAATAGGGTTTAAGGTAAACAACTTTCCAATGATGCAAGAAAAAACAGTCATGCGGAAGATATGGCTTGTCTCACGAGCTAAAACGTGCTCAAAATGATCACAACCGAGTAACGTATGGTATTTATTCACTTCTTAAGTTTTTTGAGATTATGGATAACAAGATACCAACGACTAGGATATATATATATATATAACCCGGGATGTAATCATATTCCTTTGATACACTTATGCCAGATGTATTTATACAGCGCGTTTTTAAAGAATTTCCTGTTTCTACCAATATGATTCAAAGGTAGACGTAAGCCGTGTTTACGGCGCTGCCAATATTGCTGGCAAAACAAGCATACCTAACCTATATAAACCATGTTATTTTGGATTCAATGGCTTCAAAGCTACTGTCGGAAATGTATGGTCAATTATCAGTGCTTAACAAGGTATCTGAAAATGCACTGCGTGACTTTCGACCCTGCATGCAAGCAATATTCGCGTAACATCCATATTTTCTTAAGGGAAGCAATACTGAATGCTCAAGCCATCTTGTTCTGCAAGAAAACTCTATATTAAATATGGATTTCTGCTGTAAAATTAACACTGTGTTAGTGATTGATAATCAGTAGGTTCGCGGAAAGCAACTTATATTGCACGTTTTATGTAGGGAAGTTACTACTCAAAAAATAACGCAAGCGTGCAAATTACATAGGGAATTACTTTTCTATGTTTGAGTTCTCCTGTACTCTGTCTGCAGTCATTGGTTACTGTGGATCTGGATAAGTGGAACAATGAGAACATCTATACTTGCTATGGAATCCCACATAGATAGCTAGCAATACTACCGTTAGACTCCGAACAATAACCAGCTTATAACCTTATACGTATTTTAGCTTCTGCCTTCAGTATTGCTTACGCAAGAAAGCTGCAACACGGGGTAGGTTTTAGATTTCACACGATGATGTTTACACTTAAGTGGACACAGTCAACAAACAATCAGCGAATAAAATATTTTGGTATTAATTATACTGTTATCGGCCATCTAACATCTTGTTTCTGCGTTGCGTAAGGTGCAAAATTTGTACTTTAAGGAAACTTTCTTTCTTTGAGCTAATATGGTGTTTCAGGAAGTCCTCTAATACCGTTCCATATTACAATATAAAAGTAAAGTTTTTATAACTTAAATGGCTTACAATTTTGACTTAAGTTATCCGAGGATCAACTATATGTGTTCCATAGTTTTGCAAGATACGATTGGGAGAATAAGCCCTATTTTGCTACTCTTTCTTTTGTTTTCCAGTTCAATCCCCAGATTACATCGTCTGTGTGTCTTATCATGCTGGTCTATCTTTGCAACTTGTGATCAAGTCCTTCAGGCCTAAACAAACCTCAGACGCATTGCTCGGGAGAATGATTGACCGCATTAGAAATAAATAAGGGAAATTAAATACAATATTTTCTAATGAAAGCTTTAATTTGTATATGCAAGTTACGTATGAACTTGTATCATTGAACAAACTATTATTGTAAAACAATTTGAGTGTTGGATGCCCATTCCTGTTGCTGCGCAGTCGAATGTGGATATGGTATTTACATGTAGCCAGTGGGTTCTAAATTGCAAAAAAGTCAATTTTATGCACAAATATTTTTTAATGACCTAACTTACACCCAGTATAAATCGAGACCATTAAAGAGATAATTTCCTCTGGGAAGCCGATAACCGGGTGATATTTCGCTGAGGCGCCAATTAAGCGATTTATATATTCACGCACTTTTCTTATGATACACAACCTTTCGGAGGATTGTCTCTTTGGGATAAATATGTAAAGAATAATAGTCACGGTTACATTGTTATCTGCTGTACGGTAGAGAAAATAGTCGTGTATAAATGACGTCATGGATTGACGCAGCTAGTAGTCGACAGAACCGAAATGAACCAATATTATGTCGTTCGTTTGTAAGCGTAGTTGAAACAAAATATAAGTCATTTTTATTCAGGACTAACGAAATATTGTGCTTGCTTTTAGAGGAAAATATTCTGCTAAAGTACTGTCAGTCTGGCGGATGACTGAACACTTATAATGTTGTTAATAATAGACTGATTGTTTTATCATTTCCTGTTTAAGCTCTTATTAACCTGGGAAAAATTACTACTCGAAAGGTAGAGGCCAGGTAGTTAATGCATTAACATTTAAAAGTTGTGTCTATCCATCATACGCACACTATTCAATTTAGCAGCGTTTGCCATCTAATATTTGCGATCTCTGTGTCATTTAATTATTTGCAGTATATTATACTGAATAACGTAATGAAAATGCCATTTACAAACGCACGTTTGATAACTTTCCCTAAACCTTTATTTATTCAGCCGCTGTAGTCACTGAAAGGTTAAATCAACAAGCAATCTTCCGGCAAAGCTTGACACGATCAAAGTTTCAGTGGATAATACCCGAAATAATTTTGTGCATGATACTTGATTGGCAGTATTTCTTTCCGATTATTCAAATTCCGGTAAACTTGTCAGATTTCCGTTTCAGATTCTACCTAATTTAATTAAACAGGAGTTGTAATATTTAGAGGGCGCGACCCAAGATTATTTAGTCCGAACTATGGGTAGGTAACAGGAGATATCGTGAATTGTTTTGCGTATCACAGGTATATTTTTCTTCACTAACTAAATTGACCATCCCGCCAATGTTGACCACTACAGAATTTGTTTTAAAGCAGGATATTTGATTCATTTCCATGAATAGCGCTAGGGCTTGCACTCAATCCGCCGCCTGATTGCAAGTTGTGTTAGAATCCAAGTTTTGCTGCTTTGTCCTTAGCATCTTTGGAGTAACTAAATATCATTAAAAGTCCCCCTGACCACTGAGGCTAGTCACACTAGCCGCACCACAATTGTAACACATTTGCATTCACTGCTAGCGGTTTCGTCTAACTTCAAGGTCGCATAACACCTCACCTTCTGTAGCGAATCATTCCATTCCATCTATTGTCCATAATCATTCGAATGAGTTATCTAGTTTCGTATCAACTGCAATACTTGTGTGACTGCTTTGCGCATAGTTTGGCATAGGCATCTATCTCTATAACAAATCCAGGTCACTTTTCTTGGCGGAGCAAATTATCTTCGTCATGGTTCCATACATCTTCCTGCAGATGGTGTAGCTGTCGATGCGTACCATCGTACCTAGTCTGTCTCCCAGAAAATGCAGATATTTTATCTTAGAAATCCGAGTACAATCTTAAAGAATTGTATTAGAACAGTACATAATGATTAAATCCGACATCAGTACCGGTAATGCAAATTCATGAAATTTTCAATGGATCATGCAGATACCAATTCTTTGTTTCCTGGATAAACTACTAAGAGTAAAATTCTCTTTGTATCAGCTCCGTCGCGTTTGCCTCCGAAACAACAGTTATTCAACCTATACCCACCTTGGTAAACGTAGTTTCATTGGTCGCTTCTGTTTACACTTAAACAATGCGAACTGTATTCTGTTTCTGTGTTATTTTTCTCTAATTATAATTGACCGGATCCTAATTGTTTGGTTACCATATTATGTTTTGTTTGAACGAGTGCTGTTTCCGCATAATATTCAATCTTGTCTCATATGTCTTAGTATTGTAGCTGACCAAAATGTCTTTTGCATATTTCATTTGAACTGACACCGTAAAAGCTGTGGGTATTTTCGGATCATTATGACGGATCAGGTGCCCTGAAACTATTGCAAAATATTTCCTTGTCCCTTCAAAATAGTAATCTTATACTAACGATATAATATATCCAAAACTAAGTTAGTATACGAAAACTAAACTAGAAACAACCAAAAGTAAACCTAGACTAAACGCGCAGTCTGGACAGAAGAATAAAACGAAGTATCCTGCATTCATGTTTTTATATGGCATATTAAATACAGTACATGACTAAATAATAGGTTTTTCAATTTTAGTGCAAGTGGGCAGAAACAGTACGGCGAGCAACTGAGCGAGTATTTCGACAGTGTCACGGTAACATGATAATATGAATGAGCTTAAAACGTCAAGGATATATCAGTAATCGAGTGAAAGGAATAAATATACGATTTTGTAACCGCTTGTAGGACACAGTAAAGCCATACAAATGAGTAAAATAATTAGGGAATAGAGATACCGTCTCCTCATGTAAGCCATCCAGGATGGAAATACATCAAACTCACTTGCGGGCATTACACATGTAATACCAATATTTTATTATTTCAGGTAATTCGATTACAAATTTACCTAGTTTAAGTTAATTCACTATGTGATCCGACTTACATAAAGTAATACTCTTCAAATCACAGTATTACAGCTACCACCTGCTTGCATCAGCATTACCATAACGAGCTAGTTGTATCTCGGACAGATTTGTTTCCGAGATTCTCTTATATTACACTATGCAGTACCTACCATTACAAAATCAGTGCTATATTAATGCAGATTGTCGTCCACAAATGTGGTCGCCGAATGTTATAAGATTTACTCGGTTCTACGCTCTAATTTTCTTTCAGCAGAACTGGGTACAAACAGCATTTAGCATCCAGATTTAATGCGATGTTAATCAAACCACATGCGCTGACGATTATGAGATACCCCACACCCAATGTGCTTGGTTTTCTAGCCTATATTAGGACTCGTTTGCCCTTTTTCTTAAGCCCACATCATGTGCCTTCCTTAAGGTTTCAATTGCAATCGTATTTTTGAGTAGAACTTTGGGAAAATAGTAAGATAGCCGTTTCATGCAAATTTGAAGAGTGAAAACTCGTAAAATAAAATCCGATGAAAAAGAAGAATCAATACTTCTGAAATGGTCAATTTAATAAACAAATTCGTATATATATATTATATCATCCATTTGTGGATTGACAGGCCAGCTAGTCAGTCTTCTATTCGTTGCAGGTTGTGCAGATAGTTATAGAAAACCCAATAGTTGTTACTAAACCCTGCTTTTGATTGTTACAGAAAATTTTCTCCGGATTCGCTAAATATTACATTCATATCTCAAGTGAAGAGATTTTAGCAAATTAACGAGAAAAATATGCAGGGTTCAAACCAGTTTGTCCAGTCTCTTTTTGGCGGTAACATCAACAAAGATTATTATCTTGTAACTTCCCAATTCATGATTGCAAAGGCTCACAATGTAGTATGCTTTCTTGTCCCGTATCATCAAATATATATGTACATTTACGTTGAGATTTAGAAAATTAAACTACGCGTTGTCCGCCCGCATTTCAGGATCGAAATGCGAATTTACTTTGAGAGCACAGCGCTAACTACTGTACGATACCAGCACTGTGGTACCTATTTGACTAGACATAACTTCAATACCATGCAAGTTTGATTTAGCCTTATCTCGTTATTAGACGATAATGGCTAGATAGGCATGGTTTCGCAATGGTGGGCCAACTTAGTTACACAAGTACGGCTGTGATTATTCTGCTGTGCATTTGGAAAGAAGGTAATACTGGTCAAAATATACTAACATATAAATACTAAGAGCTACTCATAGGATGCACATTAACGCCTGAGATTAAAGTTAAACTGGTGTAAAAGGTATCAGTGTGAATTCAGCCTAACCTACACAGTATGTCAATGGGGGTTGAACTGTTCACTGAGCTTGGTAATTTTGTTGCCGTCGCTGAATTTTATCTGGAAGAGGAAATTGCATTTGTTGGCTTTGCGTCCTGATATCGATTTCCTTAGGGTGGCATTTGGTTTGCGAGCCACAGAGCTTCCATGTTAATGCAGTAACCTTCCTGTTAGTTCGGAGACGTTCTTGAGGTAGGAACCACTATCCCTCTGTTTGCTTGCTCAGGTGACTGCTGCTGTTCTTGCTGAGACATTCGTTACTTTAGTGCGCTTCCGAAAAACCGTTGTTAATAAACACTCGATGTAGGTGATTTTCTTCTTGTTTCCACGATTCCGCCGTGCTGCAGTGCCCTTCCGCCCTTTTGAGTAGTTGTTAAATGCAGCTCTTCTTTGATTCATCGGCTGGTTGCTGAGGTAGTTTAATATCTTGTCCGTATGCGTTTTCTTCCAATAGATGCACGTTTGCAGAAATCCATCGGTATTCCTAATAACCAGTACATCTAAAAATGGGAACTTGTTATCCTTCTCTAATTTAGTGGTAAAGTTGATATCCTCGAAAGTGCTGTTGAGCAAATTTTGCTTGGCCTGTACTCTGTTCCGTTTTACGATGACAAATTGGTCGTCCACGTATCGTATCCAGAGTTTTAGGCTGATAGACGGTGATGCGATAAACTCCAATTTCTGCATTACGGCTTCCGCATTGAGCCCCAAAATAGTGACCCGATGGGTGTTCCTCTCATCTGCTGGTATGCTTGTCCATCAAAACGGAAATAAATGGTCATGTATAGGTTCAGGAATTCCCCTAACCTTTCAGATCGTATGGTTGTCTCTGGGATTAGTTGATTCTCAAGTAGTTCCATCATGTTTCTTTGGTTAATTTGTGACCGAATGAAGTGAATAGCCCGGTGGCATAGAATAAAAGCATTATTTCGTCGTCTTCTATTATGACACTGCTCAGTTTGTTGAGGAATTATTCGGCAGTGTTGATGATATGTCCGGATCCAGCATTTAAATGTTATAATCACATTTACAAATATTTATCTAGTTTAAATGATTGGGTTCAGGGGAGCGAGATGATTGGTCGTAGTGGGACTCCATCCATGTGTGCTTTTGATAGTCCATTGAACAGTGCAATGTTTGTATCATCAGCTTTCATTCGCCATCTCTACTTGGCGGTGAGCTCGTTCTTCATTTGTAGCTTTTTTAGCGTTGCGTTGATCTGGTTGACCTGTGTTGTACTTTGATCTTGATCGATTTGAGGATTTGTGGTTGTTTCCGATGGCAGTTCCTTAGCCTTATTAAAATACTTCGGTTGGTCCATTATCACTGCCATACTCCCTTTTCCCTGCTGACATGATCAAAATGTTCTCCTCTTTCTGTAAACGTCTGAGTGCATCCCTTTCCTCTTTGCATAGGGTCTGAGTGACTTTATTCCGAGTTAGCACTGGGACAACTGTCTGCTGTGTCGGTTGATGGGAAACCACCGACGGTCCTTTTGCTTTCAGTGCGTGTTCTAAGTTAGCCAGGTAGTGTTTGGTGCAAGCATTTCGGATGATGAAGTTAAGTCTATCATTCTGGACCTTATCTTTAGTTGCAGTGAGGTGGCGGCGTGTAAGGTTTCTGATACATTCTTCACTACTAGTGCAGTCACTTATTTTTGTCAGTATCTCTAACTTTGTGTTCAGTGCAATCTTGCTTCGGTTATTTGTGTTTTTGACTCGGCTTTCAATTGCGGATTCCAGCGCTGTTCTTAGTTGTGGGTCAGTAGCACTGAGGCAATTTTTTCTATCGTCAATTATGACTTCCGCAAATTTGCGTAGACGGTGTTGCGCATCGGTTATCATCAGTTTGACCATGCGTCTTTCGTATTATCTTGATAAGTTCCAGGCGGCTGTATGGTATACCGCCGGTCCGTTGTTTGTACTCGCTGGCAGCACATTCCTTCTCAGGCATACATGAAGGACGTAAAGCTGTTCACGTGTGCAAGCTTGTCGGCAAGCTAAGGTTTCCCAACTACGAGCTTGTTGTAGCGATGTACGACCGAATTTGTTGGATATAGAATTAAAGACCGGTAGCTCAGATTGTTCAGATCGGTTGAACTGTTCACTGAACTTGGTAATTTTGTTGCAAACGCTTGGTCACCAATCTAGTTCGCATCCTCAGTGCGTTGTTGATTGGCATGTTGCAGCGTAGATTAGCGTACAGGAGACTCGGCTAGAAGCCGATCGAAATACCAACCAATCGGTTTGCTCGTCTCCACGGTAACCACCTCAGTATAAACACCTACGCACACCCCGCTCAACGCACTTTCACCGAGGCTCTTCAACGCTACTACACACCAGTCAACTACGCACTGATGATGTCACCTCGATTGGTGACGAAACGTTTGCGACAAAATTGCAAAGCTCAGCGAACAGTTCAACTGCAATCTGAATAACTAGATCTACCGGTCCTCAAAAGTACGTCAATCTCTTAACATTACACATATATTGTTCTTGTCGGAACAGAGCCACGTGAGTCAAATCACTTCAGCTGGTTTGCTTTCTAGATGGAGTCCAATGTGATTGGTATGTTTGCTTGCTTCCAGGTATGCTACACTATGCTACACTACTACAATGTTGTCTTACAACTAAATCCATCTTGGAAATCAATATATTGTGGACTTGAAACTTAGGGTGGAATGGGCGTTCATCTTGAAGATAAAGGAGTATCGACTTCCCCCTTTGGAAACCTTATTATATCCGGTCCTAAGCGACTGAACAAATAATAACCACTAACGCTGATTAAGTTCAGGCAGCCGCGTCATTTCCTACCCTAAATGTTTCATCACAGTCTGCTTAGTGGTTCATGTTTCTCCTTCAACTACGACGTGGACATGGCGGTGTCCTACAAGTCAAGTGCTCGTACGCAAATATCAACAGTTTGAAGCCGAAGTAGCCTGTAATTATCCTTCACATAATTACCGTCTCAAATCAACACCCATTAGGTCGCAACAGGTAAGGTGAGTCACGTTTTCGGTGCTGTTTCCAGAATGCTGCTATGTGATACCCACAGAAGAGAAAACTTTCATATGTATAGACATAATAATAATGTTAAAAAACTAAGCCGTCTAATAAATAAATGTGGATATGCGACACCGTGGAATCCTGGTTGCTTTTTCGGTGCCTAATTGAGGTTCGGTTAATACTCAACTCCAAAGGGTACATGTGCCGGTCGCGTTCATTCACAATCAAGGAAAAATGGTAATTATTTAATTTCGCTTCTAATATAGGTTGGACGTCTTAGGTTATTATTTACTTTAAACTATAGCTAGGGTCTCACGTTGTCTTGATGAATATCTTATCAGTTAATTGACCGTGTTCTTAATTGATTTCATCAAATTAGTTGTGACGGAGGCAGCTACGGCGTATGGCATTGGCCGCAGAATGAAACGATTCTAATTGGTTGCGTGCCATATTATTAAGTATTGTGGTTGCATTCGGGCACGGTCTGTCTGCACCGCTGTAAAGATTTGACACTTTAGTATTCTCATTCATATCTTCTTTTTGAAGAGCCTGTGTTCTTACTAAGACAGCTAATCCCACACTTGTTTGTGTTATACCATTGGTGACTCCTGATAACGGAATAGGAATTGATTGCCGGTGCAGCCGTTACAGGTCATTTTATTGTTTGCGTTCACAGGTTTTGTTCAAATTAATCCTAAGGAGAAATTAGGCGAGAAGAGAGCAAACCAGTAAGCAGGGTGGCGCAGATGTAGTGACTCTTTTGTTCTTTACTTATAAGTGAGAACAATTCCCATGAGGCACATTATTGAGATCGTCTGAGAAAGGGCGACAACAGCTGATTGAATCACATGAGGCATACAAAAGGTTTGTTGACCAGCAGTTTTGTAAGCAAATTTTACAAGTAAATGTTAGTAGGGGAATTATTTGTTTTGCTTTGAATTCACACTTGGAAACCTACATATCTCATAATGCATGTAGTTTACAGATTATGTTAATTTCACTGTTGGGAAAACTAGATAAATAACGAACCTATGAAAATGTGGTTTTGAATCGATGTAGGCTGATTTGCATGATACCACGAGAGATTCATACAGATATATCGGCAACATTACGATGTAATGTCCATAGATTTTCAAGTTAAAGAGTGTTAACATGAAGTGAATTGTGTTCGGGATTCATGTTGATTGATTACCCCCTATTGGAAAATGTTAGAATTAATCATGAAAAATGAACAAGGAATTTATACAACTTAACAAGCTTTACTTTACAAGTCCCGTTGAATAGTTGGGGTGACATCGACATAACAATATTGATAATAATGATGGTACAACGGTTAGTACATCAAATATGAAAATAAAGAAAAACCGTCTAGTTCTCCGCTCCCTTTACATCAGCTTAGATGTAAAGCACCCGCAGTTAATGTTACATAAGTCCGGGTATAGGATGGAGACGTAGTACTAAGCAACAAACAGTAAGTGGATGAGTGCAACATCCAACTGCCTTTAAATATTGTATGTGTCGGTGCAGAGAACGCCAAATCTGTGGGAGCATTCCACATGTGACAGGCACGAACGGAAAAGCAATTGCTGCGGCACTCCAGACGGCTCTATTGTTCTGCGAGCTTCAATGAGTGGTCCCTCAAACTTATATTGGTGTTGTGTCGTAGTAAAGGGTTGCACACAGTATATGGGTATCGCAGAATCAAGTATGCCGTAATCAGGTCGCCTCGTAGTCTGCGATAGTTTCTACTAAATACCCCAATCTTTGCAGCATCCCCCGGTGTAAAAGCTTGCGCATCTTCAATTACTTTCCAAGATCCTCGGCGTAGTGACTGCTCCAGTGCATTAAGGTCGTTTTTCAGCAATGGATGCCAGACTTGCATTACATATTCCACATGAGGGCGAACATACGCACTGAGCATTTGTCGAAATATGGAGCGGTTTAGTTGTCCAAACACCTATCGCAACAGCCCCACGTGTTTGTTCCCAGAATTCGAGGTATTTTCGGATTGCCTGGAGCAACCTAAGTCATCTAGAACCAAGACACTTAATGCACGTTTGACAGTTGATTGTTGTAGTATCTTCGTTTCGGGCCCGTATGATGAGTTGCTCTGATGTCGGATAGAAAGCACCTTGCATTTACTGACGTTGAAATGTAGTACGTTTTGGGTTGAGCTATATGCACCGTATCTAGGTCACTCTGAAACAGATGCTATCCGGCTTTCGCCTGGATCCTGCGCCAGATCTTAATATGGCCGACAAACATTAAGAACTTTGAGGCGATTTGCTGTGTTTGGTCATTAATAACACCAAACACAAAGGTGGTCCGAGAACTGCTCCTTGCGGCACATTAAACAAATTTTATGGGATCCGATAAAGAGAGTATAGGAAGTATAGGAAGAAGAGATACTGGGCGGTAGTTAGAGGGAATAGTTTTGCTGCATTACGATCGACCGTCTGGTGAAGAATTGTCGGTAGGTTGTAGTGCGGTTAGATCTTCAAACATTGTAGAAAAGGACAGATTTTAAGCCGCGATAAATTTTGTGTGAAAGGAACTTCAGAACAATATTGCAACCGGCCTTGTTCTTGCCACTATCTATTCAAAGATTTTGTATGATAACAGCGCTGTTAAATCAGCAATTTCTCCCTCAATTAGGTTGATGGTACTGCCTTCCTGAGAGACCAGTTAAGCTGCCCTACCGTACCGTCAGATGCGGGATTGTAGGGTGAACTTTGGGTACGCTATACATTATGCCGTTAGAGGAAAATATCTACATCGTAACTGTGGCTTTGCGGACTATTTCAAATGACCAATTCCACCAGTAATCAGAAACGGCTGAACAGCATTACCAAAGATGTTATTAAGTCACATATGAACTTCAGGTCTTCTGCTCAAATTACACTTTGCATCAAGTATGTTTTGTCCTCTTTTGGAACAGTAGAGTAGGGACCCATAACACCAATTGTAATTTTGGTTCACTATGTTACTGGGTATAGTACCAGTTATATGGGGTACTCAACAAGAGGAAATATTTTATTATCAGCTCAAAAGCCTGGTATTTGCTGATATTTTGTTGCGTTAAGTCCCTAGCTATCTGCAAGTCAGCTAAGGCACAAATATCCTCGTTACTGCGGTAACTCCCTCCTCGGGAACTGATATGTCTTGGAGACCAAAAAACAGGGGAGTTAAATAAAAACTTTATTTTGCGCATGCGAAGATCAAGTTTACTGATACGATTTTGAGCATTATATAAACGCGGCCAAAAACACAAATATCTTCTAAGTAGGCAGCGTGTCCATTAAAAATTGCCCGAAATTCGCTCATAAACTTTTGTAAGGTTCCATGTGTACAGCTCATGTCAAAAGGTAAAATGTCGTGTTGTTACAAATCCCTGAGTGCTAAGAAGGCGGTATTTGAGTGAAATCTTTTTTTTAAAACATCCAGAAAAGCGGACTTCTTAAATTCAGTTTGGAAAAACAGTTGCGCTGGAAAGATCAAATGTTGACTCATAATAATTAGGCAGTAAAGATCGCTCGACGAATATCTACGTGTTTAGATCTTATAGATAATGGTATATACTAACCAAACCGTATTTTTTCGTGAGCTCATTATCGAAGGCAACCATTAGGATTAGTCATCTGGCACGTTTCGATCATTCTCTAAAATATTATGCAGGGCTAATGATATGCTTGATATTTCCCGAGTAAAATCGGTCGAGGTTGAGTAATCCAGATAGGTTTTGTGTCCTGGTTTAGGGTATGCAATGAACATTATAAAATGATAACAATAAAAATAATAGCTATGTTCCTCCTGATACGAGCAACTGTGTCCAAGGGCGGCACAGATAATTTGTACAAAGGTATCCATGATCGTGTCTAGGTGATATGCATAGGTGGAACATTGTGTTATGTGTTTTATGTAGCTAAATCCAGGCGGATGGTTAAATCGAAAGCCGAGGATTTGAAACACGGGTTTTTGTATATTTTTGGGCCAGTCCTGAAACAGTGCATCTAGTGACTTTCCCCGTTTGTATATATGGATTATTATAACTGAAGAGTTGCTAATTAAGGTTTCATATTAGCACTTGACCCGAATGTGACTGGTAGTTTATTCCGCAGATAGCTATAACTAACCAGAAAGAAAGTAGAGCGAATGTTCGTTCAATACTTTGGTATACTCAGTGTAAGGTCTGTTACGAAGATTTCGAGTTTAAAAGTTCGAATATCCCATTTACCACGGTGTTACTCCGGTGGAATAAACAATCAAAGCATGGCGCTAATTTTAACGAAACCACTGCAGTCTGGCCAAACAGAGACCGTTTGTTATAAATTGTACGCCGCGGCATTCGCTGATACAATCCCATCCGGAGACATATGATAAGAAAAGCAGGAATGGATAAATTATTACCGCGGCAACGCAGTATATGAGCAGCCAGTAACATGGTGTACTCGGGTAAGTTTTTTAGCAAATAGTATGTATAACATTAATGGGTAAAGTGTAATTCAATTCCACTTCCGGTTTAATGGACCTTTATTTGTGGAGAATAAGAGTTTAAATAGCTGTATAGGAAAGTCAGTGTTAAAGAATAGGTATCATCGGGTTTTGCAAAATTCTGGTATTAGTAGTTATTAAGTAAACAGTTTGTTCGGCTGAATCGACTACGTTTGGCTCGGGAATATAATATTGATAAACGAGTGCGATGCACTGAGATCTGTAACAGCGAGCAAAGGATGCAAATTTTCATTCCGATTTTCTGCCAATCGCTTTATCTGCCTTGTGCAAAGTTCAGCCAGTCAGAGTAGCTTTAGGAGAGCTAATCACAGCAATTAGGTGAGCGTATTGAAAGGTGTAGAATTGCGATTGATAAAATAATGGTGACATAAACACCAACCGTTTCACTTCTTTCGCTTCATGTTCTTGAAGCCCACTCCTACAAGATGTGGGCTCTGTATAAAAACAACTGACCTCTATTGCCATCGTCAATCGAACGCGCAATTATCCATCCGTGTGCTTGGAGCACTTGTCGTTCACTTGACATTTACTGTAAGACCGTACCAGTAATTGGAGTTGATTAAAACCGTACGGATTTGCAAACTTGGGAAAGGTCATCTTACCTCGTAATGATGATAACGCCAGCTGACAGATGCGAGCCATGTCACCTATTCTACTACGAAACGTAAGATTTGGCATGTCATGATGTGTAGACACTGCTATTCAAGCCAGTGTCGGTCATCCATATTTTCGCATACGTTACTTACTGCGCAGTATACTGTCTGCAGACACTGAGCTGAACGCCCACTAGTACCTACGGATAACTGTATATTAGGCTCAACGTTGTTCTCTGTAATACTTTTCCTTTGATCTTCATTGGAGCACAAATGTCGACTGTCATACTACGTCTCGATTTTTCTCCGCGTCTTGACATTATCGAGGATCCCAAACGCTGTCAGCTAACCGATGAAGTAAAGCCACTAGCACAAACAGACTTCAAAAATTCCATAAGATACTTTTCCTCAGCATTTCTTGCCTCGAGCCATTTTAATGTATTGGCACCTGCTAAAAGAATTACGCATTATCACAAATCTGGATGTCGGGTCCGTTGTTGTGAAGCCTTGTATCTATAATCTGTTTTCAAAATAC
>OX104063.1:43840418-43866216 GCA_944474145.2 Dicrocoelium dendriticum
GGCAACGCTCTTGTTAGATTAGTCAAATAGTTTGTGGGCGTTGTCTACGTGGATTCCATTCGGCAAAGACAACCGCGATTTTATGAGATAAGTCATTTTTCTCTTAATATCTCTCCAATGAAGGGTAATCAAGAACCGTCTGTTTTCAATTATTATTATTACGGTAACCGATGTAACGCAAAAAAGTAATATGTTACACATTATTCTAATGTGTATGAAGCAGAGTTTGCAATAGCATAATGAAGGAGCGGTAGGCATTATGTGCCAACAAAACAGACTAAGTTTCGTTTTGGAACAAGTTGATGAAACAAAATTCGGGAAGTGGAAGGCTTATTTGCCTAAGAGACTGTAGCTAACATAGAAGCAGATTTTATTACGCACTTAGGTGTGTCGTTGCGCGATTTCTGAAAGATATTTCTGCTATTGACATTCCAATATATATCCAAGCGAGATATTGCGAATATCACGATTACACGTTGTAGCCTATCGCTAGGAACATCTTATTTACTGCAGTTAAATAGTGTCCGGACAATTTCGCATTCTGAGTTTTAACTAGCACGGTGCCACTGATTGCCCTTTCAAGCTACTTGAGTTTGGGTAATTATACACTTTGTATTGATATTTCTGATGTATATTATATATGATGTGGGGTTTTTCAGCGAGCGAAAACCAAACGAACTCAAAACCTTTCCATTCACCTCTCATCAAGTCGTTTCGTGGATAATGATTTTCATCTAAACGATCCCAAAACGGCATTTCGGGTAAATGCAGGGTAATAAATTCGGAATGTTACAAGGCAGTGTACGAAATTTTGACGCATACCCTACGGCCCTTTCCAGGAACCTCAAGCTGGAAATACGAATCATATACATAAATAGGCGCGTGAGTGAAATCGTAAACCTTTTCTTTGTCTAACGCAGGGTCCTCCAGCTAAATATTCATAGTGTCCAAATCAAGGTTTGTTCATCCTGTTATGCGTACAAGTCCATAAATATTTGCAACATTTGAACCCATGCGCATACTTTCAAACAGTATCCAGAGTGAAGTAGCTTCTTGCTGATTATACGGCATTTGTTAATATATACAGTTCAACTGGAGAGATTGATGACACGGTCATTATTGTCTACTATGAAGGCAATTTATAACCGATAACCTTTTAACTTCAAAAACAATACATAAATATAATATTTAATCGTCAGCAAAATCGAAACATTTATGCTGACATTGTTAACCATAGATTCTTCAGTTGGGGTTCTGCGCTGAATCTTAACGGGTTGTAAGATTTCGGATAGTGGTATTAACCACTAACGTAACCTAAGGTGTGGATGTAACGGATGTTACTGTTGTTTCCAATCAGAAGGCACACTAATATCAAGTGTATTCTTATAATTTTATTACTCGTGGTCCCAGATACTTTTCCTCAATGTCCTTTCGTTGAAAATAACCAGGATAAGGGTTAAATGCACAGTTGCAGCGCAAAAGTACATGGCTTGTCATTGTGACACAGTCGGATATTTACATACCTGAAAGTAATTGACCATGATTTTACGCGTCAATATTTGTCTACTCCTGTCCCACTCATTGGTAGCCTGACTTCAGTTCGATTATTATGCCCTGCATACCATTATATTAATAGTACCTGTTTCGTGAAACCAACTCAACTGTTTCTGCGTCTTTTGCATATTTTCGTTTACAGGCCATTACTGCGCTTGCATGCAAAAACCATAACCTAGACGACGGAGTTTAAATGTTTTGTTTTTACGATCTATTTTGCTCAACAAGATGTAATGAGGAAAAGCAGCTTGCAGTCGGACGATGTTGTCCCATCACGAAATTCCTTTCACCAACATTTCCCAAGGCAATATTACTGTGCATCACCCGATTAAATTACTGAGACCACAACTTGACAAAAGAAACCGGTGTAATTTTGCTGAAACATTGTAGTACAAAATTAATCCTATTTTAAAATTTCGAATGATCTGAACGTGAAATAACGTGTCAGCTGTACGCCGTAACGGAGCTTCGCTGCGGCGCGACCACCACCAGTCGCGCGCGGGCTGAGTATACCGCGAGGACGCCCACCCCTACGAGGATGATCTGGATGGATCATCTGGATGGGTCGTGATGCCCGTAAGAACATGTGTTTAATGCTGGACTTAATTACTTTTTTATCGCGGAATAGCCACGGTAATCTTTTATAATTTTACAAAAAATGTAACATTTTTTAAAGAATTGCCGTTGATGGAGTAGGATATATTAAACGTTAATTCAACATGTATATTTTTCTGTCTTAGGTTTTCTGTATCCAGTTTATGTCATAAAAATAATTTGTCTATCGACATAATGCACCCGATACTTTGAGGCACTGCAACCTTTGGTATTATCTTTTGTTTTCGAATAGATATTCCAAGGCAGTTCTCTGAACAAAATCGATAGGCAACTGCAATCAGCTGTTTTAGTAAAGCACAGTGGATTGTATTGAATATGCCGCTTGGGGTATCAACTAATACTTGTTTATTTCGCATGTAACAAAAGATTTTTTGCGCTATTGTCCAGTAATATCATTGCTTTATTCCCAATTGGCTACTGATCCCAGGCAGTATACTTTAAATTCACCTCAAAATCTCACTTGTACAATAAAATATGACTGGGATAAAAGGCATTTTGTGATAGATCTTAGCGGATTTAAAGCTTTAGATGAAGCAGCACCATCCCGACCATTAGGAATACTGAGAACACTTATTTCGTGACAAACCGTTTTGCACGCAAGGTACCGCCATTGTGGTTAAACGGTTGAAAAACAGAGTGTAGTTTTACAAAAATTTTATCCACCACAATGGTGTTAATTAGTTTTAAAAACAATTCACCCCGTCTCCCGTTTTATTTTATTTGATTCAAATAAAAAGAAGAGTGAATATGAAAACCATAAATAGACATTCCTCAGCCTCGTGCTGTAAGTCTTAAAACCTAAACATTTCGTACACTACTTTCACATTTACCCGACATACACGCCACCTGTGCTTCAACATCAAATAACAGCTTTTCAAGACCCGCAGTAAAGTAACCAACATCTCAACCATACTAGTGATATCGGATTTTCGTTTCGTAAATTTCCAAACTTTCATCTCCCACTGACACACAAATACTCCATTTACTACCTATGATATAAGCTATGATGACAGCTTT
Organism: Dicrocoelium dendriticum; assembly: GCA_944474145.2. NCBI lineage: Eukaryota > Metazoa > Platyhelminthes > Trematoda > Plagiorchiida > Dicrocoeliidae > Dicrocoelium > Dicrocoelium dendriticum. The sequence goes on from OX104063.1 coordinate 43,843,605, forward strand.
TCTGTCAGTCCCGCAAACGGAAAAGCAGTGGGGAACCAGTCGCTCGAGCTGTTTTTGTGTAGCGTATGCACAGCCAACTAGTGAGTGTAAGAACTTCACATTAAGTGCCAAGAACAATACCAGCAGGATGGCACACCGCTAATATAAATTGCAAATTTTGCATCAGGCATACATTGAGATAAATTGAGATAACAGCTAGCTGTGAACTGGGTGAGAATACAAGAATAAGCTTTAATGGAAAAAATGGGATTAATTTTTCGCATGTGCACGAGTAGTGTTTCGTCATACCGTTATTATACATTAATACGTAGTCAGTTGGCAACGGTCCATTTTGTAGCATTAAAGTAAATGGGGGAACTTTAGACAGCAAGCTAGATAGTATTGAAAGCAATTCAAGTCAGAATGGATGTAAATAAATATTGCTTGTTTTACGAAAATCTCTAAAACTATGCAGGCGAAGGACGCGCTTTTGGACGAAAGTCTTCAGAGAAAACACTGCGGATTATCTGGGTGTATAAATGTTGACCTAAAGCAGTGGTATATATAAATATATATCACTGCTACTGATCACCACATAGAAAGGGTAAGAATTCATCAGCGCTACAGGGAATGCCATTGCTAACTGATCTGGATAAAAACAATACACCTCATCTCTTAATTCGCGTTGATGCAATGAGGAAGCCCAAACGGTGGGGACCATATACCACTGCAACACTCCTCATAATATTTGCATACAATAAACGTGGATACATGGGTTAATAGAAGTGGAGAGATGATCCTCTCTAAAGGGCACTATCTTCAGAGCAGAGTACAGTGGATTTCTTATCAAAAGAACACGAGACCATAGGTGAACAATGGTTTTCGATGATTCTCTTCAGACCAGTACAATCATATTTAAGAGTAAAATAATGAACTGAAATCGACTCACTGGGTCAAGTTACATAGTTAATTAACAGATCAGTGAGGGAGGCTAAAAGTTGATCATTGATCTGACTGGTCGATTGCATGTTATCGAGCTTGGTTGGTGGCAATCGACCTCAGTATCGCAAGGCAAGGCACTTGTCCAAACGCGTGAAGGAGCACTGCCCGCGCTGGTTGCGTCAAGGAGGAACTGGGGCCATTAGCAGCGCCGTTTTGGCCCACATTGTCGACACGGGGCACCAAGTCGATCTAAAGCGTGCCTTCAGGATAATTTACAGGGTCCCCCATCATCAATCAAGAGGTTTACGCATCCGTGCGCTCGCGACAGTTGAATCGATTTGCATTCGGTTGTTGCAACCTTCATTATGCTCGCAAAAGAAGTTGCTTCACACTTTACAGCTTCCCTGGAAAGCTAGAACGAACGATACTGAGGTCGATTGCCACCAACCAAGCTCGATAACATGCAATCGACCAGTCAGATCAATGATCAACTTTTAGCCTCCCTCACTGATCTGTTAATTAACTATGTAACTTGACCCAGGGAGTCGATTTCAGTTCATTATTTTACTCTTAAATATGATTGTACTGGTCTGAAGAGAATCATCGAAAACAATTGTTCACCTATGGTCTCGTGTTCTTTTGACTCTAAATGGGGATTTCTTATCGTTTAAATATATGAAATGATTGACATTCGTAAACAAATTCAAGGATACACACGCAAGAGTGAAAATTGTTCGCGAAATGCATAGCAAAAACACTGACTTATTACTGCAAGCAAAATGTTAGAATAACAAAGAAAAAGAGGCCTTATGGAATTCCATTTATGCTAACTTATGGACGCTATAAAATGAAGGTTGGGGCCACTTCATCCAGTTGGAGCTAGTGTGATCAATATGCAAACTAACAGAATTCGACCATAGGCCAGGCAGCAAAAGTTCGTAGAATATGCCCCTTTTTCGAAGTTTTTAGGGAGACACCCATGTATACATAATCGGTGGTTGCATATAAGACTTATATTGAGCGTAGGTTTATTGTAGCCTTCTCCTAAATATTTGTGATAATATACATATTGGATCATATAACGAATATGATGTTTACTTTTGTTTGAGTGATCTACACATTTTGGAATATTCCCGTTGCAATAACATCCAGAGCACTAACTTTAGTGCCACTTGTTCCTTTGCGTCCCTTGTGAATATCGATGTGGTGACACGGCGTAAGTGATTTTCAGTTATGGAAGGAAGATTATTGGGATAAACTTGAAATTGCGAAGGTAAACAATCTCAATTTTTTCACACCTGCCTCATCAAACATTTTTCCATTTCTTTTAACACAGGATTGGCTCGAAAACATCCACAAATCACGGCAGATATGTTTGCCTAAGACTGCATCTAGATATAAGATTTTTTCTTCGCAAAATTAGCTTTTATTGCTTGGATTGAGCTATTGACGGAAGTAAAAAGCATGGACTATGTTTATTTATCCACTCTTCGTTAGATAGTTATAACATGACAACATATGTCAAAGCTATATCTAATGTAGCATTTATGATATTCACATTGAATAGACCAATCTCTCTCGCTGAGAACTGTAACATCCGTCAGGAGGAATATCGCCAGACACTTTGTGACATGTTCAACCGTGCATTTTCTTGGCTCGATAGTCCTAAATGTATTTCCATTTAATGTGACATTATTGACTCTAGTAGATAAGACAGGACCAGATTTAATTCTTAACTTTCTAAGCAGATAAAAGAGACCATTTTCTTATGGAAAGCATCTATGTATGTGTAACTTCCTGGGATAAAAATCCAGTTAAACTAATAAAAATGTGTCCGCATGCATGTGCTTCATCTTTGGGCAAAATCACCGTAACGATGCAGGTTGAATAAGTTAGATTCAGCAATAGCACTGAAGAATCATTGTCCTCATAATGCTACAACAAGGACGTATTTGTTATGATTTATGTAGAATATTCAGCCTGAAAGATTTAATTCTCCGTGGGAACCCAGGTTTTTATTCAATTTAAAGTGAATTGGTGAGCTTGTTAGATATATAAATAGCGCAATTGTTGAGAGTCAACAATGTTTGTTTCCGCTACTGATATTTCATTCACCACGGAAATGGGTCAATCCAAAGCCGTCGGACTGCATGTGCATTGAATCGTTAAGTCGACTAGTTACATCATTTTCATCAGTAAGTAAGCAGCTTAATTGTAATAACACCATTCTTTATCTACGTAAAAACTTCTGCATAATATCACTGTACAACAATTAATTCTGAAAGCGAGCGCGCACTGATAGAAAAGGTTACTGGGTATATTGCCTCCATTGGCAGAGCAAAAGAGGAGTATGCAACGTCGACCAACCTTCGAATAAGCATTCCCTAGTTTAACAACTGTTTCTTCATTATTCATTTGTAATCAAAATCATGAAACACGGATTTCGAGCATTATCAAGTAATTTGTTTAAAATTTCGCCAATCTGCAAAGTGCAATGCAAAAGGAAATCCAAAGCCCAGACACAAAATCATATAAGGCCACAGCTTATCAGATTAAAGTCTTCTTCATATTCCTGCTTTTCTGTAACAGAGGCGGAATGCCCTTCCAAAAAGCACTCATAAATCTAGTTATTGTGGAAGTTCAAACTTATTTTTCCTACTCATGTGCTTCATTCTTGCCTCACAATATATATCCTCTTTAATAGGGCAAACTCCACAGCGCTTGGCAATAACCCTTTCTTGCGGGAACTCCTAGATCATGGGCTACTTTCGAATATATCTCGTCCGACTCCCATTGTTTTGGTAGGTCTCCTTCTGACGTGACTTATGACGGATAACGTTTATGACCATGTGTTAAATATAGGCACCATAGGAAAGACTTATTATGGATGCAATACTAGACGGTATTCGTTGCATTATGTAGGGACCCACCCACTGGCGGTAAAAACCTATAGGCATTATGGGCTCAAGCAAAATGTGGCAAAACAAGATCGCCAACAATTACGGGATGCCAAAAATCTGATACTTTTTCACCTTTGGATGTGAAGGAGCATTTTTCAGGTGTACCAGTGCATCCTGATGCGCTTGTGGAGGTTGATTTCATTAGCTAACCGAAATACTCCTTAATTGATGCATGCAATTGATGCGCTAATTAACGATGTATATTCGAAGGCAAACGTGACTGTGTTCCCATACTTTTAAAGTGTACCGTTTTTCTAAAATATTGAGCAGTATTTTAGTACACAAGCACAAATTTGGACAATAAGGTGTTCCAAACGCTAGTTTTATGCTCCACAAATGCATTCAATGCCGATTTGACAGAAACACATTTTCTTCGTATTGACAGTTTGCTGGCATATGAGATGCTTGTGTCCTTGTTTTGTCTACTTTTTTTAAGCGGTGTACTATTCGCCATTGCAAGCATAATCTCAGAATCCCTCTGTGGATTTAAAATCCTTGTTCGTTACGGTAGCAAAACTGGTGCCACAGTAATCATACGAACCCGCGGAATACCTACTTCCTAGCGCCAATTGTTAAAACAGCCCAACATCAGATATCCTCACGGTCTCTCAGGCAACGAGTCGTGATGTCAACATCCGATACCTATTTCGGATATCCGACCTTCATATGTTGTACACGAAGACGGTTGTAGGTTTCAAGATGTTGATATGAGCCACAGTTGTTGCATCCTTTCTGACCATAGTTTCTTACATCCCTCCGTTGGTGTTCCACCAGATGCGCCATCTTGCTACTACATCCGTTTTGCTAATCCCTGCATGTCTAATTTCTTACAGATTTCGCTTACCAAACTGCGGTGCTACAATTCATCTGGAGTAGATCGAAGCGAAATCAAAAACCAACATCTAAGTATCAATAGTTGGGTTGTGACATTTGGCCACAGGCATCCTGCTTCTTAACGTTTTCATTCTGTGCAAATAATAATTGACCTGTCGCAAATGAACATATACTACCACGTTCCCCAAAATAAGAGTAATGACTTTCCCGTGCACTACTAGATAAAGGAACACATCGTTGGTAGATAGAGGCACATGGGTAGAGCTGTTAGATAATTGTAAGACTTATTTCAATTCCATCGGGTGTGTCATTCCAGCGCTATAACTGATTGTGAAAAATCGTGTGTTAACTCCTCGTTAGGTATGACGTATAGTGAAATGACGAACAAGGAAATGTTATCAAAGCTTGTGTGAAACTATAGAAGTCTGGTACCGAAGAATTTGAGCTTTTAAAGAAAGCTTGTTAATATGCTACACTATTGTGTAATATGGTGTTTAGGTAAGGCAAATATTTTAAAACTCATCAAAAATTTTTTAACATGAAACGCGATAATAAAAGCCAAGCTTGTCAGCAATATATAAGAAAGTGATAGCTGTGCTAATTGTGTTACATAAAAAGACGCTCATCGTTCTTTTGCAACTGGAGAATTGCCCAAAATAATTTGTACAAGCAAGAGCGTTTATCAGGCTTTCTAAAAGGGTGGATTAATATATGACGTTGAGGGTCATTTTGAAGTACACGTTGTGTGGATGGATTGCGACACGCAATCTCACTGTTGACCGGGATTCCCATTGATGTGAAACTTGGTATTTTTATCACGAGGACCGCAGCTGATGCAAATAGAAACTGGGTGTTGCTCGCGCAAAAACATTGAAGTACTTGACTGGTTTCGATGTTAGTACATCTTAGCAGATAGAGTTAGCAGGCTTCGAAACCGGGACAATCAGGATGTTATTTGCGACCGCTACCCCTAAGGCAACGGGTCATTGGCAGTGATTGGTACAACAGTAGATTGAAAGCTGTTGATGGTCATTTTAAGTACACATGGTGTGGATGGATTGCGACGCGCCTACTCTATCTGATGAGATGTAATTTCATCAAAAGGCGTCATGTTATTGCAGGGTTTTCGAACTGACAACACTTAGTCTCTATTTGCATCAGCTACGACCATGGTGATAGAAAGACCATAGGAATCGCAGTCAATATTGAGATTGAGATGATGTAATGTAACGATGATGTAATGATGAGATGTAATACCATCGGGACTTGTCATAGTACTGCAGTGCTTTTCCAAGCCGACAACGCTCAATTTATATTTAAATCTTTAAATATTTTGGAAAAATTGCCCAACCTCCGAAAATACATTGCCGATGACTGCCTGCTGAGCTCGATAACGTGCCTGCTCACACAGATATTTTATTTCGCAAGATTTTGACGAATAAAATATCCCCACTCTAACACAACGTTCCAATACCTTTGTCCTTGCTTCACGTAATCGTATTCCTTCAATACTGTGCATTTTAATTTACAATGTCGTTTTCTTTGGACCGTAAAAACGGCAAAATTTTAGAGAAAGAACTTGGCACTCATAGGGAAATTAATTTCTGTATATCCACCATCGGTGTACTAAACGTTTTAACTGGTGTGTAATATCCCAAAAGACTACACTGAAAGAGAAAACTTATAATTTAGTTAATTAGTTAAATAAACTATCAGTAAACTTACATTGTAATAAAGGCAATTATCATAAAACAATGCGATATCATTATGATCAGCTCATGCCCCCTGTCAGCGTTCATCCTCTGGGTCTGAAGGTTAACCATGACTAGATGTTGCAAGTTTTATTAAGAGCGGCCCCCGTAGCCATGTAAAATATTCAACACAATGCGACTGTATTGGTTTATTGTTTAACTGGCAGATGTCTGCGTACTAATTCATGTTCCTACAAATGCTCATGCTCCTGCGCGAATTGTCCTGAGTGTTTCACGCACTTCTGTTCATTTTGAAGTTATTGTTTCGTGCCAAAAGTTTCCTGACCAGTTAAACTCAATGTTATTTTGACAATATTACAAGAGTACATTGGTATATTCTCTTGGGTTGATACTTCTGCTATAGTTGGATACGACTCCTTCTTAATTTATTGACCTTTCTATGACAAAATAGTTGCCATTGACTGGTTACTTGCATCCGTCTCCTGAGTGAATTCTGCAGACGATGGAATAATTAGAGCGTCCATTTAAACAGTGCCGCACCAATGGACTCAGTGGGACTGTCAAATGCTGCTTGACATTCTGTTAACCATAGAGACTTTCCTATTTTTTGTAGCAATGGAATCAAATTGCAAGCAGTTATAGGAACGTTTTGATAAATAATGGGCAAAATAACACGAAGCTGAAAAGCGCATGCGTGCTCCGCGCTTACGGTTTTGGTTTAGGACCGCTTGTTTTTTTGGAAGCCTCTTTGGATGCCCGACCCCGGAGCTAGTGTACTGAATACACATTAATTCTTTCCGTAGTAAGTGACACTCCGAGGCTTTGTGTTCGAGACTTACTTCAATTAAAAGTTTTAGTATTTGCCATGTTATTCAAATGCTTTTTCTTTCCTTTTCTATACCAAATACCAATAAAAATTAGACGAAGCAATTTCATGGGTCAAATCCTTGTAAAACCTGTATAAAAGGCCGTAAAGTAACAGGAGCGCTTTGTTTGCTGAAAGTCATTGTCTATAATTCAAATAATGATGTGGGTTCTACAATCGTCATAAATAATTTTGCCAATTGTCTCAACCACTAAATACAAGGATTCGGAGGCCAGATCTGGTGTATTGAAATAGGTCCATCCTGTCAGCATGTCAAATAGGTCATATATTATGGGAAATTAAAAAGCGATATTTCTAGTGACCTCATAAATGTGTCCACGGATAAATCATATTCAGAAAACCGTCTTTTTCAATAATATCTTAGGTGGTCCTAAAGTAATAAATAGCAGTACAATATTCCTCCCCAACGTTTCATATTTAAGCTTTTATTGTTAAATTTCATGTGTACAACACTTTTATGGTTAGTCCAAAACGGAATCTCAAACGGTCGTTTCAGAGCAAACACATATTTTCACTTTATTTGCGATCTGGATCAGTACAAAATTAAACGTTAAAAATGCAGACAAATCACGTGTGGGTACAAAGGGTAACAATGTACCTAAAAATTCGAGTTGGGTTTGCTGAGTATATTGATTGCGCTCATACCTCTCAGAGTACGGGGATTTCTAAAGAGTGTGATTAATTTTACTCGCATCCCATGTACCTCCTTACTTTTAGCCAGTTATGGGTGAAAGTTGCTTCATCGTATTCTGAAACTAGGTTGCACGAACCCGTTCAAACTCGATGGCACTTAACGTTAAAGTTAGAAAGTAAGTCAGCAATAACTTCCATAATCAAATGTTGCTGTCTACAAATGTTGCCGCGCACACTTTTAACGCCCCGGAAGATAACTGCTATATTCTAGGTACAGTTTTATTCCCGCCTAATGGTATATTAAGCTTACTTGTTTAAATCACCATTACAAAATGACATGTTAATCTGCATCCGGTTGGTCACTTTTACGTTTGATAAGTCCGACACCGGCGTTTGCTTCTGGTCGTTTTATTCGTCTTCAACATGTTTTAGCGTCAAAATACAGTCATATATGTCAGACGTTTTTACTTTATGATATCTGCGCTCGGTCATGCGCAGGTGTGAGCCTTGAAAAAAATGAATTTTCTATGCTTAATTCCACCCCAGTTACTTAGACGTATGTAAGGCTGTTTCACAATCGCAGCTTAATCATTATAGTTTTATTCGCGCCCACTTACGGAAAACTTAACCATTCGGGGAGACAGCGATTTCATGATTATTCTGCTAAAGTAACTTAAGGTCAAGTGGCCCATATCATATAACTGTTCGCATTGAAGTGGCTTACTAACAGGGCTTTCAGTCGGGATTGCTTCGCAACGTGAAGTAAGTCTGTCAGACTGCTTGTGAAGATAAATTACCGAAAACCGCTTCTTCTCCAAGAGCTGTGCTTTATTTATCCTCTATAATCAAACAAATTAAACAAACCAAATATAACTTTCATTATTTTGGACGGCAGTCCTCTGCTAAATAAGGCGAGCAAAAGCATATAAAGCATATAATGCTAACAATAAATTAAAAAAACACCGTTTCTATACATTGAGCAAGGTCCTGAAATCCATTCGTGAGATATGTATCGTGGTCGAAAGCTTCAAATACCCAGCCTGTAATTTGCGTTTCTCAAGTCGTTAAACAAGCCATAACAACCCCGGAGCCATTCCGCCTTGTCCTCATGTGTCTATATTCAACGAGCTTATGTTTTACTCATGTTTGTGAAAAACGGCTTAAAGCTTTTGGACAGCTGAGCACAATTATCAGCGGCTTAAATATTTACATGACTGGAATGTTCTGTGTGCAAATGATCTTGCACGGTGAATGCAAAAATGATAGAAGGATTATGTTTTAGCGTAAACTTTCATTGTCGCTGACACATCGAGATTTAAGAGAGAGACATCAACTTGTCGGTTTGCTTATTATCTTATTAACCACACAAACGAATTTATACAATGCTGGTGTATAAAATGTCGGGTTAACTTTGAATATCCCCACTGGCAAAAACGCGTCACCTGGCAGTTTCACATGACTTGTGAGCCACTATCATAGTTGTTTTTCGAAGTCAAATATACGATTAAAAGGCGTGTGCTATTTTGCATCTGGAGTTCAATGAAGCAACCTTAAGAGCAAAAACAGCATGCTATGGATGTATATATGTGTATTTGTCCCACAACACACGATGGTATGAAAACTAAGGCGATGCGCTTGACGCATTAACGGATAAAATTTTTCTTTTCATGCAATTTGCAGTTTGCAATGAATTATGCACATATAAACGCATAATCATACTATTTTAATATCTTATGATTTGAGCTCGTCTACCTGTCCGGGTGTCCTGGTTGACCTGGTTTATCCAGTTTCATATAAAGACACCGGAGATCAGGGATATTAAAATAATCCTGGAGTTACAAACGAAAAGAATGAGCAAAGTGACTGAATATGTGTTGCAGAATGTGGTGCAGAGTACAAGAAAGGGAAGACCAATATCGTACAACAAACAATAGATGCAGCAGAGTGGGGCGAACAAACAACACAATAGTTTAATTTATTTGGTTAGCGCAGGCTATTGATTACTTAGGTGACTTGTATCGTGTTTGATAACAGTGTTATTTTTGTAATACATATTATTGGCATTACACTCGGTTGTTAGAAAGATTTATTCCTTATTGGCTCAACGAGTGACTAGTTTTGCAATTCATACAAACGACGATGTTGACTATATGTTGCAGAGAATGAAAAATGCTTGAAAGTCCACAGATTGTTTAATGGCAATACTTTCAACGGAAGTTGATGAAGCATATATCCCTTGAAGCGAAATCGAAACATTTCAAAATTTTCATCAAAAGACTTACAGAACGTGGCCTAGGATTAAGAGATTTCTCAGTCATCACATCAGTTGTTTGATATCGCGCTGACAGGTATCCTAATACGCTGAAATATTTTTGTGGTATGAGGTCTTAAGTACACGAAGAAATGCAGCGTGACTGAATAAATGACCTGTGGGTTCCGTTTAAACTAAGTAGAGGAACAATCTGGCAGTGAAACGCCTTAGCAATTGTTGTTAATTTATAAATTCGTTCTAATTTCTGTGGTGATACGTCGTTAGAGGCAACCTGAAAAAGAAAAGTACTGGGCTAAATATCTCGTAATATGTATTAGCTGAATTTACTTTCAATACTTTTCTGGTTTCGGGAAGCACTTTTACTCGAGTTTTATAAAATTTCGGCTACGAGCTTGTTTCACGGTACCTATCTCGACTCCTGTCAAAACAAAACCAAGGTACATAAGTGTATTACATTGTTAGGACTACATATTGTAGTGGTTAGTTCACTCCTAATGCTCCACGTGGTGTTGGGAATGATAACGTTGGGAAGAGCAGCCGCGTCAACTATCAACAAGAAAGCGAGACTAAAGGATATTTAGGTCAAATAACAGACGATGGATATTTGGGGTTTAGATGCACACACCAGTCTTGTACTAAGCGGAATCATGGAACAATGATTAATTAAGTGATATTAGGGTCGCCTATTTACAAATACAATAAAAAACTTTGACTGAGAACGTGTGCTCAAAAATAAACTTTTTATTCAAATACAGCTGATAGCAAGGCTAACCAACCAAATTCTGCACTTATGCTAGTTTATAGATCGGTCTAACGCATTTTTTGAAATAACTGGCAAGCACGATGAATACTTAAGTTTTAGTTTCTAGGTAAACTTGATGTACATCACGTAATGCAGCTGAATTATTACATAGCAAATAGGTGTCTCGAAAACCAATTACGTTGACGAAGAGACGACATTTGTTAGAAAAGACGTTCAAAGTTTCATATCCTCTGAATAACAAGTTCTGATGACATATTAACTGTCTACATTATGTGGCTAACATTGTTTGGTAGCTATTCACGCTAGTATTGCCATCATTTATCCGTTTTTATAGTAAACGCACTTGGTTCATCAGGAAACGGCACACCTAAATGAAGTCATCCCAGAGACACCGATATCGAAAGCGGTGTGTCCATTTTATCAGTACAATGATTTGTTTTCTTATCATGAGGCAAGCCAAAATCGTTCATATTTGTGTTTGGCTCTGTGGTCCAAAGGACTTCTCACTCATGAAAAACCTTGGCTTTTACGAATTGTTGGCGTTTAAGAGCCCGATTTGGGCGCTGGACCATCATCAATATCATCGTGTGATTCATATATCAAGAAACTAAAATCAATCCTTTAATGAATGATATGTATTTCTCTGTATCCAGCCTTCCATGTATGCGCTAAGGTTCCCCATTATTCTTGCTATATATTACTACTGGTGCGCTATTAGTTTTCCCGATCTCACTGGAATACATTTTTGCCCTCTCGACTAAGTTTCATGCCTCTTTGACAAAATTTGGTTTTCTTGAACAAGTATTAAATCAGTTATGTTAATATTTTAAAAAAACTTACTTGATAACAACCGAAAAGTTGCTTCGAAAAATATAGTCACAAATGCGAGAGTACCTGCAGTCGAATTTTAAAGGAGCATATTTGAAACAACCGAAACGTGTTCGTTTGCAAACGGTCCTCATTCGTAAAAGCGCAATTCCTAAAACAAGTTAAAGATATGCGCATTTGTACGTTTATTTACTAGAGGAGCCAAAAATACAGAAACTTGCTGTTGCTTGAATTTGGTTGCATATTGGTGAGAATGATGGAGCTATTCAACTTGAAACTCATTTTCCAATAAGATCTGACCGCTTTTCAAATCCATATTTTCGTTATAGTACAGTTATGCCTTGCATTAAGCAACCTTGGGTCAATGTAATAAATGCCAGTATTTACATACTAAACGACATAAAACATTGTCATTAAAGTTATTGCAAAACAAAATTCTTAATTTGCTTTAAATCACTCATCGCTGGAAACGTACACATTGCATTTGACACATCTGCGAAGTGAATGAAACAAATAAGGTACCAAGTTCCTTAAATCATATTTAGATTTTCTATTTGTATTGTCGTAGGCGAGTTTAATAGTAAACGTACAACAACATTGGGTTGAACCAAGATGGCAGACTGGTGACCTGTTCGATCAGACAATGCCATTAGTTGAGCGCATTTAGCAAAAAAGTGCATTATTTTCGTACATTGTGCCATATGAAAGAATACACTTTACTTTCTACATATATTCGTCTTGTCCACAAGAAAAAAGCATACATATATCTAACCCACCACCAGTGTAAACAATATATGGGCCCATATACCATCACTTGCTTAAAGGCCGAAATCTATAAGAGTATTAGCTATAACTTGTTAAAATTCATAATATTAACGCAGTAGTAAGAAAAAGGTTGCGATATGTTAACATTTAGATTGCTGTCGTCAGTCGCTACGCAATACAGTCATAACAATATATACACTAAATAAGGTCAAAATTGAGTATTATGGAAAATCAGAAAAACAGGATGTGAATGACGTAATCAGGTGCAATTCAATCTAACCGATTGCCTCAGTTGTTTCTAGGCACAGAGCACCGGGCAATTCAACCTCATCGGTAGCGCCTCGCCATTTGCAAACAACGTCTGATCCTTTATGCAATAACAGCTTGATTAACTCGAAATGTTTGCCTGGTGATGAGTCGTCATTAGGTGTTTGGTGATAGACGAGCAGGATTCCGGTTCATACTTTGCTTCGCCTCGCCTTGGTGAGGTAGCAACTATTTTAGCGACAATGTGAAGTGTTCCGCCAACTTTTGTGCCATCCGGCTGCAAGACTTGCCGATGTAAATGTCACCGCAACTGCGGGAGAACTGGTAGATGATGTTAAAGGCCGAAAATATTTACGAGCAACTCGGACGGCTGTGGAGAGGAATGCTGCGTGTAGTGTGGATAAGTCGTAGCTTGGCAGTAGGAGCTTATTAGAGCAGACCTGAGCTTGTGACCAACTTCATTTGCACGTGATCCCCCTTGAACGGTAAGAACAAATAAACATCCTTCTTATCCGCTGTTTGTGCTTGCAGCTTCTCCTTGGGGATTCTGCTATGGGTCTGATTGAATTTCTCCGGATACCCATTGGCTAGCAAAGTCCGGTATAAAAACTCTTCTTCAGCCTTAAGCAATTCCGGACTGCAAATCCGCCTGGCCCTGCAGAAGAGAGTTTTTATGTAGCCGTGCTTGAATGCAACTAGGGCGAATCTGGACAATTGCAGATATTGAATCACCAGGTCGTTTTCTGTACACAGTGCGCTGCAGTGTGCCATCGGTCCTTCTCTTAACCAGCACATCCATTAACGGTAGTCTGTCCTCATGTTCCCTCTACTGTGATACAGAAAGATTAGGGCGAATTGAGTTCAGTAGGGCAGAAAGGCGGTCGAAATGTTCCTTATATCTGAAGACGAGAATATCATCTACATAACACTTGTAAAACTTGGTTTCGCCTAGCAGGCAGCAAACTTCCTTATGATGATACCCAGGTAGTTATCTGCCAGAACTAGTCCCAAATGACTACCCATAGTGACGACTTCGATCTAGTTGTATGCCGTCCATTCAAACTGGAATCGCACATTCTGAGTGCATAAAAATATTAAGTCTCGCAGTACTCCAGAGGAAGGCCCACAGAGAGGTTCCGATTCAAAAGAAATTAGCACGTGTCGTCCACCGTTTCACGCATGTGCACATTCGTAAAATTGATTCCACGTATATATCCAGTCAGGTCGATATCGGTCTCGATTTTTTAAACCCTGTTGAAAATTAGTCAGCCTGCTAACAGTGTGAAGCTAGCCAGGAGTGCTTCCGCACATACTGATGCCTGTATTGAACGAGAACATATTTACTATAGACACAAAAGCGATTCACGTATATTTTGAATGGCTTGTCCCTACTTTGTCGTTTCAAATTTGATGCATTTTTGCTGAAACTCTCTAGCCTACATGGAATAAGACACTACGAAACATGCAAGTTACCCTTGTGAGAGCAGCCTACATACCTTTCCCTACAGAGGGCCAGAGGCATATATACAATTTGTCATTGGCTCGGTTCATGCGAGAACATTTGGAAGTTTACTCGCAGGGATTGAACTACCGAATACCGCCGAAGAAGATGTAAAGGCTCCACACACAGATTAATTTTGAATATCTGTACCATCAACTAAACTACGTTTCGCTGAAATCAACGGGGATGCAGATGTTTATGGGCAAAAGTAAAGATTTATCGAAGCAGTTACTATACACGCGCATTAGTAAGAGATGATGCCTGAATACCGAACAAAATGTCGCCATCAAGAAGCTGCAGAAAATGAAGGACGTCCTTCATTTTTTCAGATTTTCTATACTACTAATTGTGAACCGTGTTTATTACCTGTATTGTTCTGCCTGAATTGCGTAGCGACTGACGACAGCAATTAAAAGGTTAACATATACCAACCTCTATCTTCTTACTGCTTTACTGAAATTAAGGGAAGTTGGCTCAATTTTTCAAATTCCTTGTTCATTGCACAAACTTGCGCCTACGCTTATTAGAACCAGCTAATCGAGTGGCACTAATTTTCCATCACCTGTTTGATGTATCTTGCTAGATCATACTGTTTCTCCAGTTTATCATATTTGCGCATTCATTGTCGTACATTAAACCTGCTATTCATTCATCTCCACCCAAACGTCCATACTCATTTGAACTGTCATTTTCAGATGTTTTCATGCGGCTATTTGTCGCTATTATTTTATATTTCTGACCTTATTTCCAGACGCTTTGTAAACAATAACCATGCTTCAGTTTCCACGTCTGTTCTTGTGGTGAAACCAAAAGTCAAAACCGTAGTTTGCGCAGCTGCATTGATCTATGGACCTTGTAGTTCCATGAAAAATTATGAGACATTCAATCCTCTGGTAGTCACGCATCTCTTCACTTGTGCTTGTTGTGATCTGTTATTTAAACGTCTTGTCAGTAGAACATTTATTAAGCGTGCGTGAACTCAATCAACACATGGCGTGATCCGATAAACCGTGCGGCGATTGACAGTCCCAGTAACGTTATTTAATTGGAGATCAACATGGCACGCACTACCTACCTACGGAGATCTAAGTATGTACGAAAGGAAATAGGATGCCATATATAGATACTATATCCTTAGCCTAAGCGAGGTACAGCCAAAATAACACTAACGATGCTGTTCCGTTCTGCACAAGGTGGAGTATTGCTGGTGCAAATGTGGGACAGACTGACTGGGGAAGTTTGGAAAACAAATGCAAAATGAACTGCCCCACTTTATCCAGATAAATCAGAGTCTAAATCTAGATGCAAAAATTAGACTACAATTCGGAACCGAAAAGCTAAGCCGTGCGGAGAAAAATGGTATTAACTAAGGCATAGCAAACACTAACTTTTACCCTGATACGGGAGGACGCTTAAAACGATCCGCTCACGGTACTTACAACAATTTTAAGGGTGTAGCAAGTTACGTGTCCAACGTTACAACTTATATGACAAAACGATTACATTTAGCAAAGCTTCTGCCGCGGACGAAATATGAGCAATCATGGCTACCAACACGAGGCAATAGTACAGATAATGCTATCAGTTATCCAACCAAAAAGCAGCCAGCCAAATATCCGGGATGGGGAAAATTTCAGGCTTATAGTCATTTTACTGTTACCTGTTTAACTGTTTAACTGTGCCTGAATCCAAGGCGAAAGTCATAAAGCAAAGCTGCTAAGTGATCTTAAACCTTAGGACACCACTTGTAAATTAACTTTGGTCCATGCAAAGCTAGCCATTATAACGGCCTTGTCCGTCAGCAAGCGAAGGTGGTCCAGGATTACTTTACGTAATAATTAAGTTGGGAGATGACGCGTATGACATCCTCTTCCCAGCCACTTGCCTCCGAACTATCAAACGCAATACCTGTATTTTACAGATGTTCAATGCAGTTAACGCGAGAAACCTAAACTAAACCCGGACGACTACATCAAATAAGTAGACTTAAAATCGATCCTTACCATGGTGTCCTTGCAATTCAGACCCCAAGAAATCTGGAGTCCTCAGCTTATGGCTGGGATGCATGGAACTTCATCCGCGATGCAATTGCACCCAAATTTCACACCGCCATTTCGGCTTAATTGTTACAATTATCACCCGACTACAAAAGCAGCAGTCCCCAAGTGATAACGGCAAGAACACAAACCAAACCCATGTCGCTAAATTGATCGGCACGTAGATTAAATAGCGCATCATTCAACCATCAGAAATACTCAGAAGATTGATGGACATCAGGCCACGAATTGAGAAGATAAAGCTGAGCACGTTAATTTCGTTTGCGTGCTTGTAAATATGTAATTCAGAAACACGATGCAGTCAAAGCATTGTAACTTAAAAGATTTTCTAGTGTCGCAGCCACTTACCTACTTCGAGAACTCTATGTACTAATCTTGAATTGGCCTGCAAGCAGCGATCAATGTTCAGCAATAATAAACGACAAGTAGCCGACCGAACAAGGGCAGCTATAAACATTCATCCAGAAGCCACATATAATAATAAACGCTGGATATGTAGTTATGTCAACGGACATGGTCTTCCCGGTGAGTTAAACGCCTTTCGTTATGTCCATGCTTCCGCTCCTTAGGACATAGTTTTGATACATGAAATATGGCTGAATATTAGATCACTGACGCTGAAATAGTCCTGCTGGACATGACCCTCCTACGAAACATTTGATTAAGCAGAGAAGTCGGAGTGTTCGTGTATTAGGGATCTAACCTACATATATATATAATCGACGATCCAGTTAAGCAAGTTGCTGACTCTATATGGTTCATCGTATAAATGACATCTGGTGCTCTCCGCATAGTTGTAATGGTATACCGTCCACCAATGTCAAGCTTGGAATTGGATCACCGCCTAACGGCTGCTATGCAGCAAAAACTTGCATCGTCATAAACTCACGTCATTTTATTTGGAGACTTCAACCTGTATACTCTTAAAGTCCCAGCCGCGCTCTGCAAATAATTCAAAGCGGACTCTCAGTAACTAATCAGCGATATAACGCTAAACTACTACGGCACCGTTCTCAGGATAATCAGGACTGGAGATTAACAATTTATTTTGGACATTATATTCGGCAAAGAGGAAGTGGCTGTTAACAAGGTAAACATAAGTGAACAGCCGCAAGTGCTGCGCGCATTACATCTGTAAAACAGGGCGGAAATGCAGTTCGTCACCCATTACGTTAAACTTTATAATCTTCTTTAGGAAGACAAATGGTTATTCCTAGCTGCACAACCTTTCGACGTCGTCTGGAAGGAATTTAAAACCCTGTACAGCAGGCCAGCGGCAATTACAAATGGCATCACATTCTTTCCCTTGAAGCAAATTAAGTCCTTTCTGTGGTGTCGGGCTAAAATATGCGTTGTCTTAATTGATTCCGACTTGCGCTCTTATAAAGCTTGTCCGCAGGCGCAGGGCTGATAATCTTATATAACTCAACAAAAAATTGTGTCAAATTTACTCGCGGATACATATTCAAACGCCAACAGTACTTATGAGGGAATCCACCACAAACCCTACGATGCTCTGCGATCACATCAACAAGTTTCAGTAAAAGCAGCGCGGAATCCCAGTTTCATGTAAGAAGGGCTGTCGCGTCAAACGCGCTTTGACAACAGTTTACTATCAATTTAAGGACTGAATCATCACCCTATTCGTTCTCGACACAGCCACCTCTGCTCCCAGTATTAAGCCATTTATTCTGCACTTTTGCAAATGTGATGAGAGGTAAATTGTCTTTACACTTACATAGCTCTTACTGTGTGCACAACATGAATACAAAGGCAATGAAATCGGTTGTCACAAACTTCATCGAGCCTTTAGCTGTGTTCTTTAATTCGTGCTTTGAGAAAAACAGGTTCGCACAAAGTGAAAACAGGTAATATGCACTGT
Source organism: Dicrocoelium dendriticum (assembly GCA_944474145.2). Classification (NCBI taxonomy): domain Eukaryota; kingdom Metazoa; phylum Platyhelminthes; class Trematoda; order Plagiorchiida; family Dicrocoeliidae; genus Dicrocoelium; species Dicrocoelium dendriticum. Next base: position 43,861,886 of record OX104063.1, read on the forward strand.
TAATGGCAAGTGTGGAAATCAAGCTGAACACGCTTACTACTGTTTAATCAATCTCCTCCCAGTTTATCCAAGCTGATAGAAGAAATACTCGCCGGGAAGCGCATGTGATAACTTTATAACAAATTATAGTGGTAAAGCAACATGTGACCGCCGGAATCAGCATTGACTCACAAACTTGTTATTAGCCCGAGCATTCTGGACAAATGCATTCGACGTCAAAAGGCTGTTGAAGTCATATACCTGGACTTTTCTAAATTGTTTGCTCTCCTGGATTACAGCTTTCTTGTGACAATCTGCAAAGCTATGGAAATGGTGACCCTCTACTGGGTAGAATTGGCAAATTTCCTAACGTAAACTGAATGTACGCTTACATTTATATATATTTCCTACATAAAAGAAATCAGGTACAGTGTGTCCGAAACATCGGCAATTATGAAACGTCTATTCATGGTATGCATTAACCATATTGATATTGAGATCCAGTCTGACATCCTACTTTTTGCAGATTATGGAAGGACAGTGGACGGCCAAGTAAACTACCACGTCAACAGTGCCCACGCGTGATCATCCGAGAAGATTAAGTTTTAAGCGTACGCCACAAGTGAACGCACTAATATCCACTAGAAGTGCAACTGCTTCAACATGCTACAAATAATGCAATCATGGATTAATAGCTCAACTAGAAATTGGCTGTTCAAACAGGCCGAAAAATCATCAAGAATAGCCAGTCAGAACCTTGGCATTCTAAGAAGTGCGTTCAAGAATTTCGAACCATCCACATTTCTACAAGTGCTAAAGCCTACTTAAGGCCCCACTTGGAATACGCGATGCACGTTTGGCGAATGCGGCCCAAAAGCGATGTTGACGCGCGTGAAACTCAACAACTTAGGTTGTCGAAACTTTTTAAAGAAAGGTTTCGCCTTTCCTACTGACGCAGACTAAACCGTAGGCTTGTAAATTGGTGTATACTGACCCGGCGAGAAAAATTTATCAAGGTGTACCTAATACTGAGTAACCTCACACACATCTTTCGCGATCAGCTCTAAGTCAGCTACAATAACAAACCGTAGGCCATCAGCTGAAAATGACCACACACCACATTTGACTTGATTGCCAAAAACCGCTTTTTTCGCCCTTCGTGTATCCAGAGCGTGGTACGCGCATCATTCTCATATTATTGTCGTCCGTACATTTAGGTTTATTCATTAACGAGCAGCCTATACTATCACATTTATATTAAGTAGCATCGGCCTTATCCATTGAAAAAAGAATTTAAAAAAACAATGAGCTCAGCAGCAACTACCGCGACGTAGCGATATGCAGAGACACACGTGTTCAATCAACTAACTGTTTGCGTCAACTTAAACCAGGGTACATCCTTTGCCATATCATTATAAACATTTATTTTAAAATCCACCCTGTGGCGATTCTACGTGGCATGCCAAGCAATACTAATTTGTTCGTTGTAAATCATTGTACATAGTTCCCTGACAGTAATGTACCCAGATAATCTACTGAGAAGTATAAAGGGGGATTTTTGTCTCAAAATCACCCTTTGCCCAAGCAAGTCTGTGAAAAACTCTACATTTTTGGTAAACCTTTATTCAACGCATCTTACGAATGTTTATTTCAGTACACCACAAATTAAATATTTATGTATTTTCTCTTCATACACTATCCGGTGTTGGTTAGGTTTTTTTCATGTCAGCCAATCTTCCTCTTGGACTGTACTCCTGGACTAGACTACCTCGGAATTGCGGCATCCGATTGGTGCGATTAATTAGCAAGTCTGATAATATACTACTATTTTAGAGACAATTTGGTTGATTTAAACACATCTAGAAAATTATTACCTAAATTAATATTTACTTTAGGTACTATCATATCTGTTACAACACATATACGGTGATAAATCAAAAAAAACCCTCCTTTATTTGCGTTCGACATTACCTTAGCTGCACTCCATAGTAACGAAATACATTACATCCTTATCTGCTGAGTTCTCTAGCTTACCAAACGGAAGCCTATGACATGCTACGAGAGGTTATTTTGAGTGAAAGTTGTGGATGCGTCTCATTTTTCCATATATATGTACACATATACATATACATAGTGATGCTATCATCCAATGTACCAGCAGTGGCAGTATGCACGCTTAAAATTCCCTTCATAGGAGTTCACACAGCTTATTTTTACTTCACCTGTCTTGACTTGATACGTCTTCATTGTCATGGCTGACAAACGATTCAAACGCTGAAATCGTTGCTCCGGAGCCAACACGCAGGACTTAATAAGCAAGGGTGATGAATAGATTGAGAGCATTGCTGAATACATTTGGATTACTGGTTTTGTGATTACAATGTGACATACAATTTCAATGCGGACTGCGATCACTTTGAAGCGAACCTTGGTCAACGCAGTTGCTCGGGTGGTAGCCAAAGCAGATGGAAATGTTTGCTCCTACCCTGCTTCTAATTATCTCATCAGGTTGAGATTGCACTTTTCGAACCAGAACCCACATCCACGAAACAAAACTTCTTCAACTTTGGTCATCGCTTCATATAGGACAACGCCATTTACATAGGTTAATTGGCGATTAAATGGTCATTCTTGGGTGGAAAACATCAAATTTCCTTCTAAATTATCAGCTACAGTGCCAATGATGACAATGACGAAGAGTAGCTTCAATGCTAGTACCGGTCTACTTTGTGCTTGCTCGTCGCAATCCAGGCACAACAAGTGGACTCAAAAATGATCATCCCGTCATTTCATACTATATTTAAAACCATTTATATAAGCTGAAAACTAACTGGTTCTCAGTGGTTGATTTAATAATCCTAAGAAAACGTGTGTTGATAATAATGTATATTCTCACTTTAATGTGCACCGGATATTCGTCTCCTTAAATTTGACCGATTATTTTCCTGGCGAATTAGCTGAGAATATTCACTAATTCCAAAACATAGTGAGGTTTGGTTATACAAATTATTTGACAACAAGTGCTTTCCCGGTTGTATTAGCACACCTTTTTGCAAATGCTAATTGACAACATGCACGAAATACTATTTATATATTCGTCACAATTTTATGGTTTTATCATTTATGCTTGACAAGTCAGATCCCATGTTCGATAAAATAATGTTTTGGCCTGTTCATACTTATTGAAAATTTCCACATAATTTATGCTGGCATTTTACATAGCAGCTGCATAAATGTATTTAGTTAGTCTCTACAATAAAATGTTTTTTTATCTTGACATAGTTATGTGCTTAAGGATCTGTGCGTGAAGGTTTCATTCAAAGAAGCTTATCGTTTTCAAAATGTTCAGGACGCTGACCGCATGCTTTTCGAAATATAGGTATGTTTGCTTTAGAAAAGAATCATCCCTTATAATGTGTTATACTCAAAGGTGTATGACACTAAGAAACACAATCTTGCTTCAGTATTTAATCCAAAATGGTCCTGGCATTTGCTGTAAGTATCTGAGTCAGGTTATTCAATGTACGGCACATACTTTCTTATAATGCTGTGTTCCTATAATTACAAATTGAACAAGTGGAAAAGTATATTTCAGCAGTTAACATAGCCATTATAAATAGCACTGGTAACGAAAATCCTGGCACCAACTGGGTGAAAATGACTGATACAAGTAAGAGATTTTCAGGTCTCAGATTCTGAGGAATCATCCATATTAACCGGCCATGACTCACGCTGGATCATTTAGTTGGGTAGGTCACCGAAATTTGGGAACCGATCAAATTGCTTTCGAAGGTGTTCCGCCAGATGTGTCGGATTACACGCCGTATTGTGAAGTTGTTGTTTTTTGTTGTTTTGTTTTTTGTTGATTTATCTACCAAGGACCCACTGGGGTCAGTGCTGCTAATCTGTCGTAAGATTATGCGCAGTAGCTTTATCGCCGGTCTTCGCCATTCCATGAGTCATTGAATTCCAAATGATTTTTCGTCAGTAGGCATAGTCCTTTTCTCCAATTCACCTATAATAAAGAAGCAATCGTGCCAAAAGCAAGGTGTCTGTTAAACATAAATCTACAAAAAGCGATTTGTGTTCAAACTCTTCTAGAACCCATTTGTTTATTATTCTTTTACAATGAGATTGCTTTATTATGAGATTAAATGATGAAAAGCCAATGTACGGATCGTACTTTTTATACACCCATTTATATGAATGCATACGGGACTTGTAGAATCAACAGGTTTCTCGTAGATGGCTGGGATGCTCTGTTTTGCTGATGAAACTTTAAGAGGATACTGATCATTTGGTAAAGTAGTTTGCAAATCCAAATAATAGGCATCGTACCAGATCATCTAGTG
>OX104063.1:43866714-43883295 GCA_944474145.2 Dicrocoelium dendriticum
TGGCAGACTGGTGACCTGTTCGATCAGACAATACCATTAGTTCGGCGCATTTTGCAAAAAAGCGCATTATTTTTCGTAAGTTATGCCATATGAAAGAATACACTTTATTTTCTATATATATTCGTCTTGTCCACAAGACAAAAGCTTACATATATCTAACCCATCACCAGTGTAAACAATATATAGGCCCATATAACATCACATGCAGAAAGGCCGTAATCTACAAAGAGTATTAGCTAAAACTTGTTAAAATTCATAATATAAACGCAGTAGTAAGAAAAGGTTGCGATATGTTAACATTTAGATTGATGTCCTCAGTCGCTACGCAAAACAGTCTTAATAATATAGACAGGAAAATCGGTCCAAATTTAGTATTATGGAAAATCAGAAAATCAGGATGTGAATGATGTAATCAGGTGCAGTTCAATCTAACCGATTGCCTCAGTTGTTTCTAGGCACAGAGCACCGGATATTTTAACCTCATCGGTATCGCTTTGCCATTTGCAAACAACGTCAGATCCTTTGTGCAATAACAGCTTGAATAACTCGAAAAGGTTTGCCTGGTGATGAGTCATCATTAGGTGGTTGTTGATAGACGACGCAGGGTTTCGGTTCATAATGTGCCTTGGTGAGGTAGCAAATATTTTAGCAACAATGCGAAGTGTACCGCCAACTTTTGTGCCCTCCGGCTGCAAGACTTTCTGATGTAAGTGTCACTGCAACTGCGGTTGAAATGGTAGATGATGTTAAAGGCCGAAAAGATTTGCGAGCAACTCGGACGGTTGTGGACAGGAATGCTTCGTGTAGTGTGAATAAGCCGTAGTTTGGCAGTAGAGTAGGTGCGTATTAGAGCAGACCTGATCTTGTGACCAAGTTCATTTGCATATGATCCCCCTTGAACGGTAAGAACAAATAAACGTCCTTCTTTTCCGCTGTTTGTACTTGCAGCTTCTCCTTGGGGAGTCTGCTATGTGTCTGATTGAATTTCTCCGGATACCCATTGGCTAGCAAAGTCCGGTATAAAAACTTTTCTTCAGCCTATGCCAATTTTTTTGAGTCGGAACCTCTCTGTGGACCTTCCTCTAGAGTTCCTGCAAGACTTGATATTGGTGTGTACTGAGAATGTGCGATTTGAGTTTTAAGGGACAGCATACAAACAGATTGACGGCGTCGCTATGGGCAGTCCTTTGGGATCAGTTCTGGCAGACAAATTCCTAGGTATGATTGAAAGGAAGGTTGCTGCCTACGTAGGTGAAGCAAAGCTTTACAAGCATTATGTAGATGATATTCTTGTCTTCACTAATGGTGAACATTTTGATCGTCTTGCTACCCTCTTGAACTCAATTCACCCGAACCTTTCTGTATCACAGGACAATAAACAAGAAGACAGACTACCGTTTCTTGACGTGCTCATCAAGAGAAGGACCGGTGACACATTGCAGCGCACAGTGTACAGAAAAGCGACCTAGGGGTGGACAATACCTACCCTTTTGCAGCTTCGCCCCAGTTGCATACAAGCGCGGCCTTGTAAAAGCTCTCTTCTACAGGGCCAGGCGGATATGCAGTCCGGAATTACTCAAGGCTGAAGAAGAGTTTTTATACCGGACTTTGCTAGCTAATGGGTATCCGGATGAATTTATTCAGTCCCATAGCAGACCCCCCAAGCAGAAGGTGCCCTCACAAACTGCAGAGAAGAAGAATGTTTATCTGTCCATACCCTTCATGGGGGATCACTTAGCAAATGGAGTTGGTCACAAGCTCAAGTCCGTTCTAATGCGCACCTACTCTACTGCGCAACTACGACTTATTCACACTACACGAAGGATTCCTCTCCACATCCGTTCGAGCAGCGCACCAATCAGTTCGGCCTCTAACATCATCTACCCGTTGACTTGCAGTTGCGGTGACGTTTACACAGGCAAGACTGGTTGCCGGCTGGCTCAAAGGGTGGCGGAACACACCCATTGTGGCTAAGGCAGTTGCTGTCTAACAAAGGTGGAGCGAAACAAAGAATGAACCGGGACCCTGGCTCGTCTATCCAAACATCTCATGCTGACTCGTCACCAAATGAACGCAATCGATTCATTCAAGATGCTATTGCGCAACTGGAACCCAACGTTGTTGGCAATTGGCGAGGCGCTACTGATAAGGCTGAATTGTCCCGTGCTCTATGACCAAAAACAACTGAGACAATCAATTAGATTGATTTGGTCCTGATTACGTCATTCCCATCATTTTTATCTGCTTATCTTGGTTACTAAGTGTGGACTCTATATATTACGTGTTTATTCTGCCTGTATTGCTTAGCGACCTATATCTTTTTACTGCTTTACTGAATGTTTTGAAGTTGGCTTAATTTTTCAAATTCTTTTTTCATTACACAAAATTGCGCCTACGCTTATTAGAACTAGCTAATCGAGTGGTACTAATTTGCCATCACCTGTTTGATGTATCCTGCTAGATCATACTGTTTCTCTAGTTTATCATATTTGCGCATTAATTGTCGTGCATCAAACCTTATGTTCATTTATTTCCACCTAATCACCCATACTTTTTGAACCGTCATTTTCAGATGTTTTCAAGCGGCTATTTATCGCTATTATTTTGTATTTCTGACCTTATTTCCAGACGCTTTGTAAACGATAACCATGCTTCACTTTCCACATCTGTTCCTGTAGTGAAACCCAAAGTCAAAATCGTAGTCTGCGCAACTGCAAGGATCTATGGACCTTGTAGTTCCATGAAAAATTATGAGACATTCAATCCTCTGGTAGTCATGCATCTCATCACTTGTGCTTTTTGTGGCGTGTTATTTGAACGTATTGTCAATAGAACATTCATTAAGCGTGCGTGAACTCAATCAACACATGGCGTGATCCGATAAACCGTGCGGCGATTGACAGTCCCAGTAACGTTATTTAATTGGAGATCAACATGGCACGCACTACTACCTACGGAGATCTAAGAATGTACGAACGGCAATAGGATGCCATATATAAATACTATCTCCTTAGTCTAAGCGAGGTAAAGACGAAATAACACTACCGATTCTGTTCCGTTCTGCACAAGGTGAAGTATTGCTGATGCAAATGTAGGACAGACTGACAGGGGAAGTTTGGAAAACAAATGCAAATAACTGCCCAACTTTATCCAGATAAATCAGAGCCTAGAACTGGATGCAAAAATCAGACTACAATTCGGAACCGAAAAGCTAAGCCGTGTGGGAGAAAAATGATATTAGCTAAGGCAAAACAAACACAATGACTTTTACCCTGATACAGGAGGACGCTTAAAACGATCCGCTCGCGGTACCTACAACAATTTTGAGGGTTTGGCAAGTTACATGTGCATTGTTACAACTTACATGAAAAAACGATTCCATGTAGCAAATTTCTGCCGCTGTCGAACTATGAGCTATCATGACCACCAACACGGGGCAATAATACAGAGTATGTTATCTGTTATCCAACCAAAAGCAGCCAGCCAAGTATCCGGGATGGGGAAAATATTCAGGCTAATAGTCATTTTACTGTTACCTGTTTAACTGTGCCTGAATCCAAGGCGGACGTCATAAAGCAAAGCTGCTAAGTGATCTCAAACAGTAGGACACCACTTGTAAATTAACGGCGGTCCAGGCAAAGCTAGCCATTATAATGGCCTTGTCCGTCAGCAAGCTAAGTTGATCCAGGATTACTTTACGTAATAATTAAGTTAGGAGATGAGGCGTATGAAATCCTCTTCCCAGCCACTCGCCTCCAAACTACCCAACGCAATACCTGTATTTTACAGATGTTCAATGCAGTTAACGCGAGAAACCCAAACTAAACCCGGACGACTACATCAAACAAGCACACTTAAAATCGATCCTAGCCCTGGTGTCGTTGAAATGCAGACCCTAAGAAATCTGGAGTCCTCAGCATATGGCTGGGATGCATGGAGCTTCATCCGCGATGCACTTGCACCCAAATTTCTCACCGCCATTTCGGCTTAATTGTTACAATTATCACCCAGCTACAAAAGCAGCAGTCCCCAAGTGATAACGGCAAGAACGCAAACCAAATCCATGTCGCTAAATTGATCGGCACGTAGCTTAAATAGCGCATCATGCAACCATCAGAAATACTAAGAAGATTGAAGGACATCAGGTACTAATTGAGAAGATAAAGCTGAGCACATTTATTTCGTTTGCGTGCTTGTAAATATGCAATTCAGAAGCAGGATGCAGTCAAAGCGTTGTAACTTAAGAGATTTTCTAGTGTCGCAGCCACTTATCTACTCTGAGAACTCTATGTACTAATCTTGAATTGGCCTTCGAGCAGCGATCAATGTTCAGCAATAATAAACGACAAGTAGCCGACCGAACAAGGGCCGGTATAACCACTCATCCAGAAGCTACATCTAATAATAAACGCAGGATATGTAGTTAGTCAACACTCATGGTCTTCCCGCTGAGTTAAACGCCTTTCGTACTGTCTGTGCTTTCGACGCTTGGGACATAATTATGATACATGAAATATGGCTGAAGATTTAATCACTGAAGCGGATATGGTCCTGCTCGACTTGACCCTCCTACGAAACATTTGACTCAGCAGAGAATGCGAAGTTTTCTTGTATTAGGGATCTAATCTACATATAGATATAATCCACGATCCAGTTACGCAAGTTGCCGAATCTATATGGTTCATCGTATAAATGACACTTGGTGCTCTCCGCATAGTTGCAATGGTGTACCGCCCACTAATGTCAAGCTTGGATTTGGATCACCGCCTAACGGCTGCTATGCAGCAAACACTTACGCTGTTATACACTCACGTCATTTAAGTTGCAGACTTCAACCTGTACACACTTAAAGTCCCAGCCTCGCTCTGCAAAAAATTCAAAGCGGACTCTCAGGAAGTAATCAGCGATATATCGCTAAACTACTACGGCACCGTTCTCAGGATATTCAGGACTGGATACTAAACATTGGTGTTGGACACGTTATTCAACAAAGAGGAAGTGGCTGTTTATATGGTAAACCTAAGTGAACCGCCACAACTGCTGCGCGCATTACATATGTAAAGCAGGGTGGAAATGCAGTTCGTCACCCATTACGTTACACTTTATAATCTCCTTCAGGAAGCCAAATGGTTACTCCTAGCTGCGCAACTTTTCGACTTCGTCTGGAAGGAATTTATAACCCCGTACAGCAGGCCAGTGGCAATTACAAATGGCATCACATTCTTTTCCTTGAAGCAAATTAAGCCCTTTCTGTGGTGTCGGGCTAAAATATGCGTTGCTTTAATTGATTCCGCCTTGCACTCTTATAAAGCTTGTCCGGAGGCGCAGGGCTGAAAATTTTATATAACTCAGAGAAAAATTGTGTCAAATTGGTTCGCGAAGACATACTCAAACGCCAACAGGACTTATGAGGGAATTCACCACTAACCCTAAGATGCTCTGCGAGCACATAAACAAGTTTCGGTAAAAGAAACGCGGAACCCAGTTCTACGTCAGATGAAGGGCTGTCGCGTCAAACGCGCTTCAACAACAGTTTAACCTCACTTTCAATTTAAAATCATCACCTTGTGTTCTCGACACAGCTACCTCTGCTCCCGGTATTAAGCCATGTATTCCGCACTGCTGCAAATGTGACGAGAGGTAAATTGTCTTTACACTTGAATAGCTCTTCTTGTGTGGACAACATGAATACAAAGGTAATAAAATCGGTTGTCACAAACTTCGTCGAGCCTTAAGCTGTGTTCTTTAAATCATGCAATGAGAAAGGCAGGTTCGCACAAGGTGAAAAGAGGGAATATGCACTCTTATTTACTAGTGTGGAAGTCGAACTGAAAACGATTACTACTGTTCAATCTATCTCCTCCCAGTGTTATCCAAGCTGATAGAAGAAATACTCGCCGGGAAGCGCATATGATAAATTTATAACAAATTATAGTGGTAAAGCAACGTGACCGCCGGAATCAGCATTGACTCACAAAATTGTTATTAGCCCGAGCAATCTGGACAAATGCATTCGACGTCAAAAGGCTGTTGAAGTCATATACTTGGATTTTCTAAAGCGCTTGCTCTCCTAAATCACCGCTTTCTTGTGCACAATCTTCAAAGCTATGGAAATGGTGACCCATTACTGGATAGAATTGGCAAATTTCCTTACGTAACCTGAAAGAACGTATACAGATAAATTTCCCATCTAATAGAAATCAAGTGCAGTGTCCGAAACATCGGCAATTATGGAACGTCTATTCATGTTTTGCGTTAACCATCTTGATAGTGAGATCCAGTCTGAAAGCCTACTTTTTGCAGACTATGGAAGGACAGTGGACGGCGAAGTTAACTACCACCTCGCCACACGTGATCATCCGAAATCTTGACAAAGTTTTAAACGTACGCCACCAGTGAACGCATTAATATCGACTGGAAGTGCAACTGCTACAACATGTTAAAAATAATGCAATCATGGATTATACGCTCAACTAGAAATTGGCTGTTCAAACAGGCAGAAAAACCATCAAGAATAGGCAGTTAGAAAATTGGCCTTCTAAGCAGTGTGTTGAAGATTTTCGAAACATCCACATTTCTACAAGTGCAAAAGCCGAATTAAGGCCCCGCTTGGAATGGCAAATGTGGCCTAAAAACGATGCTGACGCGCATGAAACTCCACAACTTAGTTTGTCGAAAATGTTTCAAGAAAGGTTTCGCCTTTCCTACTGAAGCAGACTAAACCGTGGGCTTGAAAATTGGCTTATAGCGACCCGGCAAGGATAATTTATCAAGGTGTACCTAATACTGGGTAACCTCACACACACCTTTAGCGATCAGCTGTAAGTCAGCTGCAATACCAACCCGTGGGTCATCAGCTTAAAATGACCACACACCACATTCGACTTGATTGCCAATAACAGCTTTTTTCGCCCTTCGTGTATCCAGAACGTGGAACGCACATCATTCTCCTACTAATGTCGTCCGTACATTTAAGTTTATTTAATAACGACCAGCCTACACCATCACCTTTATATTAAGTAAGATCGGCCTTTTCAATTGGAAAACGAATTTAGGAAAACAATGAGCTCAGCAGCTCGTGCCGCTACGTAGCGATGTGAAGACCCACGTGTTCAATCAACTAACTGGTTGCGTCAAGTTAAACCAAGGAATACCCTTTATCATATCATTTTAAACATTTATTTCATAATCCCCTATGTAGAGATTCTAGGTAGCATGGCAATCAATACTAATTTGTCCGTTGTAAATAATTGTGCATTGTTCCCTGACGGTCATGTACCCAGATAATCTGTTGACAAGTATAAAGCGGGGATTTTTGTTTCATAATCTCCCTTGCCCACGTAAGTCTGTGAAAGGCTTTACATTTTTGGTAAACCTTTATTCAAGGCACCCTACCAATGGTTTTTTCAGTAATCCCTACTTGATTATTTATGTATTGTCTCTTCATACACCACCCTGTGTTGGTTATGTTGTTTGCATGTCAGCTGATCTTCCTCTTGGACTGTACTGCTGTACTGTACCGCCTCCGAAATGTTGCATCAGATTGGTACGACTAATTAGCAAATCTGATAATATACTACTAATTTAGAGACACTTCAGTTGATTCAAACACATCTAGAAAATTAATACCTAAATTATATTTTTCTTTATGTACTAATATATCTGCTACAACGCATATATTGTGAGAAATCAAAAAACCCTTCCTATATTTGCGTTTGACATTCCCTTAGCTGCATTCCATATCACCAAACTACATTAATTCATTATCTGCTAAGTTTGCTATTTTACCAAACGGAAGCCTAAGACATGCTACGAGAGGTGATTTTGAGTGAAAGTTGTTGATGTCTCATTTTCCCATATATATACATTTACATATATACAGTGATACTATCATCCAGTTTACCTGCAGTAGCAATATGCACGTTTAAAACTTATTTCATAGGAGTTCACAAAGCTTATTTTTACTTCACCTGACTTGACTTGATACCTCTTCATTGTCATGGCTAACAAACGATTCAAGCGCTGAAATCGTTGCTCCGGAGCAAACCCGCAGGGCATAATAAGCAAGGGTGATGAATAGATTGAGAGCGTTGTTGAATACATTTGGATTACTGGTATTGTGATTTAAATTTGACATAAAATTTCAACGCCGACCGCAATCACTTTGAAGCGAACCTTAGTCAACGCAGTTGCTCGGACTGTAGTCAAAGCAGATGGAAATTATCTGCCCCTGCCCTGCTTCTAATTATCTCACCAGGTGGAGTTTGCACTTTTGGAATCGAAAGCCACGTCCACGAAACAAAAATTATTCACCTTTGGCTATCGCTTCACATAGGACTACACCATCCACAGGGGTTAATGCACGATTAAATGGTCATTCTTGGGTGAAAAACATCACGTTTCCTTCTGCTTCATCAGCTACAGTGCTAATGATGACAATGACGAGGAGTCGCTTCAATGCGAACAGTGGTCTATCTTGTGCTTGCTCGTCGCAATCCAGGCACAAAAGTGTACTCAAAAATGATAATCCCGTCATTTCATACTTTAGTTATAACCATTCATTTGCATATATATGTATTGTGACAGTCTATGAATAGACATTGAGCCATCAGAAACAATGGAACTCAAATTATGGTACAGAAAGAGTAAAAGAAAACACAACACAACACATAAAGGCCATGATTTCGTCAGAGGGCAAGATACTACCCTATTGCCCAAGCCGAAGTAGGGTGTTGACTTAGGGGACACCACCCCGAGCCTTTGGCTGAATAGCCTGCCCGCAAGGCAGCGGAGCGATTTCACTGAATCGCGCCCATTAGGAGCCGTTGACTGATTGCTCAGTTCATACGCCTTTCGTTTGTTCCCTTGTTAAACAGGGTCCCCATGCTCCCAAAATTACAGCATAAACTTGCTGGAATACAATGCTTCGCCAGGATGAAGCAAGGGGAAGTGACTTTAGTGGCCAGTCACGTCTACCACTTCGCAGTGTTGTTAAATGGACATATGTGGCTTTTTATAAGAAGAAAGCTTACCAGGCGAAAACCCACCACGTCTTGGAAGACTGTCGCCGAACCATTTACTGGAATGGCAAAATCCCGAACCACCAAGCTGGCACTACGAGGAGGTTGTTAGGCAAGCCAGCCAACCATTCATATAAGCTGAAAACTAACTGGCCGTCAGTGGTCGATTTAATACTCCTAATAAAAAATGTGTTGCTAATAATGTCTGTTCTCAATTTAACTTAAGGGGCACCGGATATTTGTCTCTTACAATTTGATCAATTATTTTCCTGACGAATCAGCTGAGAAAATTCATGAATTCCAAAACATAGTGGGGTATGGTTCTAAAAATATTGGACAATATAAGTACTTTCCCGGTTGTATTAGCACATCGTTTTGCTAATGCGAATTGTCAACACACACGAAATATGATTTATAATTTTGTCGAAAGTTTATGGTTTCATCCTTGATGCTTGACAAGTCAGATCCCATGTTCGATAAACTAATTGTCTGACCCATTCGGACTTAATGTTAACTTTGGAGTCGGCGGGTGCATTCATTATCGTCTGTTAAGCAAATGTAAATTTATCAGACAAACTTGATAGCATTGAATTCCTTTATATTACGTATCTCTCAATGAGGTTCTGGTGAAATGTAACGGATGGGTAGACACCTAGGAACCAGCTACCGTTTTCCATAAAGAATAGTATGGTCATTTGAGACTAAAACTAACTGCCCGCATGATAAAATGTATAGTCCAAGCTATATATATATGGCGAAAGCACTTCTACATAGTCTCGATGATCACTCAGATTTTGACTGCTCAATGATGCACCGGCCGCATCATCCTCATTATCATCCTCATCAATACACAATGGTTGAGGGTAGGCAAAACACATTAGCTGACGTGCTGCAATACAAAATATATTAGATACAAAATTTGCACTACAAAAGTCCAAAAAGTAAATAAATAAGGTAAATATTATTATATGCAATCCATCTGAGATCAGAAACGAAGGCGAATTTCAGAGTAAGGAGAATGGATAAAGACACGCACAAAACAAACGCAACTGCGGCCGGCTCTTCGGCATATCAATGAGTGTGTCCAACTAAGCGTGTTCATCGTCGTTAAGACCCTAGCCAGACAGTAGAGATGCACCAAACAAAGCCAGCATCAAAGTTATAGTTTTCATTTCTTGAGACCAAAGTCATCGCTTGGCCTCCCCTCCTCCTCTTCCAACTGCAACCCTGTGAGCAAAAAAGGCACTTCGCGCGAGTCGGGGTGCTGGCACTCGCAACAGTTGGACAAGCCATCGGAGCCTGGTGCATGATAAAATGGTGATGAGCGGTACACTCGCTCTTCCTGCAACAAATGGGCGACGCCGAACACACTATTGCTCAAGCGGTGCTCCCAACATATATGTGCTAGGCTGCGAAGCCAGTGATGGTCGGACGATGGTTAACCTGATGGGCCAGTTTTCACAACCGTTTAAAAGGCCTGGAGGGACGGTTGCATCATCAACTCCGCTTTTCCGGATAGAGTAATATCTCGTCTGTGCTGCATGTTGCAGAGATTGGCGAAAGCTAGTCGAGCTTTTGCGATACGTTTAGTAGTCTCATGTTCGATCACACGGGCGTTTATATATCATCCCAGGTAATTAAATTCCTAAACAAACGGCCCAAAACAAAAATAGATGTAGGTATGTCTTGCCGACACATAGATAGTGGGTGTGACGAAGATAGCAATTGCTCTGCTGTCAAGCTTAAAAGGCGCCCGTGTAAACGGGATCTCCATCAAAGTTTTAAAAGTTGCGCACTCGTATTAATTAATGCGCTACAGCAGTTGGTGCCGTGCATGTAGGTTGAAGAAACCTTACCGGCTGGCAGGAAAGATGCCCTTGTCCCGCCACAGTGCTGGCACAGATGGAGAGAGCAATCCAACAAGCACGAGCTCTAGTTCCTTGTCACTCAGGTCATTGAACCAAACGTGGCGGAATAGCAATGCGGATTCTCTTCGAGCCGCCTCTGCTGCTCTTCGGACTGTGAGACAATAGCCATTATCTTCGTTGTTTATTCACTTACACATACATTTGACACGGTGAACCGCAATGCATTTGGCTGGTGTTAGATAAGTTGTTGTTCGAGTGTGTGCGTTTTATTGAATGTCTGCACACTGGTACGCGGGTAAGAGTGTAGCTGTGTTGACAAAACTCGGATTAGCTATCTGGTGTCTCTGACTCTTAGTCCCTGCAATTTTTACTAGTTACCCAAATTCATTGAGGCTTGATGCATTTGCTGTTGCGTGCGATTACGGTATTAGTTTAGTGCACCGTATTAATGTTTGCTTCCTGAAACACCTTTATTTTGGGGCAAGAATTATGGCGTATAATACAACCAACCGTATGTTGCTAATTGCCAACGGATATGTGTTGTTTGCACAAAGCGCAGATGAGTTGATGACTTCGGTTCTCCCTTTGAGAGTGAATGAATTCTGGATCAGCATCAACAAACGAAGGACATTTATGCTTTTACCATTCACCGGGAATGGTTTTACTAAGCCCGCTTAAAATAAAATATTTTAAAGTTGAGATGAAGTCGACATAAAGTGTTAATATACATTTGGAGCTTTATATCCATCAAAGTACGGGTGATGAGTGAGCCGCCCATGTGCGTATCGATGGCGGCTACTGCGTTTGGTAAACACGAAAAAGGTGTAAGTAACAACCACTAGGTTACCGTTAGAATAATACTTATGGTATATAGGACTGTTGGTCGATATACCGGAAGAACGGTGTCTGCGACGGATTTTACGCACCGGCTTCCGTGACCGAGTTGCTAACACGAAAGTCCTAATCCGCATTGGCGTATAGGCACTTGAATGAATACTTTTACTGCGGCACTTGAGGTGGCGGCCGCATCTAGTTCGCACGGACTCGACACGGATACGCAATCAGCTGCTATATGAACAGATTAGTGCAGGTAAGCGATACGTTGTCAAATCAAAGGAACCTTACAAGGACATGCTCAAGGTTAATGTATAATCATCTGCGGTTGAATTCATGTGTTGAAAATCAAATTTTTTATCCTTGCGAATTGCAACAGCATAAAAAACGGAAGGCTTTTCAGGTGAATAAGAAAGCATCGCCGCATGCGTAAAAGTAACTCTGGGTAAAGAAGCAAAAGGCGATGATATAGACTCACATGGTGCAGTAGCATCTGCTTATCTGGCAAGCTACCAACGTGGTCACGTAAGGAAAACAACCAGAAAAACAATGATTAGTTGTACTGGTAATTGGCTTCCGTGCCTTACTTGGCAAACAGGCTGCTTTCAATAACTTTCGTTAAATAACTCAGAAGAATAATATGAATGACACCCAAGAGCGCTATATCATAGCAGCAGTTGCTCTACTCAGGTAAGTGTTACGTTTCTTATATATTATGTGTAGGATATTTTTGATATCTATGGTGTGATTGTGTTTGATGTGAAGGTTTAAAATTTTGCGACCTATTTTTAGATTCCACCTCGTGTATACTCTTCCCAGGAAACTGTGCAACTTTTGCTGGTTGGCGAGTTGTACATTCCGTGTGACCGCGCTAGTCTCAAATATGTTTCCATCGTGTGTGCGGCGGATCACGGACAAACCGGGACCAAGTGTACGTCTAGGACCAATAACACCTTAAATATAGATACAATAACACGGCTGCCGTAAAATTTCTGATAGTGTATGCCGCTCCAATTGACTTGCCTCCCGGTCTTATTTCTTCAGGTTTACAATGGATACGGAGCATGTGGATGGAGCTGTGGGTGCTGCAGCGTCAGCCACCTATTGTGCCTCTTTAAGCACAGGCATACTGTGTCTGCCTTGTGAATGCAACATTGCCAGGTAAATCCGGAACCGGACACCTACAACCATAGGTGACCAGCCTATTATTCTCTAATTTTTCTATTTTGCCAAGTGAATTTTGAGTTTACTTTTATGATTATTTCATGTTGATAGCTTTGTATCACTCTGAGACATCACCTTGCCAGTTAAGTGATAACTGTAACGTTGATGCCGACTGCACGTTTAGATTTTAAATTGTGAGCTCTTCACGCATGAAATGCCATTCATCTTAGTCATGTGCTTTTGCATCTAAGAGCAGAATAAACGCAAATGGTGTCGGGCAAACTGGTAACGAAATGGCACACGTAAATTTACTGTTCTAAAGTATAAGGGAGGACGTTAACATGTCGAGTCACGTCCCCGATATGAGGATATGTTCACTCGGTGACGGTAAGGCTATATCTCTGGACCCTCGCTGCCGTGTCAGCATAGTGCTTCCGAGTATTTTCTGCAGTTGCACGCTGGTATGGCAAAATATTCTACATAGCTTGGTCGCTTGGCCGACTAGCCTACATTCTTTGTGGTGTCCCCTGAGATGAAAATGTACATTACTATTTAGCTGCTCCATAAAACGTTGGAAGGGAACGAACGACGGCTGGTCTAAAATCTAATGTAATATAATATCGAATGCGGTCAAAGTTGGAGTTTGGAGTTGGAAGAATCTAAAGGTTATCACGGAATTAGTACCAAATCACCAAGGTCAATCGCATCAACAGAATAAATTATTTGAATTATTCGGACGACATTTTTAAGCACAAAAGTTGGAGGTTCCAGAGGTCAGTGGTGATAATTAATTCAAAAAGGATTTTACCTTTGAAATTAAAGATATCAATTGCGACCCTGATATTAATAATGCATTTTTCGCTTCATACAATGAATATGAGCATATTTTTATTGTCGACCGATTAGCATTAAATAAATCGGCAAAATTACGGTTGTTGACACAAAAATTTGGATTTGTTGAACCTATCATATATTTAGATTAACGACGGTTATTGAATGGATGAATTATTGTTGAAAGTAGAAACCACGAATAATATTTGTACAATAAAATTTGCACAATAATATCACCTATTGCAACTGCATTTTTCTAATACATCCCGATTTTACAGTTTGCAGGAAACCCTCGATAGCTTGAGATAATTTTTGGAGAGCTAATATCCATATATAACGTTTGTTATAATTGTTTAAAACAAGCTACGGCAGAAGATTGGATATTGTGACAGAGGCAGTTAGAGTGAACATGGAGTGTGATGGGTTCCAATATAAAAGAATGCCAGGCGATCAATTCAAAAGATTAATTGAGTTGTATGGCTTAATAGCATCTGCGGAATCGGATATCAGAACGAAATAGCTTTTAAAATTGGACTCTAGCTGTAACATTTACATGCACCATCTAAACACGGAATATCCCAGAATGCTGTATCTGAAGCGTGATTCACAACTGATACTGTAAAACAAATGTTATATAGATACGATTTCAATTGATACAAGTATCAAATAGAACGTGGGAAAAAACAACTTTTAATACAGATAGACAGATATTAAAATATAACTAACACCATACTGGAATTGTTGCATCTGGCACTTTCCACCTTTTTGTAAAAATTGATTCCATAAATGTCAAGATTGTGGCACAGTAGGTCAAGATAAGAGAAAATGTGTCACTGTGTTCAGGTATTACTAAGTAACCGATCCATAATGTAGTCAAATCTTATGTTCACTATATATGTGTTACCATATTACTAACTAACTTTTACCAGTTACTTTTCAGCTCGAAACTGCTTCTTACAGCAAAATCATTTCATATTCAATTTAGAAATACATTGGAGAACCGGAGTATTTTGTTACTAAACGCATTGCTCCTAGTGCTTCTGGCAAGCAAATTGCCTTTTTAGGATAACTGAACTGTGGGTTCACCTTTTGACACAATAAAAGAAGATGAACATGTTTCATGATAGCAGAAAACGAACTAAATGGATTAGGCATTGAATGGATACGGAAGTCACAATTATGGGATATTCCAAGCAGTTAAATTGGTGATGTTGAAAAACTGAGGGCATGCTAAACGTCAATTAAACGTATGTTGCAGTTGTTGATACAATAATGAAAAATGAGACTTTAGCCTGCTTGCAGGACAGCTATGCTAGTATTTGTTAGACAGAACTAGGGTTTTACATCAAAGTTTGAGCAACTTTGTATATCGCACCAGTAGCAAAGTTATTATTGCATCTTACAAAACAGTACCCTACTCAGTCTTCCTCCTGATGCGTAACTGAATGCTTTGGAGCAACGTGGCGTTCTAAGCAATGAGAAGTATCCAACCTTGGCTACTTTCGCTGTATTAGTTACAAAGGCTAGTAGCACAATGCGGCCATTGCAATGAGGCTGGACCTTACCGTGGTGCGATGGTTTGTGTGCCTCTGTGATCCACTGAGCTATACTGGGTGGTGCATTTTTTGCACCTTCAGAGCCACTCATACCAGATTGGTCAATGGTTAAAGGCCAGACAAACTCGGCCTCCTGGTCCTCCAGGTTGTGGGTTGGAATGAGGGTTGCTCCTTATTCCTTAAAACGGACTCCTTGTAGCCTAGTGCCAAATCCGCTGCCTTGCGGTCAGGTTTTTGAACCAAATGCTTTGGTTAAGAACCCTAATCGTTCTCCTGTCTAGGCCTGGGCAACCTGACAGTATCCTGCCACGCAATACTATGAATTACACTTCAAATAAATTTCTGATGCTCTGGCCACCGCAGAGAATAATCAACGGTGTAATATCTGCTGCATCGGGCAGGGTGAATAGGGGTTTGGATGCTACTGCTCAAGCCTTCCCTTCTTTTTATTCCCCCTTTTGCGCTTTTTCACCTTATCGCCCCTTTCCAGCTTCAATTTATCCCCCTGTTTTCAACCCCCCAAATATTGGCCCTCCCCCAAGTTGTTTCAGTAGTCTCTAGCCTTTTAGTTTCAACTCACTTGTGAACGCGGAGCGTAATTCCTGCCCTGTCAACAGGCCCATGTCCAACCAAGCGGCCCATTCCAGTTCATCGGCTTCCATTTGGAGCCCTCGATTTTCCTTCGGATTTGCATGCCTCAATGTTGGCACATTGCTTCAGATCGGTCAACAGGCAACACTTGCTTGAACATTAGAGAAGCTATCCATCGATATCTGCTGTTTATCGTAGACCCGCCTGCAAGACTCGAGCTCTATGAGCTCTATGTTCAAAGACAAGATGTTTGATCAACGCCAATCAATGGTAGTCTACCGGTTCACCTGGTCCGGTGGGGCCAGGTACATTGGGCGCACGACCAGACACTTGGAAAAGCGAATCAAGGAACATTTACCAACGTCGCTCGCCACCCAGCGAGAAAAGCTCAGTTGAGTGCCATAACCAACCATCTGATCTGCACCAATCATCTGATTGATAAGCGCAAGTCTTTTAATATCTTCCATCGAGTTCCATCACAGCTACAACATCGGTCAGGAGCTCGGGTACTCGCTAGCGCTGAAGCAGTATGCATCGAGTTGATAAAACCAAACTTATGCATTCAGAAGCAACATGTACAAGCATTACAACTACCCTGGCCAGTCAGTAATAAAGATGGATCAGACCTCACTCAGTGGTATCACATGCCTTTAGTCCTTTGACCACATGACGCGTTACGTTAAGCATTTAAACATTTTTGTTCAACCAATAGTTACC
>OX104063.1:43883794-43974127 GCA_944474145.2 Dicrocoelium dendriticum
CAGATCATCTAGTGCAAGACTACTTCATCTACATGCACTACTGCACAAGAAGTGACGTAAAAGTTAAGCGGATATCTGCGCATTTATGCCGATGCACTTGATCATAGAGAAAAGGGTAAAAAGTGAATTTAAATCATGCCAAGCTTATTCAAGCGGCTTTCATTAACCGATAGGAGGAACTATCAAATATATCTATATATTCCACATGGGAAATAACAGTAGGAAGTCTGCACAAAGCATGGTTAACAACAACAAATTGGTAGAAATTCGCAGTTAGTTGATGGGTTAGGACTGTTCACTTGTTTTGGTGTAATAGGACTTCCCGCTTGCCCAGGTTGAGGTATAGGGTTGAAGTAAGGGACCCCAATCAGCGCATTTTGTATTAAAGTCCTGACCCTCAAGGAAGCGGGGCGATCGATGAATAAGTTGACATTTGACAGCTAAATGCTTCATTCGCCTTTTTGTGTTCCGTAGCAACCCACACAGAAGTCGTTGGACAAGAATGATGCTCATCTTTCATCCGTTAGTTACACACCTCATGTTCCAGTAGTGAATGGTCATTAACCATATATCAGGTCGCGTTTGCTTTGAAACACTGCCGTACAACCTGTTGTGGTATTCGATGAGGAACGAATTGACCAGCTCAGAACACAACACCCTCTAGGCATCCGCCGCTAATTGTTCGGGAATTCCTATTTATCTTTTTCCTCCAAAGCAATCGGAGCTTCTTCACATTTACAAGGTACGGTTCACCAATCCGCCACCTGGGAACCCGCCTGCTAGCAAACAGCTCCGCCACGTAGCAATATTAAGTAATGAACAACAGTGTTTTAATTCATACTCCTAAATGAAAAATAAATGTGCTTTATAACCGTCTATCACAATGGAATGTGTCAGGACATTGACCGCGTTCACTGAGACACTAATGTACCTTGATTTGACTACCGAGCCCTGTTAGGATATACGTAAAATATTAAATCCGTGTTCGGATCATGTAGACTCAAGCCCGTTACATCATAATGTTGAATAAGTATGTAAACTAGCTGCGCAACCTGATTTTTCGTTAATAATGCGATACTAGTTCCTAAATAAATCTTGCTTTGGTCTAAGCAAATTGTATGCGCCCAATTTCAGAACAAGCCATATGGTCAAATCTAAGGGGTAGCCAAGTGTGACCCACTAAGCGCTCTACTCACTGATGTCCTCATAATGGTTGGTGAAAGAGTTATAGGTACAGCAATTGACAAGCTGTCGTACTAGAAGAGTTATGTGGATGACACATTGGCCTTTGGTTCAACGGGGCAGCTAATTGTGTAGTTGGTGAAGCAGCCCAAGCGCTCACACGCCAACACTTTTGAAGTGAAACCGCAGAACTCTTAGCCATTCTTGAACATTCTTACCGGAGGTAGGAATGACGTACTGATTAAGAAGTCTGTCTAAAAAGCAACATGGTCCGCCAATACCAACACATGAGAAGCTGCACACAATTGTTGTGAAATGGATCTCTATGCAAAAGGTATTTAGTTGTGTTATAATAAGGTACTCCGTTGAATAACCTTCCGAGAACACAGAGTTAATTACAATACTCACAGTTACTAACAATCCTTAGAGTTTTATAGAGAAACTAAGCTAACAGCGAGTCGCAAATACTTGGTGGGCACAGTATCCAATAAACTCATTTATTTTGTTGCCTTACTATTGTGACTTTACTGTGGTTAAGGCCACTAAAGACTTAACTTCTGCCACGTAGAAAATTATTGTGCTGCTCAATTGGTAGTCGTTAACACAACCTGCAAGGAACCGATACCTCTAACGAAGGAAGCCCAACCAAGGGGGCTAACTCACATTGCGATTGCCAATTCGTGTACAACCGCTTGGCCAGCTACATAGGTGAACTACTCGGTCTCTGACTTCTTGAATACAAGAACTTGTGCAAATATGGTTTCAGCATGACACTAGACAGTAACCCTTCCTCCTGGAACTCATTGTTTACGTAGGCCACCAGCTTCCACAGTTGGTTAACACCTACTAGGCACACGTCATCGGATGAAGCCTGGGTCAGCCTTCACACTTGTGATACCAAACCCGATCCCCCACTTCCTCCGTTTCGCCCAGGGTGTCACGATTATCAAGATGAAGAAGGCTATGTTAGTACGAAACCAATGGCACCTCATGCCTATTGGGTAATATCCGTAATTAAGTGCTTGTTGCTTACGGACATTCAATAATGGTACTGGGGAGACAATAGAAATCTTCTTACGGCACATTTTATTTTACCAAAAGGTACTGTCCTAAAAGTAACTACTACTTTAAGTCCGTAGACTGAATGTTTACTTGAAGCATTTCTCAGTCAATTCGGACGACTGCAAACTCTTATTATAGTGCACGTTAGCTATTACGACAACATAGCTCCATGTATCATAATTTAAATAGGTGTCACCATCTATGATGGTCCTGATGACTACTTTTAACGCCACTAAATAACGTACTCAATTAGCGTGGTGTAACCTAGCTCCAATTGAAACCGTGAAAAGCTAGACCTTAGGTTAAAGTTGGTGAAATGATTTCGTCAAACATGAGCTCCAGTCGTGCACACCATTCTGTCAGCTACGTGTATATCGTCACACTGTAAAGTAACAGTTTTATTCCAAAAGTTGTCGTTTATCGCTTTTGAAAACTATGTTCGCACGCGCCGTACGGATAAAGATTGGCTACAATAATTGCAGTAACAAAGAGCTGCTTCTAACTGCACAGCAGAAAACTGATCTCGAACACCTGCTCAAACAATGCACACACAAGATAATAGCAAACTGTTTTCTCAACAACGAGTTAAACTGAGACGCACTTCATAATTGAGACCAGATAATCCGCCTGTTACCTTGGTAGCTCTTTGTTGGGGCTGCTCTAAGAGATGAATGTCTCGTTTTAACCATGGGCACCAAGCCTGGACGGCATATTCAACGTGGGGACGGATATAGGAGTTGACAGGCATGGGTACCAACCGTCGTTCAAAAACACCAAATGCTCACCTCAAAAGTCTCAGGTTCATGTTCGCCACGTTCGCTGCTTTGGAAAATTGGAGCGAATTCCCCAGACTTTCTTGCAACATGATACCTAAGTCTTTTTCTGTGGTCACGCGCCGTAAAACGTACTGCCCCAAGGGGAACGTGTGGGCAAGATTGCTGCGCAATGACAGTAGGTGACACTTGGCAGGATTCAGGGGGAGGTGATTTATATCGGACCATTTGTTGATTCTATCCAAATCATTCTGAAGGAGGGCACAGTCTGATGTTGAGCAAATAACTCTCCAGATTTTTGCGTCATCTGCAAAAATTTGCATCGAGGATTGAATATTATCCGGGAGGTCGTTAATGTAGACCAGAAAAAGGAGGGGACCAAGGACGGATCCTTGAGGAACACCGCTAGAGATGCAGAGGGTTTCCGAGAGGGCATCGGCGACTCTGACCTTGATCGTTCTGTCATGCAAATATGCTGCTAGCCAGGTGAGTAGGGAACCATGGATACCGTAGGCCCGAAGCTTATGAAGCAGAGCTAAGTGATTGACTCTGTCGAATGCCTTCGAAAAGTCTAGGTAAATCACATCAAGTGGGGATCCTTCATCAAGCGCTTTGGTCCATGAATCCCGAGCAAGAAGCAGATTTGTGAGGCAAGATCGTTTGCGCCTAAAGCCGTGTTGGAGGTGAGAAATTAGCTTCAGACTCTCAAAATATCGTGTAATTTCATCTGCAACTAACGATTCCATTACTTTTGATAACACATGGAGGAGAGTAATGGGTCGGTAGTTGGCAGGATCCGATCGTTTACCTCCTTTGTATATCGGAGTGACTATACCGCTTTTCCACTCAGACGGAAGTGTTTGGGAATTGAGTAGACTTTGGAAAAAGCTTGCGAGGTGTGCTGCTATGGTGGGAGCAAGAGTTTTAAGAACTTTGGGTCTGATCTTGTCGACTCCCGGAGCGCTATTTTCTCTTAGAGACCGTAATTCTCTAGCGACAGCTGCTGAGGTAAAAGTGACGGTTGATATGCCGACCACGTTGGGTGAATGCTGGTTTGGCAAAGGTTATATGGCGTTTGCAGTCACTGTGCCAAACTGCAGAAGTAATGCGTTCGCAGCATCCACAGCAGTAGTCGTTAGGCCACCATCTGTCTTGAGTGGTGGTATTCCTGTTTTAACTTTTCTTCTGCTGTTCACGTACCTGTACAGCAGTTTTGTATTGTTCGTGAATTTAAGTACCATGTTTTTGTCATTCGTACTTATCGGCTCTAATCAGTGATGTGCAATAGTTCCTCACTCTTTTGTAATTCTCCCAGGTGGCGTCGCAATGGTTCAGCGCGTATTGTCTCCAGATCTCGTCTCTGGTGCTAACCCATTTACGCGTTCTACTTCGGATCCAGGTGTTGGTCCGGCGCGGCACTTGTAATGGTATGACTTTTGACGCTGCTAGCGTGACACAGCTAGATCTGTCTTTTAGTTCGTTCCACGCGTCGTCTGCCGTGCTCTGTAGATTGAAGTCCCAGTTGACGGGTGTCGCTAGGATGTGAAGCACGGAATAGTTGGTTATAGTTCGTCGGTTTTCATGTCTGATTTCTCTAGTATTGGCGTAACACACATAGGCAAAATTCAACACTGAGTGGTCACTGTTGACTAATGGTGGATCGTATGAAATTGTCTTTTATATAACAGCAAGCAAGGATCAAGATAATGTGTTGTCGTAAATGCAGGAATGGTTTTTGTAACAACGCAAGTAAACAAGTTTTAAAACTACGCGGTTCGCGCATACTGGAGTCACTATCACTGATACCATCCTCATTGTCAATTTAATTCTGTTTTTGTGGAAAGTAAAAGCCACGAATAAACTTTGCATAATATGTTGCCTCGACGGGGAATTGAAATCCGTATGTCCGTGGTTGGATTCCTCGTTGGGGCAGATTATTGTACAATGTTTACTCGTGGTTTCTACTTACTGCAATATTACATACTCACATAACCACCAATACAAAATTTGTTCTATTTGTTGGGTACTGCGATTCCGTGCGCCTAGTCGGCCACAATGTCGATTGCAAGTAGTTAATTATGAGATTAAATTTTGAGAATGTGCTCTCACAGCGAAATATGGGAATAGTTCGGGTAAGAAATAGGCGCAGTAGATTCAAAAGTGATATTAGTTTATGAGGCTTGAAAGCTCAGAAGATCCCTTTATTTAAAATTTCATTGCAGCTTTCACAAAAATTCGCAATATTCCTTTTCGGCACAGAGTACGTTTTTCTATTTGTTACTTTAATTTAAGAAGCGGGAAACCGTAATTAATATCAAGCAGATTTAACGGTGTAAGAAAAGCGCATTTGTTTACGTGTTCCTGCATTTTCTGAAATCGTTGGCATTCCATGAGTCAATACATCTATGAGAGACAGCATTTTCCGTTTCGGCTCTGCATCAAATCCCATCGATTTGTCAAGAAAGTCCTCACCGTCCATGCGTTTCTTTTGATCGATTCCACGCTTTAAGTTAGCCCCCAAATTAGCATAGTTCTTTGGGTTCTGCTGTTACAATGTGAACTATTAATTAGGCCACTCGCAAAGCTGTAAGGTTGTCAAATTTAGCAGATCCAGTTGATTTCATTTGAGGTGACTGTGCATCCTTGAATTATATTTGAGATAATCCTTAAATGTTAAGACGCAAAGTAAACGGAAACGACTGCAACGAGATGCGAAGTAAAGATGAAGCTTACCTTGTAATTACAATTCTTCCTTATTCTGTGAAATGTGTCAGTGAATTGATGTGTTCCGACTATTTATTTACCACAATATTTACAGCACCTGCTCGACTACTCCCTCTGTAATATAATGTAACCTGCTACTTACGCCAGTAACTTGAACCCAGGCATTTAAGTAAAATTTATATGAACAAAGAATGCTAATATCCGGTCCATCGAACGAACAATGTAACGGAATGAACATTGGCGGAAGCTACAAACACACAGATTGCTTTCTGCGTGACACATATGTAGAATTTAAGCGGATTTCAGTGAAACTTGTCTGGACTCCTATTCGTTAGTGCGCCATAACATCATTGGCAAAGCTTGCCCAAAACAGTCATCAATGAACTCTATCCTTCTCCGATTCTCGCAAAACCGGTGCAAAACATTTTTCCGCAATTTAGCTTTTGGTATCAATGAAACTAAGAAACGACTCCCCTACTCTCACTTCATTTTCAATCATCTGATTTTTGTGAAATTCGTCGAGCGTATTATTGTGACTTTAGCGAAATTAATTGCATAATAGCAAACATAATTGAGTTGAAATATTTGCTTTCTCACATGATTGTTCCAAAGTGCTCACCAATGCATCTTGAACGTGCTGGGACGAATTAAAATTGCTGGTTTTCCTTCCCAGCTGAACTGTCACCAAATGTTCCCGAAGAACAAACTCACACTCGTCCGATAAATTTAGAAATGCAGAAAAAGTCTGTCCTTTGGGTTTCGTTTGTCAACTTGTGTGTCAACTCGGTAAACACACATTGTCATGCTTTGCTCTGTGAGAACTTTGAAGATACTAAATACTGTAGCTAAATTGCACGCCATTGATTTTTCACCAATACTTGCTCCATTTGTCAAATCCCCTTCATTCAACTAGCCGGATCACTAAATATTTGCGGTTGATGAATTAAAGAGCACGCGAGTAACTATATTTGTCTTTACATGCTTTTGGATTATGCTTAGAACCAGTCGGAAAGCACGATTATCCCCTTAAATAAATCCTGCAGCGAAAATCACACAGGGCCTCTTTTGATGGAGAATGTATATTGGGTATCGCAATATGTGCTTACCGTTTCATAAATCCCGAAAAAATCAACCAATCTTTAGATTCGAAGCGTTAAGCATTGCATACGTTCCAGGTCGCAACAATTAGTAAAATTCATGGTAGATATGCTGGAAAACAGTAGATCCGGATCAAACAGGCATACTAAGAAGTTCGTGAACAACTTTAACAGCCTACTGACGGACATCCATATAATCAATTAATTTGATTGTTGTCATAAGAACATGTGGTTGCATTTCCGATTCTTTCACTTCAGCTTCCCTTTTCTGCCGCAGTAATATAAAAATTCCCCGCTGCATCCCTGCTGAAATTATTGCTTTCTGTTCACTGGATATCATCCTTTGCAGTAATAATCTCCTCTTTGTTCATAATATATATATATCATAATTCGATTTTACCAATTTAGGCGTAGATGTAATTTTGATGAATTTACACTTCGTAGTAAACCACCACCTGCAATGTAAAAGCCGCTCCCTGTCACGTACAACCCGACTCCGACTGCCCCCTTCGCTACACCATTGGGTGCTTGTCATTGCAAGTATTTGCATGCAATGGGCACGTTGTGCGCGCTGGCAATCAGGCAAAAATGAGTGATCCACTTTGTCGTACGCCATATTCTGGTATGGTCAAACGACCAACTCCTTAGTAAACCGGTGCGCGTAGGCGATGTCACAGACACGACTAGATTAGCGATTAGAATGTCCAGAAACCGTAGGAGAACAATGCTTGTGATACCATTTGCATCGATTTTTGAGATTCAAATCAGTTATATTATTTTAGTTAGTTCCAATTAGAAAATATATGAAGTCATATTCGGCCGCAGGCTTGAAATGAAAAGGTTATCCACATCCTGTATGCTGTCACTTCTGCTACAAATCGGAAACATAAATGAAATCATTAAATCGCTTAAGTCATTGCAGAGGAACTCACAAAACTCAGAATTATAGATTTGTTTCGCTGATTAAAAATGATTTGAACGCAGATTTTCCTTGTCTTCAAACTGGGCAGTTGCTCTTCTCTTCGGATTATAATTTAAACTAATCACAGCGACATTTTTGTATTTTTGCAAATTCTTTTTCAGTATTTTTAGTGACCAATTATATAGTCAGCAACGTAGTCACACTAGGTTTAAAGGTATATTTATCTCGCTTTAAAATAGGTTTTTAGGGCTAACATATTTGAAATGCGTTCAGAGAAGCTAAAAATAGAAAATGCTTCTTGCTGGCTGGCAACTAGGACTCAAGCGCTATACCCTGTACAGAGTCCGCACTTTGCTTGTCCTCTAAACTTTTTGCCCTCTTAAGTTTAGAAGGGAAGGCATTTACGTAATTCCCTCATAATAAGTTTACAGACAATTTTGCAGTATTGGTTCAGGGTTTATAGGTATTTAATCACCCAGGTTATGGCCACATTAGATTCAACTACCCAACAGAGCCCAAAAATCGTGGAAGATGTGTTATTATCTTTAACATAGCTGATGGTAATGCGATTCAATTATCACGGAGTACACAACAATCTCTGTAAGCCATCACATATTAGAGGGTAAACCAATATTTCTGAGTGGTTTCCTAGACCTCGTAGTTGGGTACACACAGATAGCTCCTGACATAGCTTTGTTCGAGCTGTAAAAGTTTGCAGACCATTTGAACTGTTTCATTGAAATTTGGAAATAATGTTTATTCAGGCCTTAGGGTTGTAGGGTAAATCTAAGTAACTAGCGTCTGTGTATTGTATCTATAAAGAGATTACCACAAGTAATGAACTACTTTTACCAAACATGATCTAGGAAACCTGTGGGTGTATATTTGCGAGTCTGATAATTGATTGGAACCACACTGCAGTGATTGTGTGTGACCTGTAATGATAACGACAAAAATGAAACATATACGCTTCTAAAATCAAAAAGAGTTTCTAAAATATTCGCCCCGACATTGGAGGCTAACGAATTTCAAACAACAAAACACTAGTAAACAACGGTAGCTAAATAGGCAAAGCGAGAAAATTTATCATTTATGTTTCATAGCGTGGGGTAAAATGTGAACCCATATAAGGATAATGTGGGAATACGGAATTCCTAAAACGTTGCCATGTTGCATGCTCATTCTAATCTATAGACAAAATTCTCGTCTGTTAGTTGCATGCAGCATTGGATTAATCCAACATCTTCAAAAACTTCAGGTTCGATAAAAGCGAAAAGGAATCCGTATTCTTTGACAATTCTCGAGTGCTCAATTCTATTCTAAATGGTACGTATGGATAAACTGCATGTTTACTTCTTAGTTTCACCTCTGCACACAATTAAAATATACAAACTAGTTAACCAAGTAAACGTGGAATCAATTTTCATCTAATTGTTTAAATGAAGCTAACGGATTCTAGCGTTTTCACTGGCAATTTTTTTTCCATCAACTAAAGAAAAAGAAACTGTGAACTAAGCAATCGGAAGCACACGCATAAATATCTATTCTTATATATTTAATGAAAGGATTAGCTATATTTCGCATATATTAAGGCTAATACATACTTCGTTTGCAATATTGGCGCTTACACTTAAATAACGTATAGCGAATCAGTGTCAACAGTTCCCAGTCAAAAGGACATATCCTTCCCCACAAAATAATTTTAAAGGTGACTGAAGAGTATCTAATTGAGCAGCTAGAGTCCTTCATCATTTAGAGCGGCAAAATACAAATCCATATTTAAATTTGCTTGTAACAAACGCAATAACTAATGCGTTTACAATATTCGAGGCTTGCTTATCTAAGCAAAAAGTGTGTCATATCAAAAATGATTGAAACAAAAATTTTGACAATTGGGTACAACAATAAAGCCGGGTAACTCAGGTTGTTCAGATGGCGGTCGAACGGCTGGCTGAGCTTGGCAATAATGTTGCAAATGTTTCGTCACCAATCGAAGTGACATCATCAGTGCGTAGTTGAATGGCATGCAATAGCGAAGTGGAGCTTAGAGGAGCCGCGCTGAGAGTGCGCTGAGCGTGGTGTGTGTGCGCTTTTATTTCGCCATGGTTGTAGGTGGAATCGAGCAATCCTATTGGTTAGGACTTCGATCCGCGTTCAGATGGGTTGATGGGCAGGTGACGTTTGAACTTGACCCCCTGTGTTTCCTGGCATTTGTCTGCTTGCTCTTGTGCGTGAGACTGTCCTCATTTCGGTTTGTCTAGTCACACGTTCCATCGGATTCAGTCGATCGCGTTGTCGATCGTTCCACAGTAATGTTGCGTATACTGTGTCCAGTTCGATGTGTCGATCGATTGAGTTCGTTTTACAGTACCAAGCTTCCAAAAATGCCCTCGCTTGTTTTCTACTTTTGTGCGCCAGAATCTTTACATGCTCCAGATCGAAATGATGGCCTAGTTAATCTTCATGCGCAGAAACTAACGAGTGCGGATCATGTCTTCTGATAGCCGCCTTGTGTTCAGTGATTCTTGTACAACGTTTTCTTCCAGTTTGTCCGACGTCGTTTTTATCGCAGTCGCTGCATTTTATCTGGTAAATGGCATTGCATTTGTCGGCTTGATTTACAATTTCTTTGGGTCTTGAGATCAAATTCTTTAGGGTGGCACATGGTTTGTGAGCCGCGGAGATGCTATGTGACTGCAGCAATCTTCCTGTGAGTTCGGAGACGTACTTGATGTAAGGGAGCACTATCCGTTTGATTACTTGCCCATGTGACGGCTGCGATACTAAGCCTAAACTACCTATGTCGTACGAAAAGTAACCTAGAAACTACGAACAGTTAAACCTAGAATTAACGCACGGTCTGGGCAAAAGAATAAAACTAATTACCCTGTAACTGTGGTTCTATAAGGCATAATATATACTGTACATGACTTACGAATAGTTTTTGCAATTTTAATGCAAGTGGGCAGAAACTGTACAGCGTGAGGCGGATTGATTATTTGGGCAGTGTCACAGTAACTTATTAATAAGAATGACCTTGAAACCTCAAGGATGTGTCAGTGATCGAGTGTAAGAAATAAATATACAATAGGTTGACCGCTTGTAAAACACAGTAAAGCAGTGCAATTGTGCAAGATAATCAGGGAAAAGAGATACCGTGTCCTCATGTAAGCAATCCAGTTTGGGGATACATCAAAGTTACTTTTGGGCTTTACACTCCCCCGGCGGTTTCCTCTACCGGACGATGAATTCCACGGCATCATTCTCGTCTTCCTGATACGCTTCTAGTAAGCACAGCTGTCTGACATTTCTTCACAATATGCCTTTGTAGTCCTCACCAGTGCTTGTCGAACCAGTTGGTCTTTGCTCTTGATAGCTTTCTTCATAACACCCTTAGGCCACAGACCTCTTGATGTGCGTATATCACGAACTAAAACTAACTCGCCCTGCCTATGTTCGTGGATTTCAGTTAACCACTTCTGTCTATTCTGAAGTGTCGGTATATATATACGCCAAAACATATCAGACACATGTCTTACCTGTCTCCACCTTCTGCTCCAAACTTACTGATCCTCTGCGGGAAGACGCTCATCCCAATCCAGCTTCCTTATTACGAAACACTCTAACAGTACCTTTGCCGGAAGTAGCACGGGAGCAGTGAAGCCGAGAAGATCATAAACGGAAGCTGCAGGCGAGAGGATGGCTCTTCGGGTCAAAGTTTTATTAAATCATTCCAGCATAAAAGTTAGGTGGTGCTGGATGACGTTACAGTTTAAACCAGGCGTAGTTGTAACACAATCGTCCCCAGTCGAATATCTTATTGCTGGAACCTTCAGTTCGTTGTCAGATAGAAGCGCGATAGCCTTTCAATGGCTGACACATTTCGTCAAATGAAGTCCTCCATCGGACGGAATACGAGCAAGGGGTACAACGAGTTCAGTTGCTTCGGGAACAGAATCAACACTAAATAAACAATCGTCAATATAAAAACAGTTCTCTGCTACTTGTTTAGCCTTTGTTTGAGATACACAACAACTGTCAACGATAGCTGGTCGTAATGTAAATTTAGTGTAGCTTGGTGACGAAGTAGCGCCAAACGAATGTACAGTCATATGGTATTCAATAGAGGTTGAACAAAGATTTCCATTCTTCAACCACAGGAACCTCAAACAATTCCGATCCTTAATAGAAAACTTAACCTGGTGAAACATTATTTCAATGTCGGACGCGACGGCGATCGGGTGAAACATGAACCATAAAAGCATCCAAACAAGAAAGTTTGATATATCGGGACCAAGTTGAAGTTGTTGATTGAGAGACATTCCATGGTATATCGCTTGACAATCGAAGACCACTCGTAATTTACCGGGCTTACTGCGTTGTGATACCGAGTGGTGGGGTATGTACCAGCGGTTCCTTTAAGCTTCTTCTGATGAAATGTCTGGAAAAACCGTTGTTTCTACAGACTAGAAATAGGTGGTTTTCTTCCTGTTTCCGCGATTCGGCTGTGCTGCAGTGCGTTTCCGCTTTTTTGAATAAGGATTGAATGCAGCTCTTCTTGTGATTCATCGGATGGTTGTTGTGGTCATTTAAAATCTGCTCCGTATGTATTTTCTTCCGGTATACGATCGTTTGCAGAGAGCCGTCGGTATTCCTAATAACCAGTACATCCAAAAATGGTAACTTGTTATTCTCCTCTAATTCAATCGTACATTTGATATCCTCGAATGTGCTGTTGAGCAAATGGTGCGTGGTTTGTACTCTGTTCCGTTTTACGATGGCAAATGTGTCGTCCACGTATCGCATCCAGAGTTTTGGACTGATAGTTGGCGGTGCAATGCGCTCCGATTTCTGCATCACGGCTTCTGCAATGAGCCTGGAAATTGGTGATTCCAAGGGTGTTCCTCTCAGATGTTGTGCATATGTCCATCGAAGCGGAAGTATTTTGTCATGCAGAAGTTAAGGATAAAGATTCAAGAGAAGGTCATAATCGGCAATGGAACCAATTGTCTTAATGTTATCGACCCACAAATAAAACAGCGCTGTATTGAGCAACTGAACGTAGCGTTGAAGACACGAAGAACGGACGCAATGCTGCATTGAACACAAAGTTAGAAAAACTAATAGAATTGACTGCACTGTTAGTGACGGATGGATCAAAAACCTTTAACGCCGCCACCTCAGTGCAACTGGAAAGGACGCCTTGATCAATGGGCTCAACTCCAACGTCAAAGATGCTTGCTCCAAAGACTACTTTGCTGGCTTAGAAAACGCACTGAAATCAAATGGACTGTCACAGGGAACCCAGCAACAGATACGGCAGAGATTTGTACCAGTACTAACTCGGAATAAATTCACGCAGACTCTAGCCAAGGAGGATTTGGATGCATTCAAACGTCTACAGAACGACGAAAACATTGACAGTTATAGTGGACAAACCGGAGTATATTAACAAGGCCAAATAAATGCTATGCGATACAACTACATATAGCCAGATCGATCAAGATCCAAGTTCAAAACTGGTCAACTAGATCAACATAACGCTGAAGAAACTACAAACAACGAACGAGCTCACCGCCATGGATAATGAAACCTGATGATAACAGCATTACACTGTTCTATGGACTACCCAAAGTACACAAGGATGGAGACCCCTATTACGACCAATCGTCCCGCGCTCCAGAACCCCATTGTATAAACTACCGAAGGATTTGTGGAGGAGGTTGTAACAGATGATTGCTGGCTCCGAATATAGCATAAACAACGTTGAACAATTCCACAAAAAACTGCGGAGTGTCAGAAGAGATGACGAAATTATACTTTCATTTGATGTCACTGCACTATTCACCTCAATAGGTCACGAACTGACAAAAGAAACCATGATGAAACTACTAGAGTCAACTACATTCAACGACAACCATACGACTTAATAGATTTTCTTTAAATTCTAAACCTCCGCATGAAACCTTTTTTCGCTTCGATGGACATATGCACAACATCTGAGAGGAACACCCTTGGAATCACCAATTTCCAGGCTCATTGCAGAAGCCGTGATGCAGAAATCGGAGCGCATTGCACCGCCAACTATCAGTCCAAAACTCTGGATGCGATACGTGGACGACACATTTGTCATCGTAAAACGGAACAGAGTACAAGCCACGCACCATTTGCTCAACAGCACATTCGAGGATATCAAATTTACGATTGAATTAGAGGAGGATAACAAGTTACCATTTTTGGATGTACTGGTTATTAGGAATACCGACGGCTCTCTGCAAACGATCGTATATCGGAAGAAAATACATACGGAGCAGATTTTAAATGACCACAACAACCATCCGATGAATCACAAGAAGAGCTGCATTCAATCCTTATTCAAAAAAGCGGAAACGCACTGCAGCACAGCCGAATCGCGGAAACAGGAAGAAAACCACCTATTTCTAGTCTGTAGAAACAACGGTTTTTCCAGACATTTCATCAGAAGAAGCTTAAAGGAACGAATCTCTTAGCAACAGCAGTAGCCGTCACCTGGAAAAGCAAACAAACGTATAGTGCTCCCTTACATCAAGAACGTCTCCGAACTCACAGGAAGATTGCTGCAGTCACATGGCATCTCCGTGGCTCACAAAGGAAATTGATCTCAAGACCCAAAGAAATTGTCAATCAAGCCGAACATTGCAATGTCATTTACCAGAAAAAATTCAGCGAATGCGATAAAAACTACGTCGGACAAACTGGAAGAAAACATTGTACAAGAATCACTGAACACAAGGCGGCTATCAGAAGACATGATCCGCACTCGTTAGTTTCTGCGCATGAAGATTAACTAGGCCATCATTTCGATCTGGAGCATGTAAAGATTCTGGCGCACAAAAGTAGAAAACAAGCGAGGGCATTTTTGGAAGCTTGGTACTGTAAAACGAACTCAATCAATCGACACATCGAACTGGACGCAGTATACGCAACATTACTGTGGAACGATCGACAACGCGATCGACTGAATCCGATGGAACGTGTGACTAGACAAACCGAAATGAGGACAGTCTCACGCACAAGAGCAAGCAGACAAATGCCAGGAAACACAGGGGGTCAAGTTCAAACGTCATCTGCCCATCAACCCATCTGAACGCGGATCGAAGTCCTAACCAATAGGATTGCTCGATTCCACCTACA
The DNA here is from genome assembly GCA_944474145.2 of Dicrocoelium dendriticum. Lineage (NCBI taxonomy): Eukaryota > Metazoa > Platyhelminthes > Trematoda > Plagiorchiida > Dicrocoeliidae > Dicrocoelium > Dicrocoelium dendriticum. Next base: position 43,898,728 of record OX104063.1, read on the forward strand.
ACCATGGCGAAATAAAAGCGCACGCACACCACGCTCAGCGCACTCTCAGCGCGGCTCCTCTAAGCTCCACTTCGCTATTGCATGCCATTCAACTACGCACTGATGATGTCACTTCGATTGTTGTGGAAACTTTTGCAACAAAATTATTTTACCTGTTGTTAAGAAACATAAGTTTATGAAATAATTCCGACTCTCGTTTATTTGAAGGGTGTTTGTGAGGAACGTAAGTATCGTAGAAGGCAGAAGTCACGATTAAACTCCACAAGAAAATCTGCCCCGACTCTCGTTTAATTGTGATTGGACACAGTTCAATATTTATTATATCTATTTCATATTATTTTCAGAAACGTTCATAATTGTTTGCATAAATAAATCCTTAATTTTTGACTAACTGTTTTTGTTGATCACCACGCGATTTTTGCCTCTCTTTCATTGGTTGTACGTTTACTTTTTAAACTCTAGAGTACCAATTCTCTGTATATCGATAATCTCTGTAATTTATAAACGGACGATCTGGGCTATGAGAGTGAGTACTAATTTTGCCTCCATGATTGTCCTTTTGACGTTTGACCATCCAGTGATTTCGGAATCGTTCGTTTGTTCCAATTACCCGATCTGTATCGAGATCACAATGTGCATACTTCCTCGCCTTAAATTAGTGAATTTTACGTTTGAGGAGACAGCTTTTTTTGTGTATTCATATGTGCGTGTTTTTTCCTACCGTCACCGTTTATTCGAACGCGTACGCCTTCGATCTATGTGCTTCCCCACAGATCCGCGCCCAAGGAAAGACTTATAAACCTCTTTATTGTCCGTCATCAGGATATTTCCAATGTGGGCGATAAAGCGTGGTGGTCACAAAACAATTATTGTCATTTTCCAAGCGTTGATTGCCTTTACTCACCGAGGCATCCAGACCACCATCCTCTGACTCGGTGCCTTTGTTCTGTTCCAGTCGGTACTCTAAACTAATACTTACGATTTCATCTTCAAAAGTTGTCAGAGCTGAGGTAAATTCTACATCGTTGTCCATGTCGAAGACCTCGTATGCAATGAAGGCGTCATCAGCAAGTTCGTTGGGTGCCAGTCAGTTGAAGCCAGCATATTAAATTCAGGCTATTTGTTGTACCGATTAGATGTCCCCAACTATTTGAATCGAAATGAATTGCGTCGAGATAAGGAAACTTGGCGCGGACATCCACCGTCGGTGTTGAGCCAGATAACACGTTGTTTTTAATGCGATAAATAATTTGGTCCACGATTTTCTTCCTGTAACGGACTTTCAGATTCATAACCACATCTTGTTCCATGAGTTAAAGAATGTTGGTCGTGTTTGCCGGCAAAAGTTCCAGGCAAAATTTTCAGGCCTTCTAAATTTGGCTGAGCTGTGCAGTTATCCATGAGCAAGAACATTTCGGCCAATTTGACCTAGCTTCTGGTCCCATTCAAGAACCCACTCATGGTAAATTTCTTTCACTATCCACGCGTTTTTGTTACTTTGCAAGTCACGGGAATTGTGCCCATGCTCGCCCTATTAAAACCTCGTGGATTTAAGTATTTCTACTAATAACCAGTATCATTTGTCCATGCCAGATGTATTCGTGCAGCGGAGGAGATTGATCCTCTCTTTGAGTTTTTCTAACAGGTGAGATTATGGAAGAAAAACTCAAACAGCCCCAGAGAGCTACTCGGTAAAATAGCTGTGTCGTCTGCTATATACATGTTGTTATCATCAAAAGCAGCTAAAATTGCAAGCAGTCGATGTTTCAGCCAATTTGCACGGAGTACTCGGTTCGCCATATTCTTTTCGCCAGGCGCATATTTATGCACAATTTGATTTCCATTCTTCCATCTTTGCATACATCCTTCTGTGATAGCAAAATGTATCCAAGTCTTACCACAGAATTATTCCGACCTTTCTTCAGAAACTAGCCTAAATCGTTTTGCTTGTACTCACGAGCCGATGTTATCTAGCCCCTCAATTCATTTCCAACCTATTCATCCTTTCCACATCGCTTCTTCTCAGCGAGCTTACAGTGCCTTGCGACGAATTCTGCCAGTGTTCGTTTCGGGTTAGAAGATGAATGCGTAAATCACGCGACGACTTGGCTTGCAAGGTTCCCGCTTGATAAATTTTAATTTTTCGCAAAAAGTCCAAAATGTCTGTGAAGGACAAATCCTTTCTTTTACTGAACAGACATGTTTGTAAACAATAGAGTACTAAGAAAGGTATAGCGCAAGCTTGCCCGACTTTTCTCAGTTTCTGAGTATTTAATAGAGCCAAAGGCTTGTCCTCAGCCACCTGTATATTTAACTTGCTTATGTATTAAATGACGTTGACAACCTGTTCTGATCCGTTAATAGCGCTGCCGACATCTTGCTTGTTCTGGACTCGCTCGGACTAATTAGCTTTGGGGTAAGCATATTGAAATATAGTCGGGGCGAGAACGCAAATTTGACAATGTGACAAGAGCACAACCCATACAGCTGGGCAATTAATCGGTGGGAAGACCCCGGCAATGGAAAATAGACGGTGAATATTTAGCAAATTTATGAGAATTTTTATTTTGAAAAACTGTGCAATATTTCCAGGTTGAATATAGACCTATTGGGCAATAAAGCAGATTCGTTTGTATTTATGTTCAACCAAACCTAATATTTCCCCCTTTACAGACAAGCCTTCATCTACATATAAGAACTTGTGTCAACCCATCCACAGGCCGTAATAAGGAGTTATAGTAACTGTCAAACTCTCGAGTAACCATTAAGTCTAAACAGCGGTTCATTAGCATTTTGGATTGTGGAGAGCTTGAAGTTCACACCAACATTAATTGTCGCGTGTTTAAGCGGTTCTGTTGGGTGTTGGCCTGAGGGTGAAACCAATTAAAGTTAATCATTATATTTAAGTTATGTTAGTTTGTAAGACAAGGCAGATGCATTGCTGAATCTAGAGGGTAAATTACGTGTTTTGCCAGCTGTTCTGTTTAAATCAGCAAGGGAAAATTTGGTACTTCCGCTGAGGGTTTTACTGTATCCAGTTTGTTTATGACTTAAAGGTCGCAGCAATTGCATTTTATTCAAAAAATATCATTACACATTCCAAGGCTTGTTCCATGTGAATTAATTTCTCTTGTTGTTGACTCAGACAGCTTTTTGAAAGGAGCAAGGGACGTTGTTGTCAGCGTACTCCTATATCAATTATTTTTCTACATCTCGTGATGGAACGTTAATGGAGTTATAGTAACGAAGTGCTTTAGATAATTAAAGCACATGCCTCTCCTGTGAAGGTGAAGATTACGCACAGAACCATATTTGCAAACAATGATAAAACACCCACGAGATATAATCACTACACCCTGGTCCATTTGTAAGCGTTATATGAAGATAAATGTATTGCTGACCCACCATATTTCACTGAGAAGAGACACGTTAAAAAAAACTGTTCCATTTTACAGTCATATATTTAAACAAGAAGACAGGTCCCAATTTATGATTTTTCATTGTCGATTATAACATTGTCAAACACAAGAAGAACAAGCTCAGGAAACACACATCTCTTTGGCTGAGTCATCGCAATAACGGCTTTAAAATCAGAGTCTTGCGAACAATGAACGCAAGCAAGGGCCATAACTTTATATTTACTATAAACCCTGTCCAACATAATATGGCTAGCCTTGGTCACGAGTGTGTTTATGTATGCTGCTTAATCAGCTTGTATATTTTGTTGAGTGAAATTAGTTACTGACTAAATAACAAGCTGGATGAAAGTGTTTATTTATACCTGTTATGATCATTTATCTAACATTAACGAAACATATACGCGCTTCTTTGCCTTTCCTGTTTTTTGGTTATAAATGCAGATTGCTGCAATACTTTAAAGTTATATGCTATTGTTGCTAAATAAGCAGTTACGATGGGTGAGTAAAAACTATATATTCAACACACCACTTATCATAATTGGTTGTCGGTAATTTTGACCTTCCAATAAATAAGGCTACTTGGAATCGTAGACTTATTTAGCTCAAGTCAAGTTAGGCTTTATACATCCGGTTTGGTGTATTTTAGTATTTTACACTGTGTACCACAGACGTGATAAAATAGCGTGAGTAAATATGAGAATTTTAAAGTGGAAAAACAGAATGGCAAGGGTGCCCGGATGTCACTTGAGTTAACAGCCTTGCGTTTTTGAGCAACAATTGCATATTGATAGTGAGAAGTATGAGAATATTTATCCGGTTGACAAGATCACATTTTGTTACGTCTTCAAGACAGCTCGATTCATTTTGATAAAATAGCAAACGGCGATTTATTGGCGGTGTCTCGGATAATTTATCAAAAAAGCACTGATGTTGCGACACCCAGCAAAGTAATTATATAACATATTTATTCAACGTTTATACATTCGCGGTGCATGGTGAAAAAAGCGATGTTTCGAAGTGAGCGGCAACGGAGAATTCAAAGGTTTCGTCTCATGCAGGTAGGAGCTCAACTATCTTCATCTGCTACTCTAAACTATTACTGTTAATCTGTTTTCTTATGACCTTGTGAAGCTATTGGTATAAATACTCTATATTCCCCCGAAGTTGTCCGGCTTTAATGTGCTCATTTGGTGCAAAGTATATGATAAGCACATAAAAATGTGGGAAAACTAAATAATTCATACCGTGGCTCTTAATCTCAAGTGTTCTTGAGACCAAAACCTACTATCTTGCACAACTTATTTTATCCTTCACCAATGATCTGTGGCCTAGTTCACGTGAAGGGGTAAGCAACTCGCAATATATGAATGTGTAAGTACACTGGAAGAGCGATTTAAGAAATTTTGTGATTGCCCAAGTTGAATACTATAGATTTTTGATATTGGTCGGCTCAAAGAAAGTACAAGATGCTTTTGCAGACCTGTGTGATCACATGGTCACTTAATCTCATCCGCATTATGAAGTGGAATAAGCCCGGACGATCAACTAGTCCATATTTAATGTTTGGCATGGGAAACAACAACGGTCCAATTTAGCAGGCTTTTATAGCAGTTCCAAAATTGCAAAACTATTTCGAAGCCTAAAGATGTCCAATCTATTGCTGAGCAGTAATAGTACCACCAAAGCACAAGGGTTAGATTTTACCAACCACAGAAATTTGAGGCTACATGAATACAGCTGGCAAAATCAGCGAGTTCATTTCCAAAGACGTAAGTTGTAAATTGAGTGAATGTAATCCATGCATTCAAATAATGTTGGCAAAATAAGCTGCTTGCAAACAAACAAATCACATGCAAAAACCTTACGTCGCTGCCGATCAAGTAATTCAACTTGAAGTATGTTAATACAATATTATCTTTTTGCATGTTCAGTGAGAATCTTTAAACAGGTAATCCTTTCAATGTTTATTTAAACTCCATGAGACACCAAGTGGTACACATGTAATTTCGGGACCTTGATACTGTCTTTTAGGGCACCACTTTGAAGTGTTTATACCAGTGGGTCCGTTTACCTATGCACTATATCTGGCAAGCGGCTCCAAAAGAAACGGCCCCCGATAAATTTCAATATCTGAAAGAAATTGTAGGATTTGCTATGCAGAAGCTAATAATCGGACGTGTATGGTAGTTTAGATAATGCTATTGGGTAGTCACAAACGGAACATTTATTGCTTCCATCTGTAGTTAGGTTGTTCCTGGATCCAGTTTAGTACATATATAGGAAAAAATGATAGTTTGGTCTGGTCTTATTTGTCGAAACATTATTACGTAGAACAACCATTATGTACCCAGTGATATTAATTTACATGTGTTTTGTGGAGGCAACAAACTGCAACATGCTCACTAATTAGGAAGATAGGGTACATTATTTTAGCAGCTTACGTTTGGGTTGATGATGTTATAAATCGGAATATGCATAAGTACTGATAAAAAGTATGCTTGTTTTTTCAGGCTAATTAGTTTGAGTTGCTTTTATTGTGTTTTGGATCATACACTACAGTTTATCGAGCCGAAGATAATTAGGTATCGATAATAGTTCGTAAGACAACTGCAGCTGGAGCAACATTTGTTATATTCACAAAACCATCTGAGTAAGAATTATTTTGATAGGTTTCTGTTAGTTGCTTAGGTTTGCCTTCACAGGATAGTTTACCAATCATACAGAACTCGTGGGGACGGTAAGCAGTAGCAGTGAAAGTGTTTATACCATTCTATCATCGATACTACAAAATCCGAACCACTGTCTGCTATATGGCTGAACCAAAGCTGACTACTATTGGTTTACGCAATTTGTAATTGAACTGGGACGATTATCGTAACTAAGGTTGTTCTAGTCTGCTATTCATCATTTCCAGCTCAGAAATATAGCTTGAAATAACAGCAGAAACTGAATCGCAAATATCACATTTTGATTTTATGGGAGGAAAAAATGACAAAGTTTGGGTTTTTCATTGTTTTGCAGAGCATTATTACTACTGATCTTTTGGATATGTGTCCACAGTTCGTGGTAGCTACCCTCACTAACCACTCGCCACATTTTCACCTTGAGAAGTACTTACCGTGATTTGACTATAGGTATGAGAAAGTAACTAACGTATGTTTACTAATAGCCCAATGTTTTAAAGGGAAGAGGGAGATAAGACTTGCGTTCAATGCAGGTATATTTTCACCAAACGCGAGTTAAGTGTATCTCACAAAATGTGTATCTCATACTAAAGCAATCGTTATTAACATTGTATTGAAATGAATTTCATTGTCTTTTCAGGCTGTTACAGCTCATTGTAATGAAGAACTAACTTAATATGAACATCCTAACAGAAAAGGACAGGAAATGCGATCTTTTATAATGCAAACCATGCTTTATATGGCTGACTTTTGTGGTACTGGACAAATGAATAAAAGGCCTTACGACAGAGTAATTATTTGTTTAAACTTATGCAGTTTATTTTACACATCTGTTGTCTGGAATCATTAGCACTATAGCTGCCCAGCCTTGCTTGTCAGCATTTCAGCGGGGACTTATATTGAAGACTGACTTCTTTGCGAAACCCCTAGATCATGTGGGCTTGGATCTTGTGAGCTTTATCCAAATCTCTGCAAAATAACACAGGTGCATAACTTAATACCAACCAAACGTTTTGAGCGCTTGTCCATCTGTGAAGAGAAATTAAAAACCGCAACAGTAAGGCCAGCCTTCGATAATTCTTCTACACAGAGTCAAAAGCTTACTAATGGTGCTGTGAATGTACTGAGTATACGAGCCAGTAGGTACTGACAAAATGTAATCGTGTTTCTCAACCGATATTGTGATAACGTTTAGTTATTCCTTAGTTAGTTGTTCGAAACGGCTCACTACAACCATTGTGCTCTTAAAATACCTTGTGTCAAACAAGCAAAGGAGTTTACTATAGACAAGTCAACACTACATACTTGGTAGAATGTTTCACCCATTTTTCTTTAACAAAGCGATGTAGCAAATACTATTGGCTGCTAAAGGTGGATGCAATCGAACGTGTGTTTTAAATAATTATCCATTGTGTTTGTACAATTATATGTAGAAAAACACTGGTAGACAACTTTGGAGTTGTTACGTTAATTTCAGTTATGACCTAACGGACGGTGATTGTACTTGCCCAGTGATCATGAACTAAAGGTAATTTAGCAAATTCAACGTTGTGTCCACCAGTTATTCATATATAACTGTACAACACATGTTCGTTTGCATCGAACCTTAAAGCGATGACATTTGAACCGCCAACACCAACAATTATCACCCATTAACTAACATCCGTTGCAAATGTCCTAAAGCTTGTGGCGAATGCTGAAGAGCATTGTGTTACAAAACCTATTAGTTTTACGTCAAAAGAAGGCCGACATGGCATCCGATAACAATTTAGACAACTTACATGCTGAATTATTCGAACCTGTTCTTGCAAGATTTGAATGGTGATTACCACAGTAAACACCCCATGGTCAGGAAGAACATAAATCGAAAAACTTGATTTTACGCATTAACTGGAATTTTTCTAAAAGCCCACAGCGAATTACCAAGCATTAATCATTTGCTGGAATGCAATCGGAGAACCAAAATACTTTTGCTATTTCACCCTGATACTATTAATACGACAAACCATAATTCTGAACTTTTGCGCTTACTTTGAAGACACAATATTATAAACGAGTCATTATTCAGAAGAACAGCTGTTAATTTCCATATGCATAATTAAATTTCAAACCTCTCTGACTAGCGGTGATCATGGCGGCTGGTGGCCACGAGGCACCGGATTGTATTGACAGCAATGACGACAATATTTCTGATGGCTTAAACGAACATGTACCCTTAATTTAAGTGATATTTGCATGCAGTAAATGCAGTGAGGTCTATCCCTATGTTGTAGCATCTCAACGCCTATAACTGATGCTACGTTTTTACGTAATTTCGCTACATAAATTGCTCTTAATATACGTGATCTTTCAAAGCTTTAGAGCTTTGGTTTCGGTAGCCTACGTGAACTTTCAAATTCCTGCTACTTTGTCAATGTTGACAAGCCATAGCTAAGTTTGTACTTGTAAAGCGTATCACCAGAAATGTTACAACATTTTAAACTGACTGAGGGCCCAGTAGCGACAAGAAGCGGCGGCCCAATTCCGCCGTGTCTGAGTTGCATGACATTAGCAATATCCTGAGTATACATAATCCATTTAATCAAAACTTTTAACCTATTTGCGGTCACTCAGTTTGGTATCTGTCGATTTGACGTCATTTTTGCTGTAACGTTCATGGTCAGCTGTGTTTTTCAGTTAGAGCGAAATGCAGATCGACATAAACAGCCGAGTTTGGAAAACGTTTGAAATATAGCAGCTGACTGTTAGTCGCCTTATATGAGGTTTTGGGTTCCAGGAAAAATTAGACACTTTGGCAATTTCGCTGCGTTGTTTAGTGGTGGAATTTTGCAGTAATTTACAATTGCCTTCCTTCCTGTCTACTACACACGTCTTTTCGACATAGGTATAACTGATCCTATACCAGTTGAGAGGAAACCCTTTGGACTGTAACAGTATATATTAATGATCGTGCAGATGATCAAGTACTCCAATCAGGAAGTAAAAGTACCCTTAAAATAGTTAATGCATTTCTGATCTGGCATCAAAAGAAAATCGCACTGAAATGGCATTTACGTTTTGATCAGTTAAGGCTGATATTTATTATTCAATCTGCTGAAAAATATCCCAAAGATTAGCTGAAAAAATAATCATTAACAAAGTAAACATTACGTCGCCAATAATTTGCCTTCAAATGAACGTAGTTCCACCATGCAGTTATAATTTAGTCTCCAGTTCACTTATTAGGTTTTACCAAATTCCTGGTGCAGGCCTACGTATTCCATCGTGATAAAGTGCTGACGCTTCTCTTCACAGTGATCAGCGTAGAGTTGTCAAATGCGTGCTAGATCCCTGCCAAAAATCTTGATAAAATACTTAATGTTACTAGCAGGATAAAAAACCTTAGCTAAAACGCGTTCTTAGCGGTAAATTACTCCCGCATGTTATCGATCTCTTTTACTCGGATAACTCAGCAAGTTTTTATGCCAACGGTACCAATTGTCAAAAACATGTGCTATCTTAAAATGCAAGCTGATTTCGACAAAACAAATTAGAGATTTTCTAAAAACAAATTTAGATAAGTTAGGATTGACGGATGTTATTATTTTGTTCTAAGAAATAATCTAGAACCAATTTCAAAATGGTTTGGGTATTTTTGTGTGTTATTCTAATTGGTAAAATACGCAAAGTCAATAGGGAAGTGTACGGCCTATTGAAATTACTTTTATGATCTAGAAAACGCTCTTGTCTTTGTTAAAAATCGCAGATGAATCCAGTCGGATTTAGTTGCTGCAGCATAAATGTAATTGTAAAACTACACTTCTGCAATTTGATACAAACTTTGTACTCGCTGTGCTTGTAAAAACGGACAGATCCGTTAACATTTGTTTTGAGGAAATGCGCATATTCCTATCAGGTTACAGGTGGGGTGACCTATTTCTGGCTCGCTCCATGAGCTCCTCTGAAATTTTCTTATAATACTTTCCTTCATATATCGTAAGACCGCAGTAGCAAAAGTCAGTTATTCCTTCATATATTTGAAATATGTTTGCAGTCAATTGCCAGCCTGATTGTTTACTGTGATGTCAGATTCTCTGTTGTAGGTGAAGTGCCCTTTATTTTCATACATTATGGTTATGAGTTCAATATACATAAAAATAAAACCTAATGTCTAAGTTAAATCGCGTATGTCATGTTCATGTTATCTATAAGCCACGCAAGTGAATTTCCCTTTTAAATGTCAATGTTATAAACATTACAGTTTTTTACGCTTTTGTGTAGCATTTAACATTTATCACTTTTCTGAAAGTCTAAGTGTCCTTCGAATGGCAAGACGTTTGGTGCGTTCAAGACAAGTGTTTTGCAATGCATTATAGTATGAAGGGATGCTATGAGAGTAAACACTTCCGATTTTCGAAACAGGTGTTGAGTTGCCAGGTTCACGTCATGACCACTGCATAAATTGTTAAGACAGAGTCTGCAGTGAATTATATGGATGAAAGTTTACTGTTAATAGATTGTGAGTAGGAATGAGATTACTGCGAAACTGTCAACATTATGAGGAGAACATACCGATTAAACGAGGGCACAGTCAATTATTCTGACCAGTTGGTCAACGAGTTGATTCGGAAGCTCTACTTTGAGGATGCTTTTAAAAACTAATGCTTCGTTTTAATCATAAACTTCAGGTTTGAACAGCAGAGTACCTGTGATAAAGAACATATGGATTGTTTTGTAGAGTTACTTTCCTTCACAAAACAAGTGTCCGCCACCAAATATTTAATTTCAACTTACAAATTGCAATGTCCAAGGACATTCGAGCAAATCGTCTGGATTAATTCTAATGTTGATTTGCAAAGTCTTGTAAAATACTCATGTAAAATAGATCATGGTGCATTAAATGATGTGTTGTTAAAGCAATTGCATCAGCAGGTAGACCTTTGTTGGGTTCATGGGAAGTTGGCTCATTTATTTTCATTCGAACATCGAGGAAAGATCGTCCTGGAGATAAGCAAAACCAGATGATATGAGATGAAATCTCGAGTTCTTTGCATAATCTGTTAACATTTACACCAGTGCTAGAATATGTATTTGAATACAGAACAAAAATCAGCTCAGTGTTAATAATTCTTTTCGGTAAAATCTCGGTCAGACACAAACGTTTACGTAACATTGATTTCGTGCGGTAAGCGTCAAATAGGACGGGGATGGATTTCGAAGTTGTTTGAACGGTCAAGATTAATGACTAAATGCGGCTACAGATGTCAAGACAAGTGCACCAAAGGAAACCGAATACACAAGCTTCAGCAGCCTAAAGTAAATAGGTAAGGTCACGAAGGGAATTACGTAATCATGTTAGTCGGCCATGGTAGTAGTATTGGCGGTTTGAATCGCTTATGTACACACAATTGCGGCTTCAGATGGTGGATGTAAATAGCCTCTGCGATAGACAAGATTTGCTTTCGGAAGCCTTGCGAGAAGCGTTGAGGTGGTGAGTGGATGACTTCAAGGTCATTCTCAGATGTAGTATGGTCATATTTGAGGAGGTGCGACATGATAGAAATGTCTGAGGACCTCATTTCACCTTTGTAAAATCATGCCTTGGTGCGCTCGCGGACCATCTGGTATACACATCTAGTTTTGCGACCTACAAATCGTGGTCCACAGGAGCACGAGTATTGATAAACGAGCATTGAATGGGTCAGCGATTGCAGACTATATTTTAAGGGTTTTCAAGCACTGGCTTTTTGTGTTAAACAATTCTGTAGCGACTACGAAATAGGTTTATCATCAGCATCTTTTAGACGTCAAAATAAGATATCAGCTGCAAAGTCACTCTTAAATGGCAAGTGTATGAAAAGCATTTTATTGGGAGCAATGCTCCTAGGTGGCTTTCGCTTTTGTTCTTTCAGACGCTTCATGATAAAGTTACTGGGGTATCCATTTTCATGAAGGGCGTCGCTGATTCTCTTTAGCTCCTCGTTTACGGTATCCGGAGTGCAAATGCTGCGCGCTCTGAAGGCAAGAGATTGGATTAAACTCATCTTGTGCTGTAAAGGCACTGCGCTATTAAAGTTAGTGTACGGCCCAATACACGTATGCTTTCCGTGTACCTTTCTGCTACATGATCCGTCCGATTTGCGGATGACTTCTACATCCAAGAAAGCGAAACGTATCCATTTTCGTGCTGACAGGTAAAGTGTAGATTCTCATGTGCGTCATTAAAGGCTTTCAGCAACTGTTCTGCATGCTTTCCGGAATAGCAAATAAAGAAAGTGTCATCGACATACAGTGCGAACATTTCAGTTCCACAGATGTGCGTCCTGAGTGGGCCATGTTTTAATCTCGCCATAAATATATAAGTCAACAACTGCACCAAAGGAGATTCCATGGCCCCTCCATCACTTTTGACGGTATACCTCACCAATGAACGTGAATTAAAAATTTACGTGTAGCGAAATAATATATCCTTTTAGAAATCCTCCGGAAATGTAGCGTATATTGGTAGTTCATGGGTCAACTCGCACACGTAATCCACGGTTTCGTGCAGTGAAATGTATGTAAGCAGCGACTTGTCAACAAAAGGTATCATTCTTTTGTTATTAAAGTTAAGTCCCGATATCTTCTCAATGAATTGGAAGGAGCATATCCCGCAGTAAGTGCAAACCATAGCCTGGCGTGATTTTACAAAAGCAAAATGAGGTCCTCAGACATTTCTATCATGTCGCACCTCCTCAAATATGACCATACTACATCTGAGAATGACCTTGAAGTCATCCACTCACCACCTCAACGCTTCTCGCAAGGCTTCCGAAAGCAAATCTTGTCTATCCCAGAGGCTATTTACATCCACCATCTGAAGCCGCAATTGTGTGTACATAAGCGATTCAAACCGCCAATACTACTACCATGGCCGACTAACACGATTACGTAATTCCCTTCGTGACCTTACCTATTTACTTTAGGCTGCTGAAGCTTGTGTATTCGGTTTCCTTTGGTGCACTTGTCTTGACATCTGTAGCCGCATTTAGTCATTAATCTTGACCGTTCAAACAACTTCGAAATCCATCCCCGTCCAATTTGACGCCTACTGCAAGAAATCAATGTTACGTAAACGTTTGTGTCTGACCGAGATTTTACCGAAAAGAATTATTAACACTGAGCTGATTTCTGTTCTTGATCCATCTAAATGCAATGGGAATATTCGCTTGCTTGGACATTTTCTGATAGGTCTTTTATGTAGACTGAAATCAAACAGTGGCGTGGGACGGTTTCTTGCGGCACATCAAGTGCTATACGCAGGTTTTCGGAATTTTTTGTCGACGATTCTTCTTTTTCCACTTCTGTAGTCAGTTAACCTTACAACCAGGTGAGCCAGCGATTATTTATACCGCATTACGAATCATTTTGAGGAGAAATAAGCGACGTACTCCGTCGAATATTTTAAATGCATATATAAATCAAAACCGTGGTTTCTCCTTCTTTATCTGCCATGGTGCATTAGTCCCGAGCAAGAAGCAGTTTGGTGTGGCAAGAATGTCTGCGTCTGAAATTATGTTGGACATTAGAAATTATCCGAGGACTCGAAATACCACGTCCGTTTATCTGCGATCATCAGTGCTATCGTATTTGGCTAAACAGAAAATTTTTTACTATGTCGTTAGTTAGCAGAATCCAGGCGTTTACTTAAGTAATATATTGGAGTAAGGTTTTCATTTTCCTACTTAAATGGGAGTGCATGGCAACCAAGCAGAAATCAGAAAAAGGCCGCAACATACACTGCTATGTTGGGGCAATGTTTTCAAGAATAATTGGACAAATTTATTCGAGTATTGGGGCACTGTTTTCTGAAGGACTGTAGTTTGCTTGCGGCAACTGCTGGGGTGAAGGTGAAACTGGATATGCCAACAAAATTTACTTGGTGTGGATTGTGTGAAGTACTATAATGTTTAGTCCAATAAACCTAACTGCAGGAGTAGTGGGTTAACGTTTGCCACAGCAGGGATCGTGTGGTCACTGGCTGTCTTGAGTTTTGGTATCCCGGCCTTAACCTTTCATTTCTCTTTCAAATACTTTTAAAGCAGTTTGGTGTTACTCAAAAGTTGTGTACCATGTTCTCATGCCATCGATACTGGTTGATTCTAAATAGTAAGGTGCACTAGTGTCTGATATTTTGTCGATCTTCCAAATTGTATCACACTGGTATAGCATGTGTTATCACCAAATCTCGTCTCTGCCATAGATCCTTTTGTGTGTTCTGCTTAGGATCCAGGTGTTGGTGTTGTACAATGCACGCTGTGGTAACGTTTGATGCTGATTGTATGATGCAGTTAATTGTACCTTCCTAATTCACTCCCTGCTTCGTTCGCCGAACTGTGCAGCTGGAGGTACCAGTCAGTGGTTGTCTCTAGGTTTTGAAGTATGAAATGATCAGTAATAGTTGGTTCAGTTTCTCGTTAGTTGTGAAAAATGCTGGCATATCACATAACCAGTTGTTAAAACTGGGTGATCGCGAATATATGGTGGAAGATCGTATGGAACTGACTCAGCCATCAACTCTTCCTTAGTCAGAATTTATTCCAGAATTAGTTACTTGTTTGAACCGCGGTGTCTGTTTTGTCATTGATGATGGATATACCATACTCTCATATTCAGGACCACATCATGTTTTCCTTTGAAACATGGCTCACTAAGGGACCCTGACGCCAATGAATGTACACTGAATTCACCCATGTAATGGAGTGTGCGTGCCTTTGTCAGACATCATAGTAAAGAGCTTTTGATAAAAACGCATTGCGGGGTGAGTAGGCGTTCGGTTTTTTTGTATACCACCTTTAAGAAACAAGTATCACATGTCTTCCTCTGTGATCCACCATATCAACCTGCTGTCTTCAGCTGGCAAAGAAAGTCGTCTAGAATAACATGGTAATGCTCTGTAAGAACCTCACATTTCAGGTTTTCTCAGTAGTAGATAACAACAGCTACACCGGGAGGTGAAATGTTATGTCAATGGCTGATGTTTAATTGCTTTCGATTTCGGGACCTAATGTATCCGTGGAGATCCAAGTTTCAAACACTGCTATACTGTCCTACTAGTTATTTCATATAGACGGTGCCATCCGCCAGTTGAGCGTACAGCCCTCGCGCTTTGGTGTATCAACGTTGTATTTGTTTACACACCGAGAGCTCAGTTTAGTGTTTGATTAGGTCAAATAGTGTGACCTGCTAACCTATCATAATGCTGTTTCGTAATTTGGCTTATTTTCTATAAGAAAAGTCTGACTCATCTGCATCTGGGGTAAATATTCTTTGAATCAATGATATGACATGCACTTCTGGCGTCGAAAGTTTTCTGTTGTCATGATTTGCATGGATCGCCGTTGATACCATCTCGGACGTAACCAAGTTACCATTCAAAATACTTGGCCTGCTACCGTGGTAGTCCGAGAAAGCCGCTAGACGGCTGGCGTCGGAAGCATGTTATATAGCTCTGTTGTATAGCAAGATCAGCTAACGTCACAGCAAACTTTTCGCACTTCGTCGTATGTGTTGAATAACGATATATATATATATATATATATATGTATAGCAGGACATACATCACAAAATCATAAAATATTTCACGATGTGTCGAGCATTTCGTTAGGGTTTTAGTTCAAGTCTATTCCTTTAAAGAAACTGATACTTAGTGAGCACGCCTTTCATGAGATGGCTTTCGCTGCTCAACTGTCTGTGTTACGATTCACCCTAGGTTTGTAGTTTAATGCAAATCCAACTGGCATGCTTCTCCGGCCCATCTTTCAAGTTCGTGTGCACTTTTAGTTTATGATGGCAACATCGTCAGGGCTGCATCGATTGTCTACCTCTGTTAACAGAACTGTCTATTTAACAATGTTGTTAATTGTGCTACACTCGGCGCAGGGGTTTCCAAAATAGTACACACTTGTTGCCATAAGGCCTACAAAAATGTGCTGTTTAATGTAACGCGACGAAATAGCATGTAGCTAAGACGTACAGTGTGGCACAGCATAGGTTTAGTTTGATTAATCGCTTTAAAAAGCTCTCCCGAATGGTATCTCAAAGTCACTGCAGGAACTCAATAAAAGCAAGATTGTGTGTGTGTAGGTCTTAGCGAATAAAATGCCGAAGAATTCGTTGTTGTTGTGCCAGCGTGTCATTGAATCTACAAAAAATACACGCCGTTTGTAGTTTCCATCATTTCGAATCGATGGTGTATTTTCAAAGTTCTAGCCTGACTTGCTGTTATAACCTCTAAGTAACACACATCATAAAATTATGCAACCAGCGCAAGTGAAGCTCACTTCATATCCATTGCACAACATGGGAATGTTAATTTCCTTTGAAACAAGGATTTCCACTTATAAATAAGATTATCATAAGACGAAGATTGTGGGATGTCATTGTCAATTCGCGCGTGCCCATAGACCTCAATACTAGCTTGTATTGTGGTCGATGATGATGGACGAATTGACAATGTCATTCCTACATATTTGTCTTCTACTATACCTAGTTTGGTTTCCTAAACCCTGTCTTCAAAATCAGCTCATCGATTGGTCGGTCATTATAGGGTTATTACTGGTTATTCCGTAATAGAACGTGCGATCAGATGTCTTTGATCACGGAAATGACCGGTTAGGTTGTTCAACACTTAAACAAACTACCTGCTACTTTTGCAGTCTTACGTTATTGTTTCACTGCTTCCAAGAATGTGGATACTGACCCTAAACATTTATGCCCGGAAATTACAAGAATAAGCTGTACAGCTAATGTCGAGACTTCCCTTTCGGCCATTTAACTGGCCATGAATTACATCCAATCACCGGTAAAACTAGACTCCTTTGGCCTCTCCCATTAATCATTTAACTCGTTGGAACTGACCTACCCCTACCTTTGTTTAACATGTTCACTTGTCTCTAGAATCCACTTTGTTTCAGAATCAGTAAAGAGCAAATTCCCGTCGTCATAAAGCGAAGCTAAAAAGAACGTCAATAAATATCGACCTACCCACCACGTCGGCAGATAGTCTATTAGAATAACGCAGTTGAAGGTAGTTTTATATCTTGTAATATGCCCAATTTTATTGTATATTGTAGGAAGAAACGTCAGCGGTACGCTTTAAGCCAACGATGGTTTTTGATTTATTCATCATCAGACTTGGTACAGAAATATACGTTGAGATGTGAAGTTCATACAGAAAAACAGAGTAACTATTGATTAAACAAAAAATTTTAAATGCCTAACGTATCGTGCCATGTGGTCACACACGCAACTGACAAAGTGTTTGAAATCACTGGTCACTCATGGTCCCATAACTAAAAAAAGATATGAAAGGATAAGACCCACCGGCTCCATAATTCCTAGACTTTACGGTCTCCCAATATACACAAGCCAGGTGCACCATTGCGACCGATATTGGATATGAAGAACTCACCATATCACACCATAGCAAAATGGTTAACGCCTATTTGTATCCTATTAGGAAAAGGATATCCCCTCATTAACTTACGGATACTTTTCAATTTGTGAAAAACGTTAAAACTATGAACATCTTAGGGTATCGAATGTTTTCTTTGGACGACCTATCCCTGTTCACGAATGTCTCACTTATAGAAATAATTAACTTTCTTTGCACTTACATTGAGCAGCACAAGATAAATATCAAAATAACAACTGTCCATCTAAAGCAGCTATTAATCAGATGCATTTATAACATCCAATTTCAATTCAACAATGAGTTGTACAGATAAGTAGATGGGGCAGCGATGGGTCACCTCTCGGACCACAATTGGCTGATATTTATATGGGAGTGTTAGAGGATGGCCCATTAAAATCGGTTATCTCGGGTCTACGTTTCTACCGACGTTAGGTTGAAGACATATTCTGCATAATTGAGCAGACGAACAACTTGCAAAATGTAGTCGAGTGTTTTAACAAGTCACATCCCAACGCCACATTCACAGTTGAAGAAGAAATTGATAACCAAATGCACTTCTTAGATGCAAACTTAGATCGACGAGAAGATGGATCAATTCAGATAGGAGTCTATAGAAAGCCGTATTGGACAGGCCAATACACATACTTCGGAAGTTTTGTGCCAATAAGCCGAAAAAGAACAATGGTACATACACTAGCCAATCGTGCACGGAAAATATGTAGTGATGACACAATTAAAGAATAAAGGAAGCAAATGAGGCAAACTCTTCGCGAAAACGGTTATCCAGTACCATTTATTGACGTTCATATAAAGTCGAGTAGCTCAAGACCAACAGTACAAACAGTGGAAAAGAAACAGCTATTTCTCCAACTCCCCTTTAAATGTGACATACCGGCGGAAATATGTACACGACGACTGATACAGACTTGCCGAAAGACCTTTCATTCAGGTCAACTGAGTGTCGTTCTTACAAGCCGTTCGCTCTTTATTCCTATGTTCGAAGACAATATGTCTGATCAACACCAATCAATGGTAGTCTACCGGTTCACCTGGTCTTGTGGGGCTAGGTACATTGGGCGCACGACCAGACACTTGGAAAAGCGAATCAAGGAACATTTACCAACGTCGCTCGCCATCCAACGAGAAAAATCTCAGTTAAGTGTCATAACCAGCCATCTGATCTGCACCAATCATCTGATTGATAAGCGCGTCTTTTGATATTTTCTATCGGGTTCCATCACAGCTACACCATCGGTCAGGAGCTCGGCTACTCGCTAGCGCTGAAGCAGTATGAATCAAGTTGACAAAACCAACCTATGCATTCAGAATCAACATGTGCAAGCATTACAACTATCCTGGCCAGCCAGTAATAGTGATGGATCGTACCTCACTCAGTGGTATCACATGCCTTCAGTCGTTTGACCACATGACACGTTACGTTAAGCACTTAAATATTTTTGTTCAATTAATAGTTACCCTCTGTTTCCCCGTATGAACTCCTCTTCTCAACGTATATTTATGTACCAAGCCTAATGATGAATAAATCGAAAACAATTGTCCGCTTTAAGCGTACCGCTGATGTTTCTTCTTACAAGGAAGCTTTGTCAACTGTTAGATGTAAGAGATCATCAATTATTCTACTTGAACTAATAATGATGATTTAAAATACGAAACCCGTTTTTTGGCATGTTCTAGTTTTTACACAATTCGAGATTTTATATAAATATAAAATTACTTACCAATCAAATTTCGTTTCAGAAATGCCCATGGATTATTCAGGTCAATCTAAATGTTAAAATGCACCTGTTTCATTTTTCTAAGTATGCCGATGTTATACATTCGTTCTCCAATGGAGCAATTTCAATTCGTTTTTGAAGTCCGTCCACACGGTTTACTTTGAAATACCCCTTAGGTAGCAAGCACAAAAATGGGCACCTCATATTGTGTGACATTATCGTGAGGAAATGCTTCGCGAATTAGTAGAATGACAACATAAAAGCCTGCCAGTTGGAGGTCTTATTTTTATGTGAGAACCTACGACACACATACCAGACTGCTATATTTGCATGGTTAATAAGAAAGATATTAGAACCAAAAATCACCATGCGATCTCTTATCATTGTATATCCACTGCATTTCCATCCATTCCGCACTATTACAAGCTTCCTGTTACAAAAGTTGCAGATTGGCTTCCTCAGATGATAAAGCCAGGGAGCGTGAAGATTTGTCCTGCTTCATAAATGGACTTTTAATTATGATGGCTCTGCAACTGATGCTTTGCAGTCATTCGCGCCTCAGAAATTTTCTCAACTAGAACTGAATGGCTTATTGGGCTATTTTAGGATCTCAAATACAGTGGCTGAATTATTAGCCGCCAGGCTTCTTCAAAATATCTACTAGATTGCACGGCAACAGATGTTTGCTTCCAAGCGCATCCTGGCGTTTTGTTGAGAAGAAAGAATTTTGTTCCTTGCCATATTGTTGGCATTTCGCGATCCTGTTTGCAGCAGTAGCGTCAAACCGCATTTCATAAATTGTCATCTTGATCAATCCCCCTTAAATCTAGGGGCTTTAAGTGACGAACAATGGACGCGTTTCCATCAAGATATGATTATATGGAAGAACTTTATCAGAGATCGTGTATAAGCGTTTTTTATCACCTTAGCTATATGTGTAAAACACATTAGCTACTGTATTGCAATACGTAAAATATACAGAAAGAAAAAATGTAACAGTTGCACGCTAGAGGAGCTACCAGCAACTGATGGGCATTATTCCAGAAAGCAACCCGCCTGCTACTAGGATATAAAATATTATTACGTAAAATATTTTATGCTACTTACTTAGATAGCGGTTGCTGGGATGCTTAAAGGGATGTGGAGGCTAACGTAACTCGCAGCAGGGACGCCGTTGAGGGCGGCTCCTAGCCATGTCAGCAAGTGTATCTAGCCAAACGTGTTCATCGAGTTTAGGACCTCAAGTAGGGAGCCGTGAAGATCTAGCTAAGGCCAACTGGGAAGAGAGGGCCTTTATTCATCTAGACCGTTATCGCTTGGCCGCCTCTCCTCTTACATCCACACTCCCAGCGAGCAAACAACGCACCTTGCGGGAGCCGGTGGGCTGGTATGTGGAACACGTGGCCGAACCATCGGAGCCTGGTGTGTGAAATGACGGCGCTGAGCGGTTCGGTTTCTTTTCCGGTGTCATAAACAATGCGTAAAACATGCTCGTTATTCACGCGCGCTTTCCCCCAGAAGTTAAGCAAACTGCAAAAGCACCGGTTTTCGAACGTAACCAGCCTCTTTATGTTCACTGATCTAAGGGGCCAGGATTCGCAACAGTATAGTAGGGTCTAACGTTCCGTTTCATTTTATCTTATACGCTTCAGGGCGAGACTGATGTCGTGCCTGACGCCGTACGTGGCGAAAACTAGCAAAACATCTCGAGCATTTGTTATACGTTTCGTGGTCTCATCTTCGATCCTAAAAGCTTTGCTACAACTACTCAATTAGTTATATACCTGCACGACTTCTAGCTGATCCCCACCAAGGGTAAGAGCAGCAGGCGATCCTTGCAAATCTTGGAGGAAAGCTGTGCAATTTAATGGTACAAAGCAAAGCCCGAATTGTCTGACAACCAGTGCTAATCTGTCCAGTGCAGTTTGGCACTTATCTGTGCTGTCAGAGATGAGGGCAATAAGGTATGCATACTGCACTTCAATAATTCGTTCTCCTGGCAGTAGCTCCACACCTTCTAATTCGCGTCCTTTAAATGTAATCTCCATGGCGAAGTTGAAGAGGAATGTGACAACGGGCATCCGTGTCTCACATCGCTAGAGATATTGGATGGCAGCGACAGCTTGCCGTAAGCCCTCACTATGCTCGTGCTACGTGTGTAAAATGCTCGGATAATAGTTACATATTTCTAGGGCACGGCTTTCCCGAGTACTCAAGTCCAAATGGCCCATCGATCAACCAAAACGTAGGCAAATTTGTTGTCGAGGAAAACGAATACAGTGGACTGCCAGTATGTGTGACGGTGTTCCAGCAATTGACGCAAAGTGAATATGTGGTCGATGCAGTCACAAACCTGACGAAACCCGGCTTGTTACTCACGAATCTGGCTTTTATGAGCGCCAGTCAGCTTATGGAAAACAAAAGAGGCAAGTAATTTGAAGCGATTAGGTTCAGAGTGGTTCCCCAATGGTTGTCTCATTCCGAACGCGAGCCTGCTTAGAATATCGGAACAATAACTGAGCGGCTCCAGTCGGTTGGGAAAGTTTCCAGCTCCCACAGTTTCACTAGTTATTCGTGTAAATTATTATCGAGAGCAAGATCCCTGAATTTGAATAGAGCTGGATGAAAATCAGCATGGTTCCACATCTTTGTTTAACTTCAACAAGGGACGGTGGATCATACAATTGATGGTGGAACTATTGTTGGAACATCAAACGCGACTGTTCTACAAAACATTTCGATATGAAACATATGTTTGTCCCATGAATGCCTGTTTTGCATCTAGTTTTGTGCGTATGTCACGCCTACTCAAAATCTTGTGTTCACAATAAATCTTCGCATCAATTTGCATGTGTAATATACATAGGGTTAGGGATCATTATTGTGAAAACACTTGTAGTTTAAGAAAGCTTTAAAATTCATATTTTCCAAAATCTGTAGCTTACAAAAACTAGTCAGATTTAAATGAAGCACACTTACGTTTTTTTGCATCTCTATATTTTTACTCATCGTGATTAATCAGAACTAGTTAAAATGAATGAAATTAAAGTGCTAAGCTAATTTTCAACAATACTGTAGCGTACACAGAAAACTAATGTCAAATGTGAATTTAGCATGCTTAAATTATACATGGACAATAAGTTGTCGACTAGTAAATCATCCATTATGCCACAAGGATGGTTGGTCCCAGAGATGTGTTCAACTGAATAATGAACGCGTCTACGTGAAAGTGTCTAACTATGATTCAATCATTTGCTACTTTTCAAACCAAATTTCTTAGTACAAGTAGAGTATAAAATGGCAGCGCCAGATTTATGGAGAATATATGCCATAAAATCCATACATCCACTGCCAGATACGATATTTTCTAATACTCATAATTTAATTCCTTGTATACAACAGCATCATTTATGGGAACATGTTTATGAGTTAGAGGAAATTTCTGGAAATCTAATGGAGAGCACTCACTAAACGCTTGTACAGCAATTGTTTCAGCTTGCGATATCAAGATAAAAGCCTGCAGCTTAAGCTCGAGCCACTTTGGTTTCGAAGACTGAAACACAGCGTAACGTTGATACAAAATCACATGAACCAAAAGACTTATTCGAATCTACGCAAATTAATGTTTTCTCGTAACTTAATACGGAAACTACGCGACAGGACTTGTAAACTAACTGTGTCACGAACCAGGAGATGTCGTGTTGAAGGGCCAATCAGCTCCTATCAGGTCTAGCATAAATGAACGAATATTTCACGACTGAGTTCAAATTATTCTATACTAGAACTCAATAAGGAACATTTTTTCATAGGACAGCTCATTAAATATGTTCTTCCATGATGGCCCACGTACAATCTAATCAGCCAAAATGATGTTGCAAAACCTCGGCAACAACGGAGTTATGTGCACTAGTGTTTTGCTGACAAACGTTCTGGAACCTGTATCTCACACATGCATGAGCATGCATGAGCATCGTTATTCAACTTAGCCCTTCGGTAGGCCTTGATGTATTCTTATTAGTACGGTGTAGCAGCAGCTTATAAAATTGTTTCTTATACAAACGCGAATATATATTGCAAGCACAAACAAATTTTTACAAAACTAATATCATTTAATTTCATCAAAACTCGATAGCAGAACAATGACTGAACTACACGCAGACCGCTTAACCCACCAATATGACTTTAAGATATATAGTTTTCACATGAGTCGATGTGGATCACTTCGGTCGTAACGCATGAAACCATGTGAGGTCACGGATAATATAATGTTTTCTAATAGGTAGCAGTATTGGTGTTATATTTTTAGACCGTTACTAGGGTAGCCACCTAGTGATTTGAACAACACTAAGGATATTGTTAACTTAATAAGGCATGTTTTTCCTACATTTTTGGAGTCACGCGTGCAACAATATACAGTATATTATCGAAGATAAGCAGACATTAGAAGTGCCGACAGTATAACAACATCATCCTGGACCAAAAACGCTGGTTATTAGTCGAGCACAAAAACTCTCAGCAGAAAAAGAACAGAAATGTTTTTATTTAAGCTGCTGACATATACAAGGAAAAAAGACTGTCCAAAAAGCATCCGCTGGTGTTTGGTAATATACGATGATTAGCTAAGTACATTATGTAATTATTAACCATTGTAAGAAGTATCAGTCAGGTCTTAAAGATAAACTTTAAACAACCGTGTGAAAGAATTTTCGGCAAGTTGACAACTTAACCATGAGCCAAAGCTGGCTTGGAGCGGAAATCAAGTGTCAAACTTAAGATTGAAGATTCTGCTTTGGAAAAGTCTGCTATACATTGGCTGGCGTTCAATATATTCGACGTAAGCAATTATCCAACCTTGCTGACATCATACAATTCTTCACAAATATTGGACTGTTTTCTTAACATTTCAGTTCATCAATCCGGCACAAATGTTGCAAACAAGACCATCAACATCGCGCTCTACTAACGATTGATAATAACATCAATATACCGACTTAGATGAATATTCACTTACATTCAGAAAGGCATGATTTGCCTCTGTAAACCATTGGTACAGAAATGGCAGTACTATTGTTGATGCCTTTTTCACTTACATGAGTAAGTTTGATGGAATTATGTACATACGGCGAACGCTTGAGCAAAACTTTCCATATATATCTCCAACCATGAAAGCTATGTGAAAACAGTTACTTGAGGTAATCGCCAGAAACTTACTTCCCCATGGAACTTGCTAAACAGGAGATTCACTCTCATCAGCCTTCGAAAGCTGCTAGCTTGATTTACACATATATTTGTATATATACCATTTAACTAAAGGTTTTCTAGCGATCGAAGTATACGCCTTTTGCATCCATTTACATTATCATGGTTTTGTTGAGTTTAGAATCATTGAACTGGAAACTAAATTGTTGCTGGTAAGGATCATTCAGATTAAATAGATCTTTGGATTTTCAGGTGGAAAATATAAGCTCAAAATTAGAAGTACCAAAAAGCGTGTTCCATATCTCTGTATATGTTGGTAACTTGGGAGTAGAGTTCTTGTCTACTTCAATTTCTCTGTCAATGACTGAGAATTATATCTCGCGATACTAGTGGCTTATTGCGCTAGGTATACATGTTTAAGTACGTTTAGTGTGAGCGAAGCCAAATTTATCCTGCGGTATTTCGAAATGAAATTGTGGCTAAACTTAAGCAAGTGGCGACAACCATAAGTGAACCTAATGAAATCTCCTCAAATAAAATGAGGTCTACTCTTGGATGATAGTGTCATCCACCGTACACACATATGATCCTCATTTGAAGCTGTTAAGGGAGATGAACTAAGTCCATAACATCCGGTATACGACGCCGTTCTTAAAGTAGTGCGTCCCACGACAACCACTGTTTTCAGAGTTGTGAGTCGTTGAAGTTAAACTTCACACATATCCTCGTACAAACGTGTTGGCATAATGAAAGAAATATCTCGTAAGATCAGCTGTGCGTCTGACAAACGATTACGTTTTTTCCCAAACAAAAGCTTTAAATTCTAAAATTTGTGAATAATGCTGAGGTATACTGCGTAAGATGCTACTGGAAAAGTTTGGTTAAAATATCGCACAGACGGCTAGCGACTCAATGAGGAAATTTAGTTTAGGGTAACATATCCACAACGATTTTTGTGAAGGGACCAATATTACGGCAAACGAAACCTTCGACAAGTCAACATGCTAGTGGCCATCTGCGCATTAACAACCAAATGCAGCCGCTTCAACCAATAAATTCCGAAGGGCTTCAACATTCTCATTATTAAAAAGGAATTAACTTCTGATTCCTCAACAAGCAACAAAACGTATAACTTATTTGACTCCAGCATTCAGTATAAGCACAGGCCTTCGTTATACTACTGGCTGAACTCAGCGCAGCAATTTCTCGTAGTGGTGAACAAGACGGGGTCGAATTGTGAGTTTACCGACGTTTACATAACTACCTGGTATCATCCGTAGCTGGGATGATGGAAATGGTCGAAGAAGGGAATGGAATATTGTTCACAAGCCAAAGGTTCAAGATGAATTAATTAAAGATTTACGAAAGTTGTTACGAGATACATTTAGTGCCATCCATGGCCGAGGGATAATGATTAATGCCATTTTCCGTAGCTTACCGAATTCAAAAATCCACTTCAAACACGGATCGCAGAAGGATTACGGCTTTGTACATTGTAATGAAAAATAAACAGAACAATACCCTCATTCCAGGAGAATTTAATACACATTATATAGAAAATCTGCGTTACAGCGTATGAAATTGTGCTACTTGTCACATAGCACAATTCAGTCTTCATTTCTTAATGTTATGATTTAAACAAATGTACCTGCTTGCAGCCTGGTAATAGATAGGGGAACGTCCGTTAATACAGTCCTTTTTCAATAGACTTAGCAATGCAAGCATCTTTTCATCGCCCGATGAAACGTAGTGTTGTCCAAAGTAGTAAAATAAGCCCTACGGCTATATAAACTCAAAAAATTGGGTTAGCAAAGACGCTCCCATTAAATTAAAACGGTCTGTGAAGGCAACATAGTTAAACTAATGTGTGCAATTAATTCGCGACGACATGCTGACAGAACAAAAGGATGTAGTGAAACGAATTTATCAGCATTAAAATCGCCTTACTTACCCGTCAATAAATCACGCATAATGTAGCGCGAAATTCCATAATCTGAAAGGTTGGTAAGTACAAGTTAAGGGCGGTATCAATGATCAGCGCATTAAGGATCTAGTGTTCAAACCACCTTCCTTAAAACAGGAAGCTTGAGCGATATTCCGCTTACTAGTATTCTGATATCAAATGTAAATAATGTCGATTTCTCTGCATTAACGATCCTAACAAACCTCATTATATATATATATGCCTGATTAGCCGAACAACCTCCCATTGTGGTCATCTGGGTGGTTCGAGTTTACTCCATTCTAGCAATTAGTTCGGCGGCAGTGTTTCAAGACATGGTGGATTTTCGCTCTGCAAGAGTTAACCATAAAAAAGCCACAATTTTCCGTTGAACAATACTGTGACGTGGCGTTTGTGACTCGCCAATAAAAAAATTAACTGCCACTTGTTTCATAATGGCGAAACATTGTATACCAGCAACGGAATGCCCATCCGTGCATTCAATGCAAATCAACTGACTTCAAGCGCCGCTTTAGTATTGGCGACCGATTTAGACACCAGCAACAGCAGCACATGCAACACAAAGCTAAGCAACACAGCTACACACACCTGCAAGAACACATAAATACAATAATGTACCAAAATATGTGGTGCTCCCCTGGTAATCCTATTGTATTTCCTTGAACACCTATTACAATCCTACCATGATCCTGTCTGAGCAAACCTGCCTCGCGTAGCCGATAATATAATTACATATAAGTAAATTTGTGTTGCGACTTGCAACAAAACCATTAAATGTGCCTCAAAACTTAAAAATATTCAAGGTAGTTGGATAATTGTTTTATTATGTTGCACCAATAAATGACGAATTACGAAAATACTTGCATAAAGATTCGGAAAATAAAATTATCCTTTGTATTGATTCCTCACTTGTAGGCAAAGAGGCCTTGTTCATTTAATGTATCTCATTCCCCATTGTGATTGAAACTGTATATATGCCTGCTTGGAATATTCTCTTTGGCTGCACTCTATTGGGACATTAACCCAATTATCATCAAACGGTCCACAAAGTTGTGCAATTCACCTATATCGTTCGTTTATTTTTTCTGACAGGATATATTCTGTATGATGGACGAACGCTCACAATGTAGATTTTAAATTTGCAACGATTGCTTTTCTACATCAAGATAAATAACCATTTATTTGTCCACATATTTTTTCTAACCCAGTTAGAAAGGTATGCCTACGTGATCAACCAAATGAAGAAATGTGTTTAATTATATGAGCTTCGCATTTTCAATTTCCAGCAAGCATTTTTATGCAAATGAGCCTCAGTTTCTTCCATGCCATTTGATGCAAGTCAATAAAGCAGGGAATGTCGTTGCATCAACCTATGAATAAGTTTAAGCAAATTCCTCCCACGATATAAAGAACCTCAGATCTGCTTCTTCTGCTTCGACCGTCATCACAATCGAGCAACGGAATTGTCCGCAAACGTACATAGAGCAAAGAATAGTGCTTACAAGGAGAAAACAATACGGAACAACCTGAAAAAGCATACTGTTCACGTGTAGTTCATTTAAGTTGAATTTAAAACAAATCTACAGGCGAGTGCGAATGTTTAGATTGGCATTCGACTGGTTGGTGGGACAGTCGTTTCCAACTAGATAAGGTTTGACAAAGGTGGACGAAAATTCTTCAGCCTACCTGAGTGTATAAAATTAGTTATTCAGTGAGCGGCCGCTTGCCGATTTTCCTATATTCATAAGATCGCATGTGCACGCAATGACAAGTAACCTAATACAGTTATTAGCTGGCACGATTTTGTGGTACCCAGGGCAGTTGCAATCGTCAATAGGGGCATTTAGGAAAATGTAACTACTTCCTTCACATTTCCCATATGAAAATGTTAGCCACCTTTCTCAAAATATAGCTTAAACCAAACAGTAACAAAAGGTTACCTTAGGAATTGCTATTTGTAAAACTAACAAGGACTTTGTTGAATCAAGCACGAAACAGTAATAGTGGCATATCTAAATGGAACATTTCAAATATATGTTTTTAGTCTAAACAGCAATTAATAATACACCAATAGTGTAGAAGCAGGCAAACATGTCAAAGCAAATTAATGTTGTATAAAGTGCGTATCTTGAAAATAAATGAATAAGAGAAGGGTATTTTAAAGCATACTTTTGCTTTGATGTTTATAAAATAAATCTGCATCGTTTGGGCAAATATTTACTGATGTAGCCCATGTAGGTGTAGGTGTTCTCCGTAATTAGAAATGCGTGTTGCTAAAACAAGTGCTTTACATGCAAGAACATGGGAGGACGGGTGCACCGACAATTTTTTATGGTACCAATTAATTCTAATGACGTACATAAGCCCACAGTCCAAGGAATAAGGCAAAACCATTTCAAATCCTGCTAAATAAGCAAGAAAGTATATACATATATATACGAAATGATAACTGCCAGAAATACCTGGATCATTTTGTTTTCGTTATTCTTATTGTGGAGACATGCGCAGCTCTACCAATTGCAGTAGTTTTGGCATACTACTAAGAGCAGATAACAAGCGGGGCGGTGTACACAATTTTTTTCAATTTAAACGGACATGATTTTGCACCACTCTAAGATACCACTTCAACAGAGCGCTGGAAAACACATAATTTAGTTCCAATTACTTTAAAATAAACATACATTTATGAATTGGTTACATTTGATTTATTCTAAAAATATTTCAGTCAGCCGATCACACGCAGTTTGGGAACTCTAAAACCAACGGTTGTCTGATAGTATAAGCGCAGTGTCTCTTTAATGAAGGGCCTATTTGAATATGGAGAAAGCTAAACATGTAAGGTAAATCAAGGCTGCTTAATTACCAGAACCACTCATTCGAATCACATGTACTTCTAAAGGCATCTATGATATTATCCTTGTATTTCCTTTAAAACTTTGGGTAAGGTGTTCATTGCAAAGGCGGCTGGGGCATTCAGTAAAATTCTAATATATAGGATTGCTTCCGGCGTTTCAAATGTATTCCTCTGTTATGCGTCTTTGTGATCGTATGCGTTAATGCACTACATATGTTAGTTAGTGAAAGAGGCCTATGCCCGCTTGCCTCCGCCGTATAAAAATGCGTTTATATATATATATATGCATATATATATATATATATATATATATATAAACGTTCCTGAGTCTAGACTACCGCAAAGTAACCGCATTTAAGATGAGCAAACCATACTAAGCCATTTTCCATCTGCCTGTAAAAACCGCCAACGTATTATCCATACGTCTCTGTTCTATGGAGCTGATGTATTAGCATAAGAGTTGGGTTCAAAATGAAATTGAACTTTTAAAATAGCCTGGCAACCAGCAGATGGAGCGCGCTGTGACTACAAAGCGCAGGCGGAGGCTTGCTTAAACAAAAGCTGCCGTTTGACACATTACAATCTGACTGTTGATTGGGGAGCTACAGCTGCTGTGAGAACGTGTATAAGTAGTTGGTCGGAGTGGTAACCAAGAGAAATAAAAGCGCACAAAGCACAAAGAGTGTGTGTGAAATTAAGCTACAAACGTGCCAAAACATTTACAGATATCTTTCAATTGCTTACCGAAGTATACAGGGAGCACTTTATGGTTCGAACGCAGTAGTCTGAGTGGTTTACTTGTTTTAAACACGGCGGAATTTGAGTCGATGATGATTCCGAAGACTGCTCGAACTTCCTCATCAACAGACGTTGATTAGTTAGACAGAATTCGACCGGTGATCCATGAAACCCGCCTTTTAACTGTTAAGAAGCTGATGACAAAATTTGCGTAAGGTTATATACATACCATCAAATTTTTGCACGTTTATGGAATGCTGTGAGCATGAAAGATGCCTGAAATGTGGGAAAACTAGTCTTTGATTTTCTATCATGAAATGCGCCGCCTCACGCATAGCTCCGTGTCCTAAGCTACCTAGTAAAACATCACACTGCATTCTTGCCCATCGACCGTATATTCCGGATATAACCCCAGCAGATATTTTCCGGTTCCATAACTTAAAAATACCTTGAAAGCCTTCCTTTCCAAATCAAAGAAGCGATTCATGACAATGCAACAAGAGATTTGCACCGCATCCCTGAAAGTGGCTTCCAGAAAACTTTCTAAAATAACATATCGGTTTTGAACAGTGTATTTCTAGTAAAGGGAAATCGTTGAAGGTGAATTACTTAAAATGTTGTACAATAGACAATATATGTTACAGAAAACGTTCCGTTTCTTTTAACAATTTTTTTACTCCTCTTCACCAATTCTGAAAATAACAAACTATACCTTGCTGCTTTTGTACTTGTTTGAATGATATTAGAAGAGTATGTACACAAATTGACTGATAGTCGACTGCAGTTGACACTTTTCATCAGGGGGTGCAGCGATGTTGAGCAAACAGGGAAGGATATCTTACTGTTCCGCATGAACCAACAACCATTTTTACCAGACCCATTAAACGTCTCTCCCTTGGCTGAATGAATTGCAGTCGCTCTCTGAATAATATATGACTGTCTGAAACCTCTTATGACCCTCGCTTGGAAATCGGAGCACTCGTCAATGCACTCTGTCTAACTAGCCCATCTATCACAAAAAGCGAAGGACTGCGTACTGCTGATATATATGTTATAAAGAGCAAAATTTTGAACACCCAAAGTAGCTGTGATACTAATAGGAACAGACCTACTTTTGACTGTTTTCTGGACTTACTCAACATTAACGCTGTAAATATAAATAAAAAGACTTCAAGCAACTTACATGTACTATCATCCGAAGTTATAATTTATACCAACTTTTTTATATAAAAACAAAAATTATCTCATTATTATCTTCAGCAAGAGTTTGAACCGGACTTAGGGATAATAAATAGATTACTAATATTGCTACATTACCTGTTTAAGTTCCCTGTTTCTCTGAAACTTAAACACTCATAAATACAACCCTATGTACTTTTCAGATAATATATACAATAAAAGCGCCTGCAAACTATAACATATTACGTGACTTTGAATTTTCAACCAATGCGAATATCTGTTACAGGATATCATTTGCAATACAGAATTCATAATGACGGTAATAACGAGAAGCGGCTAATACTTCGATGCGTGATATATCAAATTTAACCTTGGAACTTGCTTTTCTGCCCTCCCGAAAATTTTGCATTCAGCTAGTAGCACACCAATTAAAGTATGCACCATTCTGTACGTCTCGTCTGTCAACGTGACCGTGAGCAGAAGATGTAATTTGGTATAATGTCGATATTAACTTTGAAGTTTAAGAAACTCATGGTAAATTTGACCATTTCATGGCGCCTCAATTAAGATCTTCAATAGTTTATTTGCTAGGTCTCAGAGAATTTGTTGCTATACAGCAAACTACTTGCTCAACATGGTGCAGATTTCGAGAAATTACAAATTGCACACCGTTCCCTCACCTAGTAAATCCAGCCTCATTGGCTCAAAATATAAAATGGTCGCGATGGTTAACCCATGAAAAGGAAGTAGTGTTAATGATCAGAATCTGGTTTTAATAAAAATGACATAACAATGAATTTTTCACAGCACGTTGGCAAAACTGGCTAACGTCATCGCACCTATACAGTGGCTAAGCAGAAGCCGATATCAGCTCACGAAAAAAACTTCTAAGTGTACGTAGCAACATCACGCAGGAAGCTGCGTCAATACATTTGATTTAATGCGCACACTCTGTACCCCAAACGTTGTCGGGTTGCGTGAATGGACACTATCAGTATACACATGCCAACCATGAAACGGTAGAGAAAATAATAACGCTAATGACGTCAATGCTTTGATCCGATTAAAAATAGTTTCAGAAAGCCAGTATAAACTGAGGCGTATATTCACTCCACTTAATACACTGTCGAGAAATTGGATCGTATGAATAATAAGATTTACCGAATAATCCTACAATGAAGAAAAATAGACGGAGGGTGCCAAAAAATCTAACAATGAAACAAATCAATCTGATGAAATATTAACTTTATATAAACTTGTTATATACTCCCAAAGTCTAAAGTTTCGTCTGCTCAGTCTCCTTTGCTTTGAATTCTGACACGCTAATGCGAAGTTTTCGGCCGTTGTTCAGAAGACGTAACGCAGTTTGTTCATTCTGTTAAAAGCCACATTGACTTTCCATATCGTATCGGTAAAACTTAATCTTTCCGGACTCTTTCCTCTTCTTATTCCGAGCTTTGCTTTCATTAATTCTTCAGTTAGACTGCCACCTCCCGTTGCGTGACACTAACCTACTCTAATATGCCCCGTCTTTTTCAATTTGAATACATCCAGACTACAATTTACCTTCTAGGTTCTGCAGAAACAAAGCATTGTCTCCCTAACCTCTAGAGCCTACCAAATTGTTCACAATTTATTAATATTGCCGATTCCTCTTCGATATTTCTCATCAGGCTTATACATAGATAAAAATGGTTGAAATCAGGCTAGTCTAAAACGGCGTCTATGATTGGTCAAGTCCCAACAGGCTGCTTTGGTCTTCGATCCCTTGCATTCGGTTATAAGAACTAAGCTCACACTTATACACACATATTCGCAATACTACACACCACGGCTTGGCTGTTCGATGGGATGAAAAGTTCAATTTCGGAGGTCGAGGTGAACGGCGAGTCACAGTAAAACTATGACCGATGTAAATTGGGCGTTTGAACTAGCATTCTCGGCTTGCATAATTCCGGTTGCATCAGCCGGATGGAAATAGCCTCGGCCTTCATGAGTAGACGCCTTTTAACTCATTTTAGTAGAGTTTCGGCAAACGTATAATACTTAAAAGCCTCTGTCCTCACGACGGTGCCCGCTCTGGACTAAATGCTCCCAAACAGCACTGTTGGCCTTTTGACCGCGTAATTCTGTGACTCTGCTGAACAAAGTCCTTCTATCTGTTTAGCCAAGCGTCTGGTCGTGTGTCCTAGGTATCATTTACCACAGGTACACGTAAAATGATGCGGGATAAATATTCGGACTGCACCGGGAGTCCATCCTTAAGACGCTGGGTAATAAACGTTGCAGATTCAGGAAAATCGTGCGGATAAGCAGCAGGGAAAATCTTGGCCAATGTATTTTGGAATCGACTGTTAAGTAACTCAAAGGAAACACTTCCTTTAAAAGGAATAATAAGACAAAAGTCCCTTCTTGACACAGTCACATGTTCCATTTGGGTTACTGAAGAGAATCCACCAAAATGCATTGGCCAACTCTTTCCCTGATGCCTATCCGCAGGTTATTCTTGAAACTGCGCCGTTTATAACCCAGCGTCTCAAGCAGTGAATCCCGGTCCAGTCCGAATCTTTATCATATATCATTTTACTTGCACAGTGGCTGTAAAGATATATACATTTGCCGAAACACTACAAAAAGAAAATAAAAAGCGTCTACTCATGAGGGCCGACGCTATTTCCATCCGGCTGATGCAACCGGAATTATGCAAGCCGAGAATACTAGTTCAAACGCTCAATTTACACCGGCCATAGTTTTACTGTGACTCGCCGTTCACCTCGACCTCCGAAATTAAACTTTTCATCCCATCGAAAAGCCAAACCGTGGTGGATAGAAATTGGGTGTTGCCCACCAAAGAACACTGCACAACCACGACGCGTTTCGATGTAATTACATCCCATCAGGTGGAGACAGCAGGCCTCGATCCCGCTACCATTGGAATAGTAGCCCACACCATACCCCTTTGGATGCCGGGTCACGGTGGGCAACCCGTTTTGTCACAACGGTAATGACTAATTTGAGGGTCAAGTTTGGACTACACGTTGTGTGATTGGATGGCGACGCGCAATCTCAGTATAGTGGAGTGTGGTTCACATTGAAGTGAGCCTTACTCACGGCGATCACTGGGACCGTAGTCAAAGCAGATAGAAATAGGGTGTTGCCCACCAGAAAACAATGCACAACCACGACGCGTATCGAAGTAATTTCATCTCATCAGGTGAAGACAGCAGGCCCCGATCCCGCTACCATTGGAATAGTAGCCCACACCACTACCCCTTTGGCTACTGGGTCACAGTGGGCAACCCTATTTGTCACAACGGTAATGACTAATTGGAGGGTCAAGTTGGACTACACGTTGTGTGTTGTATTGTGAACATGTGTGTATAAGTGTGAGCTTAGCTCTTATAACCGAATGCAAGGGATCGAATACCAAAGCAGCCTGTTGGGACTTGACCAATCATAGACTTGCCATTTTATTCTACCAATATTATAACAATCTATATATGTGTGATACTCATGAGGAATATCGAAAAGAATGTCTTCGCTGATGTATGTTTCTCTTTCTATGGGCATATTTCACGAATATCTATTTCAATTTCCAACCTGTGCATTTCTTGACCCACTCTATTTGTTTTCCAAAATTACCTGTAAGACAAATCTTATTCTTTCAACTAATTCAATTTCTTTTGATCCGTCTCCTTGTATCTGACTTCATTCAGAGTACTGCGACAAAGCGGCTATTATTCGCAAGCCTGAACGCTATTTACTTCTTAACAAGTGAGCTCCGTTGACTTCGCAACACCTTATCCGTAAACCTATTTCCATCCCTACCTTGTCATTCCCTTGCTTCGGTCTCTGTTTTCAATCACCTTCATTCGGACAAGCAACTCGGAGTGTCTTGCTGTAACCTTGTCTCATCTGCCCACTCTGCTCCTATCCGACCGCCTCCAGAATACCGAGCTGCAAAAGGTTTACACTAGGCGAACTCAATTCTATGATTCTATTACCTCGACAGCCTGCTGGACTTGCTCACCCATTATTAATATAGCCTCTGCCCTCTTTTACCTTTAGGTTTCTGCTGACCCTCTCAATTTTCTTCCCATTTTAATTGTATGACTCAATTTTCCAACCAATCAATTGTCTTCTGACCGATCTCTCTTCCTTCGGTATGCTTGCCGGAATTAATCGCCCGGAAATAATATACCCACTTTGATATTTAACCTGTATATTTCCGAAGACCCTCCCCATTTTTGTTCTCACCAGAATTGTAAGACCCAATCTCCGTGTGCCCACTTATCTAGTATTATCTAAACGGTATTGCGTCCTACTTCCTCAGTCCTCAGGGCCATTTTTGATAATGGTATGGCACCGCTTTACGCTCTCTTCCAATTAGGTTGAGATCCATGTTGGTTTTCTTTTCCCCTTATTCAAATAGACTTCTTCATCCAGAACTTGGCCCTACTTGTTATTGTTCTTTCTTTTTGTTCTTACGTCTATCGTACGCTTTAATTCATTGTGCCCTTAATAAATTATGCTTTTACGTATGGCGTTCACCTCTCCGACAAGGCTCCTGCTTTTTCGGGGTACCCGGATCATCGCTAAGTGTTACATGGCTATCAGTTATATTAGTATGCTCACCTTACCTATCTTAATACACAGCTGCACTTTACCTCATGCTCGCATTTACCTTACATCCTGGATGTTGCTGCCTGAGTGTATTTCTTCCCTTATCCATCTAACCGTACCCGGGCTAACGACGCCCAATGCAAGGCAGTTCTGGTCCCATGTGACGCTTTTCTCTAGATGCTGACGGTTTTCAGACTAGGGATTTATGCGCGCTTTGGCGTCATTGTTCGCACTAACTACGTCTGTTAAAATGCATCCGTTTCTCGTTGATTCTCTTCATTTCGATTTCATCTTGGAACGCTGCCTCATGAACTGTAGGCTCCCCGCTTTCTGTCGCAATCAATTTGCTTTAGTTTGGACGGCTGTCATCAGCATCAGCATATCTGTTTCACGCCAACAACCGTAGTAATCGTTCAGCTTTGTAAACACGCTACGTTATATCGGTCTTTTGGTTCTGCGCGTACAGAATTCACTTCCTACGTAGTAGTTGCAAGCTGAGCCACACCAGAGCGGTGAGGTAAAAACGCACTTGCAAATCATGTATACTAAACAATTGCATATACTTCATAGTATCATATAGCTAGGCACGGTTGCATGCCACCAGTCTTTCCATAATGCCTTTTGATGCATTGTTGTTTCTTTGTGTAGCTGCCTCTTGTTTAGTGCCCGTTTCTCCCGAGATTTCAACACATACATCGGCGACGCAAGAACGTTCATCTAATGAGACTGGCTGACCCATTCTTAATAGCCAACTGGCCTGAACACTTAATCCTATCTCTCGGAAACGAAGGGCAATCTCTCACTCAGTAGAACCCACTCATAGCTTCAAATGGAGTTCTTTACGTCATTCTGGAGAATCCAATGTTACAAGGTCTAAATATATTTGTTTAGTTCGCCTCCTATTCACAGGATCCCCATTTACTTACTTGAAATAATATATTTACATGGATCCCTGTTCCACAACAGATGACAGCTTATTATATGGCGATCACGTTCACTGTCACAAATAGCTTTGCTTATTTTCACTGGCGTTGGATCAAATGGTTTTGATGCCTTTCATTTCCGAAAGAACATTCTGATTCTCCATTAAACTGGAGTTTCTTCGATGGTATTTCATGGGCAGTTTTGCTGCTTCTTAATGGTGCTCGAACAAATGATTTTCTCGATGGCATTTCATGGAGTTTGCACTTTACCATGGATACAATTACACCTAATTATTACTTACATTTGAAGGAATTCTGATCCTATTTTGAGGAATATGATTTTCGTAACAATCCCACATTTGACTAAGTAATGGCATTTTCGCCTTATATGGACATAGTGAACCACAAGGATTAAATGCACTCAGCACACGCATGACAAATCCAGCGTGGATAGATGAACGTGGTCCGTACAACCTGGACAATTAAACCACAAAAGAAAAAAGTCAGCCTCCATTAACTCGACATTTTTACTCACCTGCACCATTCATCACTCGATTCTACGACGGTTTTGTATCTTCGACCGGTTTCAACGACTACTGGCGTAGCATGACAAAGCCAATCATTCAACAAGCGAAGACATTTGGCCGTCAGGCGACTGCGAATAACCGGGTGCAAAGTCCGTCTGTAGGATTTATCGCCAGCATGCAATGGCAATGTGCCAGGACGTGGTGGATTTGTGTCTGGCGAGCGTTCTCACTATAAGAAGCCACAAACGTCCGCTTAGCAAAACACTGCGATGTGGCGGATGTGACTCGCCGGCATAACATTTTACACTGGCGCATTCATCAGACTTCTACACGCAACATGTACAACAGATTTCACTACGGAGATTGCTTTTATAGAGCACCAAAACTTCCGAGTTTTTAATGGAAAGCGGTTGCATCGAAATCTTACGTTGCCTCCTGTGCTCATAGATTATCACGCGGTGAAATCACGCCGAACATGAAATTAAACACAACAGTTATAAATTCTGTTTCCACGC
Source organism: Dicrocoelium dendriticum (assembly GCA_944474145.2). Lineage (NCBI taxonomy): Eukaryota > Metazoa > Platyhelminthes > Trematoda > Plagiorchiida > Dicrocoeliidae > Dicrocoelium > Dicrocoelium dendriticum. The sequence goes on from OX104063.1 coordinate 43,936,522, forward strand.
CCCAACGCCATCATGTTCCTGGGTTGGACTTTAACGTGACAAAATGCTCACACTTATGAACTACGGATAATTTGGTTTTACATTTCATTGAAAATAAATGTTTACTATTCCAAAGCAACTATGCTTGTCTATATAGTTGATTTTGCCTTCACCAGTGTCTCGTTTCATCGGGAATATAAATTTGTTTATTAATTTCTGCAACATATTCCTGAATACAGAATAGGTTTTTGCAGCAAATTTAGTGTTGGCCACTATTCGCTTTTCTCGCTAATACTGCAGTGAATAATGCAGGGCTTTTGTATAGAAAATCACCTGCAAATGAACAATAGCAAATGTCATGCTTCCATCCAAACGGCTTGTCGTGAAAGTCTAAATATGGACGCACGTTGTGGTGCAAAATCTCCTACAAATTTATAATGCACGCCGTAGCAAACTGCAAAAGGGTTTGGGCAGAATATGCCAATCTAGTTTGAGACACCACTTGGAATCCACGCCCAACTAAAGGAGATGCCGTCATAGGGAGGAGAAGACTCATCCAATCTGTAAAGCATTAGCTGTGAAAATACACTGGGCCTGCTCCGCAATATAGCATGCATGGACCGTATAAAAACGTTCAAAGTAAACATGCTGTAATTGCATATTGTATGCATATAATGCGCGACTCCGTGCGATAATTGAAATGTAAAAGAAATAGTAAATAAAAACAATGCAAAATATTGTGTAAATTTAAAGCATTTAGTTCCCTACAGAAATTTGTAATGCACGGTAAGAAGACGAAAACTGATAGATGCATGCATTTCGTATTGTCTCCTCAGTACCATTAACAATAACCGGTATGCAACTATATACTTAAATATCTGTGTGACCGAATAAGCATGGGGTGCAAAATGAATGACGGAAGTTTCACCCCTATGTCCACGGCAGTCTTAAGCTGATAAATAATTGCTTTTGAACACACAGGGCCGGCTTCATCCGGCTTGTCGCAACGGCCTCGGCGAAACGGAGGAAGCGGGGAGTAGGGTGACGTAACACAAGTGTGAACGCTGATCCAAGCTCTATCCGGTGACGCGTAGTCAGTAGGTGTTTACCTATTGAGGAAGCTGGCGGCTTGCGCAAGCACGGAACTTCAGTGGGACAGGGATGCTGGTCAATTTCACGTTGAACCCACCTTGGCACATGTTCCTTTATTCGGGAAGTCAAAGACCGATTGGTTCTGACTACGTATTTCTCTCCTCAGTCGCAAACTAATTGGTATATGCAGTGTGAGTTGGCCTCTATCGGTTGAGCTTCCTTCGTTGGAGGCACCGGCAAGTTACAGGTTCTATTGATGACCACAACCTGAGCAGCACAGTAAATTCTCTGCGTTGCAGAGATTAGACGTTTCGTGGTTTTCATTACAGTAAAGTCACCTTTGAAAGGCAACTCGATATAGATCTTTTTCTTGGCTGCCGTATGCACCAAGTCTTTTGGGTCTCGCTGTTGACTGTGCTTCTCTATAAATCTACGTGGATAACCATTTGCAATGAGTGTTGTTGTAATTAACTTTAGCTCGTCGGCTAGACAATCAGCCGAGCAAAATCGTCTAGTACGAGTAACTAAAGTTTTCACAAGTGTCCGCTTGTACCGCACTGGTGTGAAACTGGTGAAGTGCAGGTATTGGCCGGACCAGGTTGCTTTCCTGTAGATAGACCTTTTAATGAGCCCATCATCCCTGCGACTGACGAGGATGTCTAAGAATGGCAGACAGTTGTTTTGTTCCACTTCGCAGGTGACCCGTAACTTGGTATGTGCCATGTTGAGTCGCTGCACAAACTGGACAATCTGCTGCTCCGATGAACAAAAGGCTAATATGTCATCTACATAACGCTTATAATATGGTAACTGGGCTATTTCTGCGGATATGCCTCTTTCTATCATCAGCATGAAGAAATCGGCAAGCACAAGGCCTAGTGGCCTACCCATTGCCACACCATCCATTTGACAATATGGGATGTTCTGAAAGTGGAAGCCAAAGTTTGCTGTACACAGAAGTAAAGATTCCTTTAGAAATTCGACTGGAATTGGTAACGAATAACTAGATTGTTCAACTAGCTCACATATGTAATCAACAGTTTGCTGTAGTGGAACGTTGGTGAATAGAGATTCAACATCCAAGGAACACATGACCTTATCGGAGAGGTTGATGTCTTCTAAATCATCAATAAGTTGAAACGGATCTTTAAGACATTATGGATTGGACATTTGTCTCAGAGGCGACATTATCTTCAATAGCCAGCGAGCCAATTTATGCTGCGGCGCATTTGCCATTGATAGAATCGGCCTAAGTGGTACTCCACTATGTTGTGTCTTCGGTGACCCATATAACTGTGGAGATGTGCTGCCACATGGCTTCAAACAATTATAGGTGTCACTATCAATCACGCGATGAAGGAGAAGCATTTCGAAATGGGCAGAAATGCTAGTTTCAACGTCGGCTACGTTCTCCATCTTATTAAGTCGTTCGAATTTGCTCGCGTCGTTGAGTATGTTACTCATTTTCTGAGCGTACTCGGCGTTATTCATGACCACAACTCCGGAGCCCTTATCCGGTTTCATCACAACTACGTTCTTAGTACGAAGTTCACGCAGCGCCTGAAGGTGTCGGCCTGTAATTGCACATTTTTCAGTCACTTGCACAGTCTTAACTTCATGGGCAATGTCGGTCAATTTGTTTCTAAACCAAACAACACTCTCAGGACTGGATGGTTGAAGCTCCTTAAATTGATCAACAAAGTTCTCAAACTGAGCTTCTATAAACAACCCATTCAGTCTTCTAGGAGGAATTTTGTAATCAAGCCCAACTCCATATAATCTTAAAGATTCTTTTCAACTTATCGATGATTTAGAATATATCCACCTCCTGATATAGTCATGTATTGGTTTGATTTGGATCTCTATTCACCAGCGTTCCACTACAGCAAACTGTTGATTACATATGTGAGCTAGTTGAACAATCTAGTTATTCGTTACCAATTCCAGTCGAATTTCTAAAGGAATCTTTACTTCTGTGTACAGCAAACTTTGGCTTCCACTTTCAGAACATCCCATATTGTCAAATGGATGGTGTGGCAATGGGTAGGCCACTAGGCCTTGTGCTTGCCGATTTCTTCATGCTGATGATAGAAAGAGGCATATCCGCAGAAATAGCCCAGTTACCATATTATAAGCGTTATGTAGATGACATATTAGCCTTTTGTTCATCGGAGCAGCAGATTGTCCAGTTTGTGCAGCGACTCAACATGGCACATACCAAGTTACGGGTCACCTGCGAAGTGGAACAAAACAACTGTCTGCCATTCTTAGACATCCTCGTCAGTCGCAGGGATGATGGGCTCATTAAAAGGTCTATCTACAGGAAAGCAACCTGGTCCGGCCAATACCTGCACTTCACCAGTTTCACACCAGTGCGGTACAAGCGGACACTTGTGAAAACTTTAGTTACTCGTACTAGACGATTTTGCTCGGCTGATTGTCTAGCCGACGAGCTAAAGTTAATTACAACAACACTCATTGCAAATGGTTATCCACGTAGATTTATAGAGAAGCACAGTCAACAGCGAGACCCAAAAGACTTGGTGCATACGGCAGCCAAGAAAAAGATCTATATCGAGTTGCCTTTCAAAGGTGACTTTACTGTAATGAAAACCACGAAACGTCTAATCTCTGCAACGCAGAGAATTTACTGTGCTGCTCAGGTTGTGGTCATCAATAGAACCTGTAACTTGCCGGTGCCTCCAACGAAGGAAGCTCAACCGATAGGGGCCAACTCACACTGCATATACAAATTCGTGTGCGACTGCGGAAACAATTACATAGTCAGAACCAATCGGTCTTTGACTTCCCGAATAAAGGAACATGTGCCAAGGTGGGTTCAACGTGAAATTGACCAGCATCCCTGTCCCACTGAAGTTCCGTGCTTGCGCAAGCCGCCAGCTTCCTCAATAGGTAAACACCTACTGACTACGCGTCACCGGATAGAGCTTGGATCAGCGTTCACACTTGTATTACGTCACCCTAATCCCCGCTTCCTCCGTTTCGCCGAGGCCGTTGCGACAAGCCGGATGAAGCCGGCCCTGTGTGTTCAAAAGCAATTATTTATCAGCTTAAGACTGCCGTGGACATAGGGGTGAAACTTCCGTCATTCATTTTGCACACCATGCTTACTCGGTCACACACATATTTAAGTATATAGTTGCATGCCGGTCATTTTGTAAATGCCTTGAAAATGGTATTCGTGTTCAATTTCAATTCCCAATTACACGTTTTTTTATTTTGACATTATACTTAAACCTAGAGACTTAAAAATTCTTCATCCTTCATATAATAATCCATATAACCAAAATGCATATCTTTTATGAGTATTTTTTCGCCATTTTCTACAACATACGAAACAACATACAACATAAAACTGTAAACTAACCGAAAACGGATTAATATCCTCGGTCTTCTGTTGGCTACAATAAGCATGCTGTTCATACGCAAGGACAGTAAACGTTTTATCAAATTTGAAGCAGTGAGCTATACGTAGCCTAACCAGATTGGAGCAGTGAACTGTGTGATGAACGGGTTCCTTTGACTGTTCACATTGTAAGTGCGGGTATACCCTAGCAAAACCGCGCTGGCCGCATTATGCGTGTGGTGATCCAGTACACGTTCCGCTAAAAGTATTTTTATGCGGCTTGTGTAGCTTTTCCTATTAGAATAATTAAATTGTTAAAACCAAAGTCGGTATCCACACAAAATTCATCATCAAGTTGTAGCCGTAACAACTGTGATTCGAAAAATTGCGTACCTGTGTTGCGAAGTAAGTTTTCCTCCTTTTACTTCGAATCCTTCTGCTAATTTATTTGACAGTGTTGTCACTTATGAAAAGCCACGTAAGACACACGTCTTTTCCTATCGTTTGCAATTTAGCGCCTCTCTGTTCAGTCCGCACAGTTATATTAATGCATGCTTGCAGAAGCTAATGTTACGAAATAGATATCTTAAGTTTACGCATTCCGATTAGAATATATTGGCGGTGCACTCTGTGTAACGTATGAATTGTTTTCTTTTCGTTCTACAAGCTACAAAGGGGCAAAATAGATGTATGACAAATCAGTCTGGCCATTATAAATTGTTCGCCGTATAATTCATTGACCTAGGAAAACATTAGTGGTACTGGTGCATATTATCAATATGCTAACATTTTTCAGTAAGTGGCCGCAGCAGCATTTCAGTTACACAAATGTGTTATCATGAGTTAAAATTACCACATACATTGATTTCATCAGATAATATTAAACACTCACAGCACGATACCACACAAGGAATTAAAATAAAAAACCAACATCACACATACATTACGTCGCGATGCTTACAAAACAAAGGGATGTGTTATCAGATAATAAATAACTTTCAACGACCAGTACATCATTTCGGCTCAGTCCAATAAAACACCTGCATATTTTGCCGCGTTTATAAAGAACGATTTCCAGGATATGTTGCTTGATTGGACGCTGTAGTGTGCACAATCCCAAGAACAGTTTCTAGCCATATGCTCATGATTCGCTAAAGAGAGATGTCCTAATGTTGGCTTTTGCACATACCTTAGTGAAGGTCACCGCTGACACAATGTGGTTATTGGGTGTTAAAAAACAAATTTTAGCCCAATTAAGAGTTACTGAAGACGTTTTTGCAGATTCCACATATGGAGAACTCAAATACACCAATTTACATGCTGTGCATTTTAAAATTGTCATCTATACAGTTTTGTGTTGTATATAATGCAAGCGGACTAAGCTTTTATGCGTAATTATATTATGATTTCTCTTTTGTTGCTAGACTCTAACTTCAAGGCAAGTATGCCTATGAAGATGTGCTGAGCAATACCATGGGAGGTTCAAAGAAGTTGTGGGACAGGAACCACAAACAGCCAGTTCTCCAACAGACACTAGCAGCTGGTACTCAGACAGAAACGCCTAGCACGCTTAAGGGTTGTGCGTAGGTAACTTAACCCGGATTTGAAGTGTTATATTCATGAAAATCACATTTGTGGTGCTTCTTCCATGCCATCTGCTAGCTCCACCGCACTACATACAGCTAAGCGGAAAGCAAATAAAATAATCTCCCATGGCGTCACATCACAGAATAAAACTCGCCACTGGTAAAGGTGACCGCTTTTCGGGAACGCTTTAAGTGCATCATCACAAACCTAACTGTTCCAACTGGTCTGTATCCCTTCGGTCACTTATTGCGTGTAAACTGGGTGAAAAGAAAACCCACACTCCTTCGACCAGTCTGGTGACGAGTGGAACCAACTGACACGTGCTTTAGGACAAATAATTGGATGTGTCCGTAACAGCACGAATAACCTAATCCATCTGTGACACATCAACCCTTCACAAATATAGCCAAAAACCGTTGCGTCGTCGCCTTAAAATGATTGACAGGCTTCACACGTTGCTGTTGCCCTACAACCTGTACGAGTAACGACTCAGACCGAGAGCAATGACTGGGCTCTTGGAACAGGCAACGGCAAGTTCCACTGTGGTGTTTAGCAGATGACAGATTCACAGAAGTTAAAACCTCTTTTGGACGGGAACGCTGCTGTAGCTGTGGATATTCCCGTTATTTGAATGCTAGCATTATATCAACGAATAGGACAAAATTGGAGCCGGCTGTAATTAAATTGTTACGTATCTGATTTGCTCTTAGCTACAGCCAACTTGATAAAATCAAGGAAAACTACTCTGTTACAGATTAAGTTCCACTCAAATGATCGCTTAACGTAGCCTTATTTTCTACATCATTCGTGGACAAAATATGCAGAGCAGAAGATTTAGGGACGTAAGACCTGTGAACAAATCTGTTCTAGAACCAAAGAGAAGAGACCGGAAATCCTAGCTGTTGTCAAAAAATATGTATGCGTTCTCAGGCATCCTTGTGCTAGAATCGATAACTCACTAAGTAAGTGTAAACTTTTTAGCCAGAATAAAAAGGATTTTTAAAATGATTTTACTTTTTGACAACCACAAATTTTTCCGAACCGAAGGAAGTATACTTAGACAATTGCTTTAGCAGCGTTTTGATTGCAGTGTGGTATAAGTTGCAAAAGTTTCACACATTTGGTTTGTGATCTCAGGGTTAGCGCTACTAAAATTAACGCATTATTGATCAAACATTTTGCCCACATTTAGACATTTGAAATTGGAATTTCAATCGCTTATTCTTCAAAATTACCCTGTGGTCTGGAGGCTGCACAATACTATTGTACCGGATTAGCGTGGCGCGGTATATAGGCGCATAATAAAGAGTATTTAGTGTTCGTTTTTCCGCACTGAGGTAACCAAATTTGAATGGACGCCAATTCCCTATATACAAACTTTTGTTCAGATTCCGGGATTTATAAACGAAGAGAGGAAGAAAATGAATGAAACGGTACAAACAAGCAACAAACTTTGCGTAACTCTGTCACGCCAAAAGTTCAATAAATCGGACTGAGGCTTCTGAAGGCAGAGCATTCCAGCGTACTATGGAAAGCTGAAGTTAGTTGCTGAGTTAAGCCATTATTTGCATATGATAGGTGTTTCACATTGTGATAAGATTGGGTGATAACTTAAATCTTTCAAGATTATTCCTTCGGACTTCAAAAACTTAGTTTGTTATCTGAATGACTAAATCTATCGGCTGTGCGATCTTACGATATTTGTGACAAAACGGGATATCAATGGTTTTTCTGCCTTGGAAAACAATTGTATCCGCCGAAAATCAGTCCAAAGAAACCGGTTGAGAAACTTAAATGCAGTCAGATGTGGATGTGGCAGTATACGCAAAGTTAAATTCTAAGTGTTTAAAACATAATATATAAGCGGTTAATCACTGCTTTTAACTTATAATCGTTGCGTGTCGATTGCCGAAGCCTTTGGAGGGGAGCTCAGTACTAACGCATACAGGACGAGCACACTAATATTTTCTTATTAACCTTATTTGGTTATAGCCCAACAGATCCCGTTGACTATATATATTAATGTGAACACTTTAACGTTATTGGAGCAAGCCAGTTCGAATGCAAGCTCAGCCGAATGGCAGTTTCACTTGTAAAATGATCTTGTCAGTTGGAGAGTTACAAGATGCAAGATAAATCAATGTACTCGACTAATTTTGCAAACTGATATGCAACGAAATCTTTAGATATGGAAACTTCCCAGGGCCAAATTGTCAAGTGAGCCCAGTTAAAATATATTAACGTTTTATTATGTAACAAAGAGTTTTTCGACATTCGATAACACGAGGCCGATGCTTACACGCATTCTATGCTATAGCTCTTGGATGGCGCGCATCCTTAAAGTCGATTTTCAACATTTATATTCAGAAAGGACTTAGTCGCAATTTCGAGTAATGGCTACCAGAAACGTATCACATTTTAACCATAGCATGCTTTTTAGAATATTTTACGATTTCATAACTGTCTGTCCAATTGAGTGCACAGAGCGTAAGCGTGCAAGTATTCGCTAGGGAAATGAAATAAATACCCGGTTGCAGTGAAAAGGTCATAAATTACTGTCATAAAATATGCATCCTGTATTTACCAAAGGTTATTTTTAGAACTCACCGAGTGTCAAGGTGCTTTCAGCAGCAGGATAAGAACGCCAGCCTTCTTAATCACTCGGAGTAGGTTTGCTTGAAACTGCTTGAAGAAGAAGGAAGTGGTTGTGAAGATGTTTGCTTGTTGCACACCATGTACCAGATTACTTATCTAACCGAGTTCGCTGATAAGCCATTTCTGAGTAGTGTCCATGTAGATGACGAATGACCTGAAGTTAGTGCAGCGTTGCGTGGATATCATAAGTGAACATTAGTTTTTATATCAGTTCAATCCTACCAACCCATCAGTGGCCGCTTCTCATATTGCGCTTAAGAAAACGTTTAGGAATAACTGGCCTCTTTGTTGTGCGCTACTCAATAATGATCGACACACAAGGAGAAGATTAACACATTTCCGCTGGTTGTGTCAGCGGGAAACTGAATTCACATAGCTTCGGTATAAGTTTTACTTGCTGAACCTGTGCTGATTATATGGACGTTTGAACTTGTATCGCTGTTGCGGTGATTGAATAACGGAGTTATAACGGATATACACGTAAGCCCTGAGATGCAAGAAATGCTGAGGAATTCAAATTGCTAAGTGCCTTCAAAGCTAACAGCATATTTGACAACTAAGCTTCAAGCTGAATTATATTTTTTACAGCAACCAAGCCGGTCATCTGTCATCAAATCGAGACGATGTTCCTTCAAATAGCCTGCAAGTCGAGTTCTTTAGCCATACAATAAAGGCGTGTTTTATGGGTTAAATCCACAGCAGCCTCGAAATTCCACGCGGTAGCACGTTAAAGGCTGAAATGTGCAGCAAACAAGGAAACATGCATGTGTGCATACATAAGCAGACAAACCCCAATTATCTTCGGTCTAAAATAAAGCAAAATATCCCTAAATCGGTTAAATTTGCAGTGAATCATCAACTAGTTGTGTGCCTTTGATTAAGGCCAGGTAAAAGGACGACCCGAACCACTCAGTGGTGACTAGTTGAACTTCTGTGCCCACTTCTCTCATTGCGTATAGCTTTCCTTTAGGAAAGAATACTGATCCCTTCTAGCGAAGTAGTGCGTAAAAACGTATATTGATCACAGAATAACTGAAAACCACAGAACCAATCCTGTATCCCCCAAATCGACAAGAATTGTGTCCTTTTCATACTAAATGAAACAGATCCTGTTGGCACTCCATACATGGACTGTAGCTTAGACATGAGCTTTTATGTTTTGTTTTATGAAATTTGGTTTCTTAACATCTGAACATCATTTAGTTATAGCTACGCAAGTTATCGACATTGGATACCTAGGGAATAGTTGTTTTAATACCAGTTTGTGGGCTCAGCAGTTGAATTTGCACGCCTAATATTGTTGGAATTTTCTATATAATGACTAACGCAATTTATCAGCTTTGAAATGTTTTCCGGCTTTGCGGCTGTGGTGTCGAGTTTCTTCACATTAAAAATAGATTTTGTGCTTGATGCCGTTTGCAATGTGTGGCATAACCACTGATAATCGGTGAAACGGCAGGACCCTAAGGTTCAGAGTGCACAGTCGCGATTTCACAATATCGAGTTCAGTGGAATTACAGCTGTGCTTATGTGCCTAGGTTCTTTATGCAACAGTTGTTCAAAGGTTGGCGATCTTACACGAGGTGATCTTACCGAGGTTGTCTAAACTGCTATATGTTCAAGCTCACTTAAGCGTTTTTCCGATGTTATACACCGTGTTGGCATTGTTTCTGTACTTGGAACTCGATTGCCTAGTGTGGTCTACTGTAGTATGTTTTGGACATGATTCGAATTGTTAGATTCCGATGATTTGCTACAGTTGATCTCAATCCCCATGTGCAGGTACATTTTACAATAGAAGATGTCTAAACTCCAGACGTGAAGCAAACCTATGGTTCTTACGCATCCGTGCAGTGGTACTCAACGCAGTAACAAGGAACGGCTGACTAGAAATCCGCCCGTCACCAGCACATGGTACTTAACCTAAGGAATCTCGACAGTCCCAAGTAGAAATGAAACATGGCGCAAGAATCACTGTCATCACCGCGTTATTACAGATACAATACTATGCTGATTACAGCAACAAGCATTAGCTCATTCACTTAGGCACGCTGTTGACTACCACGAACTGAAAAAACTAGCTAAGCAAACAATTTTCAATCTATAAACCTTGTGCAAATAGAATACTAGTATTCGTATGCCAAAAGGATTTCATGGACAAATGTTTATGTTGCAAGAATTATACAGCATTTTTGACTTCCTGCAGGACACTTGGAAGCAATGCCTGTATTGTGCAGCGGAAAACATTATTTCTATTATACACTGTCCAAATATATGCCGGTAAAGCCACTTCACAGATATTCACATAGTCAGAAAGGTTTCGGGAATCACTGTTGGCGCAATGTTGATTGATTCCACTCCTGAATTTATTTCTTATGCACGCGTATTACCAGCAACTGTATGCGCATGTTGTTGCCATAACAGAACAGTGTCAACTTGAAAAAGAAATATATGAATGCGCAGGAATATCTAACAACTGAAATGTCTTGGTATCGAAACACTGAATGAGTAATAAACTCGAATTCAGAAAACCATTTTAATAAGAATTTCGGTTGAAATCAATGTAAGTCGTATGTTACGTTTGGCGGAGCTAACCCCATTGATTGAAATAAACAAATGTTATACATACTTTCTTACTGATGGCCGAAATTTTTAGACAGCCGCACTTTTTCAGCTTGGTCATAAAATGAATACTAGATGTCTATTTTTAAAAAGACTTCAATCATACATTTAGTTACCTCACGTAATTGATCTTTGATTGTGTTGACTTTCCACAATACATGTAGCCTGCTAGCAAGCATACGTGATTGGTTTAGTTTTCTAGTAATTTAAACCAAAAAAACCCGATTACAAGCCTAGCTTGCGATGACAGAGACACAAAATATTATGTTTTTCACGGTCTTTCTGGATAACATGATATCGCACTGGGACTTCAGACAATTACTTGCTCATAGTTATACCGGAAATCCAGTCAGCAGGAAGTCGTGCATCACGTGAAATCCGTAAAGTGAGTTAGATTGATTTCGTGAAAATTTTTTCCACAGCTTCAGCTGCATGGTTTATTTATTATAGCTGTGTGTAGTGTTACAACAACAGCCTAAGCTTTATGCTTAATAGTTAGAATAACACATAATATTTATTAATGGAACAAGTTGATTGTGTAGATAGGCCTCTTTACTTGGAATTTTGCTCATGGTCGTCATGTATTTGTTGCATTTTCTGCTGTATGCACGTTTACCTGTTCCTAATAACTTTTCTTCTTCCTATATAACCTTGGCAAACCTAATGTTAAAGTATGTTCATGACATTTCCTCGTTACTAATTCGGGTTTAATACTCCAGCTCGACTGCCCGCCGGCGCCGAAGAAGCTCCATACTAAGCGATATTTTTGTAAACGCTGTGTTGTGTCGAAAGAAACCGAATTCACTGACATTAGTGTATGGTAGATTGGGGTGCGGAATAATTACTTCCATAGTGTCTTGTCAGCAGAAAGGTTTGCTCTTAGGTGGCAATTTTTTGTAAGTAGGTTTATTATACGAAGTGGATGCAAGCTCGAAAACGTTATGAAATAATTTACGTATAACACGGGTCCAAATCGGTACCCTATCCTTGAGCAACATTATACATAATAAGCACATAATGCATGGGAGAATCAATAAAAACATTATGTTACATATATATATATCATCACAAAAGTATTTGTATACACATCCATGTGCAAATACACAGGGCCCCAGGTGATAACCTGTTGTGTCGGACACTGCTAGAGTAGACAGTAAAACAAGCTACATCAGCGAAGATCGAGCAGGGCAAATAGGCGGAAAAACGGTGTTTATTCTGAGAGCAGAACGTGAACCAACGAGGGTAAAGGGTCCAAACTGTACAGCCTGCACTAGCCAAATACCCGTTGGATCATGGGTACTGATTTCAAATCAACGCTGGTCTGTTACTCAAAATATTTCCGGTGCGTTAGGCATAGCAAGCTTGACTTTGCGCTCAGCTCGTTCGGGTTTTTCGGCAGCTGGTCGGGTAGACTGATGCACGTGCTCCGTAGTTTTGCGCTCGATACAACCTACCGTCCTAGCATCACCCTATAATTTAACGTAGCAAAATATCTTGTTCTTAGGTGGATACCTTGATAAGACCTAAAGCGTTGAGTTGGGCACACAGCTTACAGACCAGCTCCCAGGAACTCAGGTATTTAGTTTTCAAGTAAAGTGCCCACAATTGTTCAAACCCGTCTGAAGCAGTTGCGAAAAGCTGTAACAAGCACGACTGTCCGCTGAGAAGGACATTCAGGAGTTTGGACTCATCAATTCATCCATTGATGCATAATTCCTACGTGCGCCCTCAATTTTAATGCGCCATGCAAACATGGCTTTATTGATTGAAGCAAGACCTAGAGGCTATAGAGGCAAGACAACGCAGGGCAACGAATAATGTCAGGGGCCTACGCAACCCCTCATACTAGCGAAGGCTACATTTGCTAGGAGTTTCCAATGGACGCCACAGAGGGCTATGCGGTGGTTATTTTGGTTTGCCAAAGACTGACGGACCCCAACCACGAACGAGGCCATTAACTGAAACTTATCCACAACATCAAGATCAGTGGTACTTGCTTGAAGCTGTAAGTAAAAAAACCACCGTCTAGTGTATTGACGGAATGATTTTTCTATTCAGGTTTGTCAACCATGGAACTCTGTCAATTTCTGTTGCTTCCAACAAACTTCGGACATATTCAGTAAATCGAGCGGATGTTGCCAAAGATCCCAACACTTCTTTAACTAAAATGAGCTAATGTGGAATATAAAAATCATGTCTTTCTATAGCAAATGTGATCATTTGAACTAGAGGTATGTGTAAGGGTTCTTGTTTTTATGTTTCCAACATAATATTTCTGCGATGACCCTCCATCATGTTTGTTTTGTGTGATTGCGTTTAATTATCTTCTTGTATTCTCGTTATTCATCTGCGCAATTAATTCGATAGATGTATAAATAACTGATTCAAATGTATTTCATATCGTAGGTTTTAATTTAGTTACCCTACGACGCGTGTAGTTTGCCTGCATTCTACTCGTGACAAGCAATTATTATTGAATGCTTTTCCCTGACATATACAAAAGTCTACTCCATTGGATTGTATGATTTCATGAAAATACAAGATATTAAATTTCTGGGTATTACAGAGGAAATACATTCATTGTGTTACCATCAGTGTGTGATCAGGTACTCGCGTTCCGAACTTTGGCTAAGTCAGGTTGCAACTGCTTGGGACCTAATTGCCATTGCCGAAACTTGGTTGCCCGTAGAAGTCACTGATGCTGAGGTTGATATAGCCGGAATGTCACTCGTCAGGAACGACCGCCCCAACGGATGAGGTGGGGTCCTAATCTACTACCACATCGACGTGCAATATGCAGTAGTTGCTGAGATTGAAACTCGCGTCACCGAATCACTCTGATGCCATCTTCTACTAAGACACAACCACGCATGTTTCGTAGTTGTCATTAACGGCCCCCATCGTCCACTCCGGAAATGGATTCCTGCTTGATGCGTGTCCTGAACAGAGTAACACGCACTAGGTACAGCAACAATCTCATCTCCGGGGAGTCCAATCTACACGATCTGGAGGTATCGGCATCACTCAGTGAATAGTACAAATCAGACTTGCATGAACTGATCGCTAATATTCCCTTGTACAGTCATGTCACCAAGCTCACTAAATTCAGGATAACAAACAAACCTTCCATATTGGACCTTGTTCTCAAGAGTGAAGAGCTCATGGTTCAAAAGTTCTTGATGGATAGTCCACTAAATCTCAGTGACTATGTAGCAGTAACGTACAACCATGCATATTATGCATGGTATCCATCTGAACACATGGAACTGACTCTCAAGATCACACGCTACCACGTATTGAAAGAACTCGTGAACGAATATGCTTAGGAATTCACAAGCAACAGTCTACTTGACAACGTTTGAACAGAGTTCGTTGTTCGACTTTATCGACATCCTCAACAGAGCATCAGAGACCAACAGCCTTCGTCCTGCAAAAATGCCTTCAAATCTATGAATATGAAACTAAAATTGCCCGGCGATAAGAAATGCATCATAGCGCGCTAACAAAGTAAACTACGACTCAGATACTTGGATCAAATTCCTGACCCATCGAATCCACTCCGCTGCAATTTTCAGTGAAGATATATTTACTTACCAACAGTGCCTAACTAATAAATACCTGGCAAAATACAAGCTGCTGTAAATGCATGTCAGTATCTTCGTAAAGAGACGCATAACGTCCTCTACTTTCACGACAGACGGTAGAGTACAAAGCGCTGAAGAAGCAGCTTATACCCTGCGGCTATAATGCGCATCAACTTACGAACTCCCATCCTCCTGTCCTCCTCCTGTCCTATAGTGTACTGCATATTACCGATTATATTGTTTACCAATGGAATTTGCCAGCAGATCAACTGTGTTAACAAAATTACTGTCCCCGCGCGATCAAAGCCCTTTGAGAGCCGAAAACATCCTTCCGAACGCACTGAAGGCTGCGGCCAACAAGCTAGCTTAAACACTGTCACAGTCCGTTCAAAGGTGCTTCGAAGGGTAGCAAGTCTCCACTATGAGGAAGCGTGATATTATCCACTTAAGTTTATAGGCAGTAGTCGGACAAATTCTGCAAACTATTGCCTAATGACTCCTTTCCCTGTGCTCGAGAAGCAGCATAGCTTCCTTCAAATCTGATCATGTACCGTTAACCTACTGATTGCACGAGGTCGTTGAAAGGATGTGACTGATGATGACGTCGGAGTTGATGTTATCTATCTGGACTTCTCCAAAGCTTTCGACCGCCTAGATCACCGCATTCTACTTCACAGGCTACAGAGCTAGGAATCGGAGATCCTGTGCTTGGTTGAATTAGCAACTTTCTTCAAAAACCGGAATGTCAAGTACGCTTTAGGGAATAACTCTCTAACCCGATTGAGGTGGAATGTGGTGTTCCACAAGGTTCAGTGATAGGACCGTGCTTATTTTTGGTATTTATCAACGACCTGAAAGAAGTTATCTTCTAAAATGTCCTGCTTTACGACGATGATGTCGATATGGCGGGCAAATAGTAACAATGGAGATCATGGTCTACTTCAACATCACCTAGATTCCATTCATGAATGATCAAAGATGACCTCCATCAGTTGAACCCAGCTAAATGCAAGGTAATCTGTCTGCGTCACCAGCCGGTCAGCGCTTACAAGCTTGGGGACCACACATTGCAGAGGATTTCACAGGAGCGTGACCTGGCACAGGAAGATTTCGGATGTTGAAAAATCAGAGAACTTGACGATAACTGACAATCAACACTTCGGCCTGCTTCGCAGTGCCTACGGTCTGCTTGAACACTACATTTTTCCCCAGATACTTAACATCTACTTGTTACTGCACGTGTAATTTGCTATTCAGGAGTGGCAGCCGAGACAGAAATAGGATCTCGTTTATCTCGAGACTCTTCAACGAAGAGCAACAAAGAGCATCAGCGGCCTCTTTCATCTACCTTAACAGCATATATTGAAATTTAAAGTATGTACAGCACTCGAGATCGGTCTTTTGAGAAGGATCTCATAATGGTATACCAGATTATGAGGAACTAAAACCATCTTTTCCATCCGCTGCTGAGATTGCGCCACAACGCTAACCTGAGCGGTCATCCACTGAAATGGAGAACACAGTATAGCTGGCATTAATGCCGGAGAAATTATTTTCCGCCCTCGTGTGACGGCCTAAGGAAGCCCTCCCAAATTATGTAGTCTGTCTGCCCATCTGGCGAATTTTCAGAAACAAATAGAAGATGCATTTTCTCCTTTGTATTATATTTTATTACTTATTAGCCAGGGGTTACAAAACGCAATCAAACGGCGTCTTATCTATTACCTAAACAATGGATTTATGAATTAGTAATTATAACGCGAACATTTCCGCTATTCTACATAAATATATGGTGTGTTCAATAAACGCTTTTTACTTCGTCATGTAATTTAATTTTCGCAATAATTTTCATCCCAAGGGACTCGTTAAGCATTTTATTTTTACCTATAATAAACCACTGTTCCATTGTTCTTTCACTTTTTGTGTAAGCGGAGAAGATGACATGCTTTATAGTCTTAAAGGAATTCAGTTGCATTGATTTACTAGTAGGACATTAACTTCTGTCAGTTTATCTGAATATCACGATATATGGAAATACACCAGTAGCAACCTCATGCAGATAATACGCTCTTAAGCAACACAATATTATATAACAACATGAGCAAATTGTAAGTGACAGTTATATTTTAGGGTAAAAATTCGAGGATTTTGTTTGGAGCATGACACACCTATATATGCACCCAGCCAACAGACATAATTATAAAGCCAGCTGGTGGCATGATTCACCGATATTTCTATTTTATATGTCCTTCATTTTCTTGTTACAGTGGCTCTTCAGTGCGGTTTATTCTAACATGCAATGCGACGCCAGGATTGCGGGTTTTGTTTATCTGCATTGGCTAACTTTAGAAATTGCAAAACCCATCCGAATAATTTGCAGTCAGTACCAGCAAGATGCCTATCAGGTCAACCCAATATTTCACAGTGATCCCTGGAAAAACACGATTAAAGCGAACGCCCAGTGTGAGGCTCAATACGATACGCACTGCGTAAACAATATATCTGTTATGTCAACTTCAAGTTACAATCCGCACTTCCAATTGTTTTTCACGCAGCCTATATACAGTTGAACACTGGGACTAAATTATTGCATTGCTTTCATGCATGAAATATAGCAAGGAAAAAGAGTTCGCATGTACCTTTTTAAAGCAACGGAAGCGCGTCTCCATTTACTTCCGAGGAATGGACAGCCAAGCTTTCAAAGAAAACGCACTCGTTCGTCAATCTTTCTTTGAATTATCCATATGTTAACTTACATCTCTTCTACAAAGCTTGGCATTGCTTTCAGCTCTTAATAAGGATTTTTTGTAACACCTATCATCGTTATCTGTCTTTACATACAGTTGCCTAATAACAAAACATATCCAGTGTTATTATTTTGTACTTGGCAAACTAAAATCATTGTGCGAAAGTTTGTGAGCACTGATATTAAGTGAGGAGAATAACTCTGGTCAGATTTAGAATGGAGCCGTGGCCATGGTTTTTGCCGTTACCAAATTCCACAATATGCTGTATAGCCGGCGGTACACGCTATTGACTGACCATAAGCCACTACTTTTAATCTTCAGTTTAAAAAGGGCATTCTCCCATGCTCCGCTAGCCGACTTCAGCTTTGAGCTTTCATCCTTCTTGGTTAGGACTTCGAAATCCGATACCGCAGTACTTAGGATTTCTATCAATCGAACACACTCTCTCATCACTTTCCAAAAATTCTACAGAAGGAGACACGGCGATGGTTGCTGCTACCATCGAGGAGGACGTTCTTTATCAACACTCGAACTCTATCAGAAGCTATCCCATTACTGCCGCCGAAATACGTCGTGCAACTTCTCAAGACCCTGCCCAGCAAAACTGTCACTTGCCTTCAGAAGCGCTGGCCAAACACTGCCTTTTCCATCGAACGAAAGCAACTGCATCAACCCCGACGACTCTTTTTCGGTGTTCGATTCTTGCAACATGGCTGCAGACCAAGTTGTCGTTCTTCAATGCCTCCTGCAAGCTGTAAACTTCCAGCTCCATTCTGCTCATTTTGGTAGGGACAGAATGAAGACACTCGCCGCAGTTATATCTACTGGCCTGGCATTGACAAAGACATACAAATATGGTTCGCCGCTGCTCAACATTTCAAAAAACATCCAAGATGCCATCCCATCAACCGCAAGTTCCTTGACAACTACCAGGAGGACCGTGGTCTCGAGTACACATCGACTATACTGGTCTGATCGGTATTATCTGCCTGGTGGTGGTCGAGGCCTATTCAAAATGACCTGAGTGGTCGCCTTCCATCAACCGACCGCATCCGCCACGCTGAGTTGTCAACAACGAATATTCAGTCAGCAGAGACTCCCCGAGTTCTTAGTGTCCGACAATGGCACCCATATTAAGTCTTCCATTTTCGAAGACTTTTGTATCCATCAGTGCGTCAAACATTTACGCTCACTGCCCTACCTTACCCAGTCCAATGGTCAAGCGCAGAGCTTTGTCGACATTTACAATAGAGCACTCTTGAAATCTCGTGTAGAGGGAAACGTGGATGAATGTCATTAAGCGTTCCTTCGATCGTACCGCTCCAACCCCAATCCAGCCACTCCAGGATGCCAGTCTTCGGTTGAAGCATTGATGCGTCGCAAGCAACGCAACACTAAAGAAGTGCTCATCCTGACCGAAAAGCCACCAATTCCATCTGCTATCCGCACTAAGTACAATAAATTCGTCGTTAGAGCCCTGGCTAACGTTCGCGGCTTCCGAGCAGATCATCCACGTTGGATCAAAGAAACAGTGACGGCCCATATTGTTTGCATGCTACATAATGTCGCTGTGGGAGATGACACCTTGGTTTGCCATCAAAACCAACATCGACCGCAACGCGGAATGTTCAATGAACAATCGAACTCAGGTACACGAGTACCGCTGCACTTACTGTTGGGTAAGTTGGGAATCGCTACGTAAATCCGGGATCCACAGACGTCGGAAGAGCGATGATAAAGTTAACCGATCCTCACCGACAGTTGGAGCGCGTCCGTCCAAGGACCGATGGAATGCAGATGGACTTTCAACTAAAAGGTTATGTTCAAACTTACAGGGTGTATGTTATGGGGATCGAACGTCCCCTTAAATCATCAAAAGCTTAAACCACGGAAGACAATGAGACTCTATTCAGACAAGTGTACATGTTTCGATCAGCCTTCCAACACATGTGACATTCACGTTTCGAGTTGTCTTCGTACCTAAGGAAACATACATGTTTCCGGCCAACCTCCCTTCAATCATAAAAAGTTAGCCATTGTTTTCCTAAGAATCATTAACTTTTCCAGGCCAAACTTCGCATCTACAAACATTAACTTTTAGACATGTTCCGCTGGCATAGTTATATAATACCAACTCAGTTGCTTCTAGGGTTTGCCTACGCAAATCATTGGCGCTATCGAGGTATAAAACAAATGTTAAACTGCGCTGTAATCTCCTTGAGCCTGACTGGTATAAGTGCCTACGCCAAAGTCCTTCCTTTTCTTTTGTTCTCTGGGGTTCGGGTAGCTGCGTGTGAAATTGCGTTCCGTCTAGGAGCCCGTTCAACTCGCGCGTAATAACGTGTTGCGCCTAAGTCTCAGGGATCGTACAAATGTATCTTATGGGTTGCTTGGTCGCTTGTGAAATACTTCCGAGCCACATTAATTCAGCCAAATAGGAGATTTGATACAGGATATTCATTGCGTGCCGTAACAATGAGACAGTTGTATCATTGCCGGATATATATTTTTCGAGTTGTGATGAAGTTTATCCGGGATACAAAAAACCGCGCAACATATGGAACGTCGGCAGTTCGGAGAGGAGCTAGCAGCTTAGGCCTAAACCTTTGCAAATAGAATGTTTGTTTGCCTGGAAGGTCAACTGAAACCTGCGGGAGACATAACGGAATTAGAGAATTTGGACGGACAGATGATCATTTCAAGCGTGGAGCGCGCGGACTGCTTGGTTACGCAAGTCCATATCGTACATTCTATTAAACCGGTTGCTATTACAGTAAGGGCACAGTTTGCGCCAGTCTTGCTCGACAGCCTACAATGTGATGCAGTCTAAGTGTATCAGGTACTCGTCAACCTAGATAGGCAAAGACCCCCAGACCAGACGGACTTCAGCCACCAATACTTAAGTCCCTTTCGATTGTCATTTCACCAACCGGGACAAATGTATTTAATAAACCACTCTCTGAATGATCCGTCCCCAACGGCTGGAAATGCTCGATGGTGAGACCGATTCCCAAGGATAGTGAAGGGTAGAGAAATATAGACCGATCTCTTTGACTTCGATATTATCCAAATGTCTCGAAGAGGTTGTGAAAAAGCATCTACTATTGTTCTTTAAATCGATGGAGGTACTGAAACCTGCGCAACACCGCTTTACGAAAGGCCATCCTGCATCGCCAAATTGATGTACGCAAACCACCAGTGGGTAAGAGCTCTCAGTGAATAGAATGATGTTGACGTGGTGTACATCGACTTTAATAAGGCGTATGACAAAGCGAACCACGTGGTACTCCATTTTAAACTTAGGACCTACGGATTCAGTGGAACTCTACCTCAGTGTTTACATGAGTCTATTGTGAGACGGAAGTTTAGTATATAGGTCGATGACTACCTAACAGAATGGTTCCCATCGACCAGTGACGTGACTCAAAGAACTGTAGTTAGGCCAGTGTTACTTCTTATTCATGTCAACGATCTCCCGCAGCAGCTCCAGTCACCATGGGTCCTGTTTGCAGAAAATGTAAGTATCTGTAAGATAACTGAGAATCAGGACGATTGCGCTTGCCCCCATCATGACTTAGATGGACTGTCAACCTGTTCTACTGAAATGCAACTCCGTTTGAACGCAAGCAAGGTGGAGTTACTCAGTGTCACCAGACGTGCAGCCACTCAATTATACACCTTGGACGGCCAGTTGCTCCACCTTAAAACATCTGTCAGAGACGTTAGGAGTGCTCTCGCGACATGATATGAGATCATTAGAAAATTATGATCGATTGTGTGTGATATTATGTCATGCTGGGACCAATTTCAATCGGTCGGCATTATATGTGAGATATCCAGTATGTCATTCAGCTTGTTCATCGAAATGTCGGTAAAGATGTGATATATATATATATATATATATTAGATGAGCTGCTGACGGTGTCTTTAACGGAAACATGCAATCACACGGTTTTCAGTACATTTAAAAGCTAAGCTGTTAATCCAGCATTTGATATAAGTTGCACATGGATACTCATCAAAGCTTGACAAATGTAAAGACTATTGCTGAAAAATACATTCAGCATAAATTCTGCAGGAGACATGCTGTGTAAGACATTCAACTTTAAGAAGCGGTTCAGCGTTTATAATGAAATCGAAATGCGCCATCTGTTTACCACCCCTTTAGTTACCTTCAGGTCAAGATAAATGTACATTTTACGGAATCCAGGCAGAATTTACATCCGTGATATTGAGGCATTACAAACAAATCGTTGAAGTTTGCGTGAGTTACGGCTAGCAGCTTTCCATGTGCCAGTACGCAAATTGTACTTCTAAAACGTTGCGAACATCTGATATCTGCAGTCTGGGGTCAGCTCCTTTGCAATATGTAAGGTTTTACAGACAATTTAGGCAGAACAGAAAACATACTTGAGTTCAGCTTGCACCGATACAAGTTTTGCCCACTTCCTGAGTAATCATAATTTATTCTATCAATGATAGCCGTTTGCCAACCTTATGCTTCACGAAAGGTTTGCAATTTTCATAACCGATTTATATATAAAAAAGTAGTTTTTACACGATGCTACTAATGTTTACAATGATTTGTGTTATGGATATAGCGTTAGCTCATTCCAGGTATTTTGGTCTGGATGAAATATTTGGAGAGTGATGGGTGTGCAAATGCTTCCTTCGAATTCCAGTATTTGTTGTATCCGGATCAGACGTAGTGAAGTAGTGTCTGTTTCCCGGCGGTCATCAATATCATGCATCAGCATGGTTACTTGAATTCGGTAGAAACACATTTGTGGAATTTCGGACAGCTTCTCTGCTAGTTGGCAATCTATTAGTATCAACAACGGAAACATTGCTCGTAGAATGTTACAAACCTTTGCGCAGTAAAATGTGAGGGGAAATTCTAGTTGATGATAATCGCGTCCATTTTCGTCCCTCAAGATTAACTTCATTGTCGCATGAATGCAAACATCAATTTCTGGAGGAAACACAACAATTTACTATTGTAAACCTTCAATCGTAATATCTGCAGCTCCTTATTTTCTATGCGTGCGAATAATTTCAGCAACTGATGCATCTTAATAGCTAATGTAACACGTATTTCACCTCGGAAACTATTGTCAAAACGACAAATTTATAATACACCAGTATTAGTAAATTAATACCATCCTTCCAAAATAGTTTATACACGTGTACTTCCAAATTTTGCATGCTATATCAACAGGTAATGTAGAGATAATCCTGCGTGAAATGCAAGGCTTTTAAGTGCTTTTCTTTTACCTAAACTAGAGCTGTTTGGCATTTAAATTCACCTACAACAAATCAAGAGCGACAATAAAACATTTATTCACCGTAAACTACCTACAAACCATAAGCCACTAACACGGCAGTTTCTTCTGAAGTACTTGACGCAAGTTAGCCCTGTGCCACGATAAACACAATCGTGACTGTAAGATGAATACATATTAATAACTCACCGTGCTTCATACCTTATGCAAACAACCACAGAATCCCTAGATGCCACCCTATATCACACCGACGCGTACCAAATCTAGTTTTTGCAGAACACAGGTTCATCCATATGAACAGTTAAAATCCGATACGTAGGTTTGCACAAATCCTTTGCCTTCATCTATTGATGTAATTATTCTCAATTTCCTTCTTGAACAACATATATACATAGTGCATGAACAAATTATATATATATATAAATATAGTGCCTGATAGTGACGTATTTCAGCTTAAAATACTAGTTTCGTGTTTAATATATTGACACAGTAATTCATTGGGTTCGACCCTATTTCCAAATGATCTACTCCAACATGAACAATATTGCCTTTATTAATAGTCAACGAGGAACCTACTCCAGTTAAACAAAGCTAAGGTAATAGTGTTTCGTTTGCGTCAACAACCGGTGGGTTTGTTTCACTTTGGCGACCAAAACTTGTAGAAATGCCCTCAGCAACGCGACATTGGTGCAATGATACGAGACGATCTCGGAGGTTCAAAAAACTAGAGATAGTGTCAGGTATCAGCAATCAGCAATTTGGCCTTCGCAGAGCGTTCGGTCGGTATGACCCATTAATATTCCAACAAACGCTTAAAACCTATTTGTGATCGCATGTAAAATACACCAACCGCATGTGGCAGCTGTTGCAGAAACAAGACATATTTGCTCTCTGGACTCCTCAAGGAACGATAGTCAAGGACCTTAAAGGCGTCTTCCATCTGTCCCATCAATTTAGTTTTAAGTCCCTGGGAAGGCGTAACAGTCGATATCTGAATTTGCAATAGGATCTCATGGGGATTTAGTGGGTACTGTAGAATCAAAAACACATTTACAGCCCACAGCTGTAGCTGAACCACTACACTCAGCTAATGGGTCATCCTCTGAAACTGACAATACAGTAGAGCCGGTTGGAATGCCATAGAAATTCATTCTCTTTCCGAGTTTGCCAACCATGCAACCTATTTCTTCTCTGCCCCCAATATAAGGACATCTAAAAAGTACTTGCCGAAGCGTTGTCCCATTGGCATTTTATTGTGTAAATTGTATTAGCCAGGGGCCCCCAAAACGCTACCAAGCGTTGTGTTTCCAAAACCCCCACATTTAGTACGTGAACATTTGCGTTCTTCTACAGAGGTTTAAGGTGAATCCACCGAAACGATGTTCACCTTCTCTCTGGATTTGTTATTTTCGCCAACTTTCTATCCCACGGAAATTCAAGCGTTTTTTAACCTCATAATTCAACATTGTTCCATTATTCTAGTGTCGAAAATGCATCCAAATATTAAGAGCATTCGGAGTTATATGGTAAGTAACAAGGTTGTTAAGCACATACTTGTGAGTCTGTGCACATTTCGGATGCTTAACCATCGTACTAGCTCAGGCTTAAGCTGCGTCACACACAGTCACAATCTAACGCTCCTTATGTTTTCTCGGAATAAAACGCCGTCCGTCAACTCCGTGTTCTGGATCGAATACTGAAGATGCATTATTAAGCGTCTATTAAAATAGCACGTTGTCTACAATAAATGTATATGACTTATGTCAATTGCCTCTCCAATAATAAATGTCTTCATCCGCTGTTGCTATTGTATGAACGGATTTCATTCAACAGACCAATCCAATAGTACGCCTTAAGTCAACCGGAATCCCAACACACCAGTTTAACTGATTTTCAAATTGTTATTCACTTCTTAACTTCCAAATGAAAACCAACAGTACCCGGTGTAGGTTGGTGCTTGTAGAGTCATTGACAGATAAGCTGATGACACTCACATTTGTAACCACCACGAACATAACTTGCTATTTAAACAACTACAATGGTAAAAGTCGAAGCCGTTATCTTTATTAACTCCAATGGCATAGCTTTGCTAAATACAATAAATTAACAGTTATGTGCGAGGCAATAAAATGTATGCAAATATTTCAATCACAAATGATTACAATCTCACAGTCTACGACTCTTATATCGTCAAAATTTGTGTCGAGATAGATGTGCACACGTTAACTGGCAGCTACGATAAAATGCGCAGGGACAATTGCTTTATTTGAAATTCGAGACTAGGGAGAATTACGATGTGGATACATACATAGAACTGAAGAATAAAAGCCGAATTACACACGAGCAAATTGGATCCATTGCAGATATTTATGAAGAGCGTGGCGCAATCTGTGTACGTCAGGAAATTATGCGAAATGTCTCCGTTATCTTGAGATTCACCCGCGCAAATAATAGACCTAATGACACAATGGGCAAAACCTGTTCATATTGCTTGTAGAATTATTTGTAATAAGTCCTTCAGTAGCATCGTTATGAAAATGTTGAGTACAAAGCGTACTTACTAGGTGGGACAGTAAACTAAGTGGTAACAAGTAGATTGCTTGCCAGTGAATACAATTTATCCATTGCCATAAATTTCATTGCAAATGTTTTCTGTCTTCTTAAACTTACTGGGAAGCTTTAGCTGCCAAGCGGCCGGTTTCAAAATGCTTTATTATTCTTGAGTTAATGTTGCATTTAAACGTCTACTTACAGTCGACCAGCAGACAGTGGCCTAACGAAAAATAGGGAACTAATATATTACCCCAAAAGAAACACGTTCTATTTATTTGCTCTCCATCTTAACAAGTTTATAAGTAGTCAGCTCACAGCTTTGGTCCTGTCACTGTGTTAGAGCGTTCCGTATCGAAATCGAGGTTCTGAGTTACTTGTGCGAATTTGTGGCCATATGTTGAACTTTCGGAAAAATTGCTGATGATTTCTGGATAAACCTATTCGAGTACAGCGCCATAAAGCCCCCATCTTGTGTTCTAATTGGTATACCAGGGATGAAATTTCGGAAACTTCCTTTGCTTCATATTACTGGCGAACTTTCAGCAATCTGCTATGAATAGGATGTAAATATAATTATTCCACTAGTTAAGCTGGGCATTTGGGTGAGTTATAATACCGGGTTAACAGACTTTCCTGTCACAATTGTTGCTGACATATTTCTGAGCTTTGGGCAAGTAAAAGCGCAGTTCAGCGCCTACGGAATCGAGTTAATAAACAAGAAAGCCGCAGTAGAGTGCATTTTAAACAATGTTCTGTTTAGTTGCGTATTTTCTGATTGGTGCTACAAAACAATAAATCAAAATTGGAAACACTCGTAACTTCTCAGTTGTACGAAGTAAAACGAAATATTCTTTAGTGAGCATCTTACACCATTAACTAAATAAATTATGTGAAACAGCATTAACGTAACTAGTTTCTCAAGAGTTTAGTTGCCAATATGTTTGAAGTCTAATTTTAGAGGGACACCTCGATTAAACAATAACTCACAGAATTCATCACAGCGAACCACGGTAATTTTTAAGCAAAATAACATTAATGCAACAAACATCTTGTTTCTAAATGCCTGTGTTAATAAAGCCTCCTTTCCGTACGATGCGTTCCAACGCCGTTTTAGTTACTTTTATTTTAGGTCCTGAAACGCTAACGAACATTCTTTTTCGATGGGCCCTTCATCAATACCATCTTCGATGAGTTAACGTCGAACTTTTAATTATGCAATGCATTCCATCTTGAATGCCATTACAGCTCACCATTTTACAACTAAAGCTCTATAATTCAGAGAATCAAACGGCCTACATTTAAAGTCACTAGAATGGCGATCACTAGCTTAGTCTAAAATATTCAAATTGAACAGCTATTTCACTTGTCTGGAAAGAAAATTGTGCATAGCTACCTGAAACTTTTATACGACAGACGATCAATGACGGTTTAGTTTACCGAAACAAAACTAGACTGCAAACACTTTTGCAACTTATGCAAACGTATCACATATTTCGACTTCCACGATCGCTTCATAGCACATAAATTTGTGTTTTCCTTTGTCGTAGAATGCAAGAGGTTTCGCTGCATTCTACTCCTTTCGACGCTAGATTGCGGAGGGTCTACACCCATGCAGAGTTTCCATTAATTAAGGTTGTGGTTTCGGGTATATTGGGTGAAACTAGAAAAAATTATTTGTTTGTTGTAAGTCGGCAAACGCAGTTAGTTTGGTAACGCAATCGCACAAACACATTCGAATCTGGAGTTACCTCATGCTGCTCCCACAATAAGCCTGAATTATTGAATGCCAGTTTGTTGTGAATAACTAAAATTTCGAGTGAATTTGCAGCGGAAAAATGTACGATTAAATATCGAATAACAAAAGTGCATTTATTGTTGTCCAGTTAGAACTTTGGTTCCTTAGGCATCATAAATTGCAAACACCCACCCGAAATATATGCTGCTAATGCGAGTTGAGTGGATCAGGCACAGCAACAGACACACTGTACTTTAAAAAGATACATGGGAGAACGTTTGAGCTTTCCATGCAAGCCCATGCCACATACATCCCGCATACAGATGCTACTGAAAATCTGGTATCGGAAGCACATAATAAATACCATTAAAACGGACTGCCAATCAACCCAAACTAATTTTATCAGGCAGACATTCTGTTAATTCCGGATGAAATTTAATAAAGATATTAGTGGGGTATATTGGTCTCAGTACTGAGAAACCAAGCCCATAAATTGACGGATCATAGTTGCATTGCAAAATGATCAGGCATGCGAGGCTGTCAATTGTTTGGGTTTTTACAGGGTTACAGTAGGGATACATTTGCGAGTATTTTCATTTGGGACTTTCTCCCCGTTTGCTATCAGTTCGCAGGCGCGCGCACATGATTTTGGGGGGGGGAAGGTTAGTGGTCTCATGATGGCGTTGGTTCGCTGAGGGAAGGAGGGAGTATGAAAAGGATGAGATATTTAGATCAATCAAAATCAACTGAGAAATACACAGCCTTATTTAATGGACTGGGGTATTACAGTTGGAGCTATTTGCGAGTATCTTGCTAAGGAGCAAGTAAATAAAATGATTATATTAAGGTAAGTCCAGAAGGTCATCAAACTCGTTGCTTTTTCAGAGAGTTAATGCAGTGTGTGGTGTCTAGACAAGTATAGGTCTGTTTGTGGCAATGGACAAATCGAGTTTTAATCAGAAGTAGGGAATTTTATATGAATGATTGAAGGTTTGTCGCAGACAGTTCCAAATCAGTTAGTCGTCCACTTGCGCGGAAATGCACTAGACTTCATTTCAGGCTTTTGTGCATCATCAGTAGTGTGCATCCATCGGATCCATCAGGATTCGAAACCATGACCACCAGCGGCTTGCACCGCCAGTCAGCAGCTTATGCCACTGGGCCACGGGGGACAGCTAAGGATCGTCATGTTTTGCAAGCTAACTCCGATATAGCGCGTCTTATCCTCCACTGTCATGCAAGTTACGAACGTTGCAGAGGACAGGGTTGGCCCCGAAAGACATGACGTCCAATGACAGCAACGATGTACGCCATAGCAATTAGAAACTGTCGGGGAGGATGTACGTTGTTTGGAGCTATTTGTGAGCAGCAAAGTAAGGAGCTAAACTAAGAAAAAGATTATAGTAAGGTAACTCCAGTAGAGCATACAAAGCAAGTTGCTTTACCAAAGAGTTAATGCAGTGCGTGTTGTCTAGACATCCCCAGGTCTAATTATGGAATTGAACTAATCCAGTTGTAGTCAGGTGCAGAAGATTTTGATATAAATACTTGAGAGATTGTAGCAGCCAGTTCTAAATCAGATAGTCGTCCACATGCCCGGAAAAGCACTAGACTGAAGTTTAAGCCTGTTGGGCATCATCGGTAGTGCGCATCCATCTGATCCATCATGATTCGAACAAATTACTACCAGCTGCTTGCACCACCAGTCAGTAGCTTATGTCACTGTGCCACTGGGCCAAGCGGCTTTATAATTCTGGTTGTTTGCGTTACTGCTTGTTTACTTGGAAAGGCGACACACTTGACATGCTCATGCAAATTATGTACATCAATATGAATGTTTCTTGTAATAGGCGATACCGTCTGCTAAATAACCCCAAACGTTACAGCTTATTCTCATATGGGATATTTAGCATCCGTTTTACATACTTATATAACTAAATTGGGAGCTTCGCTAATGTGGTAAGATAACATTTTAGTCATGGATGACAGGTTTGGATAGCGCTTCCGAAATGAAAGTGGACGTTTAAAAGAAAACAGAGTCGCATGTTTGTCCGAATATTCCTTTCAACAGTCGTACTTTCTGATTATCAGCCTTCTATGCCATTTCGGAATGCCTGGAGCAACCCAATTCATATTAAACCAACATCCAAACTCAAATTCGGCGGAATAACACTGCCCTAGTTGCGTTCCTAGCTTGGAGTCATGGTTTTATAGGAAGCACCTTGAAGTTGAATACGTTGAACAGCAGAATATTGCGGGTCCCGAAGGCTGGTAAGCATCTACCTGATTCCTACGCTATAGATTGATATCAACGCTGAATGGTAGGAACTATGAAGCGATTGACGGTGCGAGGTAAGTTATTAATACATAACAACCTGGCCACTACCGGCAACCTTGGGTGCGGCAGTTGTTGGCCAGATAGCCAAACGGAAAGAGATTCCGACTGACATCCCAATGGTCCCAGGTTCCAGGCCTGCTATATCTGACCAATGGGATCAAAAAGCCACAAAAGTCTTCGTAAATTGCAGTGTTTTTTTGCGTACAACACCAAAGTTTTTGCCTCAACCACCTTTCTACTAATCAAATTGAGAAACGGTAAAGACATGCAAATCACGGTCTACATTA
Organism: Dicrocoelium dendriticum; assembly: GCA_944474145.2. Classification (NCBI taxonomy): domain Eukaryota; kingdom Metazoa; phylum Platyhelminthes; class Trematoda; order Plagiorchiida; family Dicrocoeliidae; genus Dicrocoelium; species Dicrocoelium dendriticum. The sequence continues at coordinate 43,966,350 of OX104063.1, forward strand.
AGGTTTCGCTCCGCAAGCCATTCACAAACAAGCAATTCCAAATAAAACTCCAATCAATGCTTCACCGTTGTGCTAAGCGTTGCTGTCTGTGGTCTGTTGGCCAAATTAGTTAGGTCCTGACTAATATCTTGTTAGTTACAAATGCGATGCATGTCATCGCCATCTGATGAGATCAAATGCGATTGAAACGATTCAGCGAGTGCAGTGTTTCCGAGCGGGTGACATCTAATTTCCTACAGCTCCGAACACTACACACTGACTGCAATTAAATTACAAAATTTCCAATCCAGCTTAGAAGCAGATTAAAGTTGATTAATTAATGGCGCTTATAAAGGAAAGCTGATGATACAGATGATGCCATAATTTAACTTATCTAGGTAAAGCAAACCAACTTTCTCTCCCTTTTCAATCAACTCAGACTTGCTATTCATATATTCATTGTGCTATAACTTCGGTGACGGAAGCCTTGAAGCTCGAGAACAGTACGGTTGCAGTTTTCTATATATTGAATATCTACGCAATGGTAAAAATGGATTCCATGAAGTTGAACAGCGCACGGAGACTAGATATTTGATCAGTAGTTTTAATTATCAGTACTGCTTTCGCCTTTGTGAATCGGTTATTATTCTAAGCTTACACATGACAGGAACCTACGTTTGGTCTAAACAGGCTGTAAGAACTGAGCCATGGGTTTTGCCAGCTGTATTGCTGTTGCTCACAATCTTTTTAGGCAACTTGTAATAGCGGATCGGCGTCAGCAAATGCACAACAGCTTCCCAGCAAAGCAGTTATAGTTGAGTCGTGGGGTTTAGCCAAAAATGAAGGAAGTTGGCTTGATGACAAGACTCTTAAATGTGCATACATCCTGCATATGCAGCGCGTTTGCTGCTTATTTAGGTATACATGTTGGGCTATCCTCTGTCCTAAGTAGATATAATTCATACATTGCGTTTTAAAAATAATTGACGTGCTTGTGAAGTACCACTTTGTTGTCAATAGAGATATCTATCATGTTATGTTGATGTGCGGTTGTGTCTTCTTTGAGCGGTTAATTTTAGTGTTAAACTTGTATTGTTAATTTGTCCCAAGTATCTGGAGTTGGACGTCATCTATACCTTTGCCGTGCTGCAGTGCTCACTGCCATACTTTATTCATTTATGCTGCTTGTGAAAGAAGCTGTTTTAGACCTACTGCACACACTTGTCTCTGAAGCATCCGTAATCAGTTGATTAAATTTGCTGAAGGATTCCAGCCTTGCGACCACTTGGAATTTATGGGCGAGGAACAACTAGATTTTGACGCTGACGAGTTAAGCTGATTGATGGTATCAGAGCTCGCAATTTGATGTTCCGCGTGACAGTTTAAATTGAATCGAATCACTGCAGCCCAATTGGTAGACTGCAACAAACATCTTACTCATATGTTCCTTGTTGCTCAATACTTGATGTCATTACCTGTTCTGGACCGAGCAAAGTGACGTGCTTGTAAAGCGAAATACTGGTTAGAAGCCCTTGCAGATCAGCTCTGAATTTATATACATAGGTGGCATAGGCTTTTAAACAATATACGTTGGAATAACCTAGTATAAGTTTGTGAGCCTGTTTCGCTTTAGAGAGCGCCTTAGAGCTCTCGCATGGTGGCTTCCCGTTTTGTGTGCAGAGTTTAGAGGACGGTACACTAAGGCAAGTGCCTACGTATTAACTACTGGCAGCACCAAAGTTAATCAAGGAACTGTGAGCATCCATCTTCCGTGGCCAAGCATTGTAAGTCGCCTCAGTAATACAGAATTACACTTCCTCCTTTGGTGAGTCAGTCATTCTGGATGAGTGACAAGCCAGTTAGCGCCATATCAACTTTCTGCATTCCAATGTGCAACCACTCATATTGATGCGGATATCATATGGCTAGAAAACGGTGATCTTTCAGTTCAGCCAGCTTATTAAAAAGGCCATGAGTATTCATATGTATACAGACCGCATTTCCTGTTTCGAGGAGCCCGCAGAGGGTTCAGTGAGTAGACCTTGGAGAATGCCGAGCAATGTGGGGTCGAATGGTACTCGATTTGATGGCATAACGGTGTCTCTTCTATACCTTTATTTGGCCAAAGCGAGTTTAAACCTTAATCTTGACCTACGTCAGAATGGAGTAAAGGAGTGGTTTATTTTAGCACATGTACCATAGCCCGTACGTTTTCTATTTCTGATGCTCGCATTTCATATTACAAAGCGAATGCTTTGTTTAATTGAGGTTCAGATGTATGCCTTTTTCGATTGTGATGTCAACGATCAAAAATATTCTTTGCTGTTTACTATGAGTAAACCAGTATTTTTAGGTTTCTTAGACAGCATGCTCTATAAATTGTTGCCAGATGCAGCCTTTTGAGCGATCGCATCACAACATTATCCACGAAACATGATTTCTTGCCTGTTGGATACCGTTGGAAGGAAGCTTTGGCACACCACCGATGATTATTCTGCTGAGACCATCGTGTGTGCTGTGTCCTTCTTCGGTATATCTTTGTCACACGCTTTAAGGCATATCATGATAGATACGCATCCCACAAGATCCAACTTGCAGCGCACTAATAGAGAGAAAAAGGTTTTCCACACAACTTATGGATTCTAGTGCTATTCGACTTTGCCTGTATTCGCAGTAGTGTGCATATTTTTGGTGACGTTTAAATCCTATAAGTTGTATGCATTAGGCTTTACCGTTCATCCGAACACACAATGCGTTTCATTGGTATTGGTCTTCAGACGACTTTCCCCGCATTGTGATTGCAGTAGATTCAGGGATGTTTAGACAAACAACAACCAGGGCAGTGCTGTGATTCGCTGATTTGAGCTTATGCTGAGTGAATGAACTTCGATCAATCCTGGCTGATAGATCAGCCGGCGTTTGGATTTTTCCATGTGCTACGCAATGGTCGTACGTTATTCGTTTAACTCTAACAATATACATATGCTGCATCTGCGTTTTCCCGACATAACTTTTGTGGTCGCCAGCCCAAATTTGCCCCTTTCCATTCAGCTCTCAGCTCTATTTGGACTGATCTCGGTATCAGATCAACATAGCATGTCTGGCTCTATTGGACAACATCAAAAACTGCCTGCTTTTAGTCAGCGATTTGCATTATGTTCATAGTCAGGAAAACAGATTGTAGCTGCTTGTAAATTTACTCGTGATTGAGGGGCAGCAGCAGTTTGATGTTTTGGGCATTCAAGGATGCAAATCAATTAAGTGTCATTTTAGTACTATTGGTCGTAACAGGGGTTACCAAATGAATGCGTATACTGCAAGATACTTTTCCTCCTGCATGTAGCAGGAAACAGGTGAACGCTTGGTGTGTTTCACTGTCCAATCGAGTCGTTCAGTACGATCACGAAATTAGTCATTCATTCCTCAAATATGATCGAAGCATCTATGCTGACTCAGCAACTGCTTTCTGAATCGCTGACAAACGTATACATAAGGCGCTGTTAGATTGAGCCAAGCACATTAACGTGGGATCGTGCCTGTCAGCTTGCCAGAGGGAAACTGCAACTTCATTGCAATCGATATATTTCTGTTCGACCAACTCAACTGAAGTGACAACTTTTGCAAATTTCAGATAGTTATTAGCGGACAAGCAATCTTAATATTGCTGGGGAAGTGCTTCTCAAAAAGTCAACTTTGCCACGTTTCTCACACCCAGCCTGAAGTACCAAAACTGTGGCAAAATTTGGCACTATGCCCAATGTTCTCGGTCGTAGGCCATGGCACTCATTAACAACAATACTACACCAGAAGACATTATTCCTGATATATAACAGGAAAATATTTATTCTAACAACGCTACTGCCAACACCTCAAGAAGCCTAACGATATCCATTGTTGAACCAGAGTTTCTCTCTGCTGCTATGCGTACGGTGTCATCCTTTGCTATTGCGATCGCTGTACCACTTAAAATGGAATTGGATGCCGTTTTTTCCGTTACTAGTGTACCATTCCACTTTTATGAAACCTACCTAATCCTGAATACCTTATAGAAAAATGAGCATTCATATTAGAGTTTCATTGAAAAAGCTCAATATTGAAATTCATTATTGCGCCGTTACAGCTGCATCTTTAACTACGGATGTTACAGTGCACATTTCCTCAGAAAACGAACGACCCTGGCTTGTGATAATATGTTATGATGGTTTTGGAAATTACCACCATCTTTCGGCTGCATGCTTCTCTATTCCGTCGGGTTGACATAATGACATCAACGTAATCCGAAGAGTTTTGCAGCAGTTCTTCGGAAGCAATCCATGTTGTGTACACCGCATTCAGCCGAAGCAGGATGAAAAACTAGTCGTCATTGATGAACCTCGGACTTCTCCGCCAGCAAAACTTTAAACTGTCTCAGTGGCCGTTTAAGCTTATATAGGAAATGGCTTAAGTTAATGCATGGATTGGTTTATGCGGGTGCGTGTAATGGTAAATGTTGGAAAAAGATAGCACGGTCAGGGTTTGCAAAGTTTTGCAGGAGCCAAATAAGCAGATCGTCTTAGAGAGATTCCTGTTGCCAACCAATGAGGAACTCAGCATATGTTTAGCTAATGCAACCTTTTATTTAAACTAGATATGAAGCGTGCATTCTTCCATTCGCAGTTGGCCAGTGATTTCAAGTGTCTAAATGCCTTTCTTGCTATCGAGTAACTATTTATTTACAATATGTTGTTAATGAGTTGGATTTCCGCGCCAGCTGCCTGACAAAAGATAATGATCGGCGTTTTGGTAATTATTGTAGCAACGGTTGAATACATGGATGATATTTACTGCAGTTATACATTAATTAAATGCGAAAATCCCTTGCTCAGAACCTTTTGCTTTTTACTGTTTACAACAGTAGACAAAACCCATCAATTTCTGTTCGTTTCTGTTTTGAGCCTACAATTTTTTCAGTCTGACGAACCTATTTTGTTGCTAAATGGTAAAACCAACCGGCTCCAAAAACAAAAGTTGGGGTTATTGTATAAACCTACATATGACTACGGATATTTAATTAATTATTGAGACATAACTTCAGGCATGGTGCTCCCGTTACACAGCTTTGAACATGGCGGGGTCACCAATAGAATGTTGGTCAAATTAAGGAGGGCCTCACCGCCAGTTGAAAGACCTAGTTGATGAAATCCCTATACCTTACCAATTGTAGGCTGGAATGAGAATTTAAGTGCATTGTTAATATTAATTTATAAGTCACTTGGATAGTACCTTTCTGCCATTAGCTGTCAAAAGTGACCTATTGGACACTGCGACGTTGTTATATATTCCTATTTGCATACTAATGTATATAATATATATATGCCTTCACGCTGAACATAGTCGGTAGGCCTGCTCCAAATCCAGCCTATCGACGAAGTAGTGGAAAGCACTAGGATATTTTGCTATTTTTGGAGCGTAATAACGACCGACCTGCAGATGGTGAGTGATTTGCGAAGCCGCGTATGAACAGTGAATTTTGCCTTTGGCAGGCTGAAATGTCGTGTCTGGAATAACATCCAACTCACTCTATGGAAGAATCTCATGATATACAATTCTTTTGTGCTCTACGTTCTGTACAGCAACGAAAATTGGACGCTTATTGGAAGGATGTCCGCTATCTGGAGCGATTCCGTCAACGCCGTCTGCGCCGTATTATGCTTATCGGCTAGAATGACCGAGATATATGTAGGAAGGTGCTCTGACGCGATGGCACATATACAGTGGACTGCATAATTCTGCTGAGGCACTTGAGATGACTCGGGTATATTCACCGCATGGAATCAACTCGGATACCGAAACAGCTACTTTATGGCCAACTGCATGCAAGGAAGCGGTACGTGGGAAAACAGACTTTATGTTACCAGGACATGATCGACTAGAGTGTATCACTTTCTAATGTTCATTTCAAATGTTGGGACTCGAGGGCGGTTGCCTTAAGTGCATGGCGCGGTCTCATCATGAAAGCAGTTGCCAATGTGCAAGAGAAAGCCCTCGAGCAAGCAGAGAAGAAGCGAAAACTAGGGGAGTGTTTGGCGCTGATAGGGTATTCTCCAACGACTTCGGGCACATGATGTTGTAGCACATGCGGTCGCGAATGCCTAAGTCTGGCACATTCAGTCAGTCACGAGTGAGACCACTCCGGAACAGCATTGAGACGACGACGGTTGCTGCTGTGAAGGTTTGTAGAACCGGGGAGCAGCGTGCTTGCGTGCTGAATTTATTTATTTCAGGTAATTTGTTTGCCCTCTTTATTAATGCTTAATATGTTACCTTCTTTTTTATACAAACCTGAATTATCGATTTACTTACATGCGTCATTTGATCAAAACGCGATTATGTCCCTTAAAATTATGCACGTTTTTTAAAATGTTTCTTCATTTTACTCATTTTTGCCATATTTAATTAATCGTTGATATATTGATAACATTTAAATCGGCATTTCCGTGCGCTTGATTAGATTTATTTTATTAGGTATCGTCATCTCCAAGGCTTGACTACTATGGACGTCCCCTGTGTGGTTTCTCTTGATGTGCATGTTGACAAGGCGCCTACCTTGTCTATACTGGCACCGGGAGACAACTGGGCGTTGTTGGAGGGACAGGATCAAGGTCCTCGTGAACGTGTTAGGCACAAATAGTGGTTCTATGCACAGGGATTGAGTGTGAAACGGGCTATGTCCTAACTTTAGCCTGGCGTGCGCCTGATTCACTCAAATACAGCGTGCTTGAGGTGGTCTGTGAAGGATATTGAGCCGGCTGCTTTGATGAAACCTTGCTGACATCCGCACGCCTCTCGGCCGTATCCCTTTGAGTTTGCATGGGATATGGTGTGTGAATGAAGTTGTAGGTGTTGCATCACAAGCAACGCAAAGTTACTCTATAGACGCAGGCACTCTGTAGCGGTCTCAGTATAGGCCACATTGACAAGCAAATCGGCAACCGGATGCCGGCGAAATTATTAAGGAGGACGTAGTGGAAAATATTCCCCAACTAGTTGTGCTTTCCAAGAATCCCTTCTACTGTGACACGTAGACTTGCGGTGGCAATTAAGACATTCAATTTCTGATGTTTTTAAAAGCAATATTTATGCAGATGAGCTGAATATCAAACGTGTCATTATCGTACGATTCACCTACGGAAATGGTCTGAAACAGAAAGACAGCCGACAGCAGTCATGTGGTTCTACCAGAAGAGCAGTTTATGTGGAAGGAACTAGGACTGACAGTCTGAATTTACTGCATGGAAAATGACAATGTCTTTTACTGATCGCATTAGCTGTCTGTCCGTCACGCTGAGTGAAATAGCTATGCGCTGAATTTTGCAGATTGCGTTTTGAGATCGGACAGCCTGTTAGGCCAATGTCACTTATCACAAGGCGCCCATTAAATTAAAGTCTTCCATGTCTCATCTCTTATAAAGTAACAGGTTGTTAGAGTAAAGGTGCGTCTGAATATTTTGCTGAATGGTCGCAGATAATAAGGGAAAAAGAGTTACAAACAAATTGCATTTGTAGTCCTTCAAGTTAATCACCATTTGCAACAATACACGTTTGAATTTGTTATAAGTCTTTTGGAAACGGTCAAGAACCCTCCTTGTGGAATAGCCAGATGCACAGTGATCAAGCATAGATGGACATTCGCAATGGCTGCGGGGCGTAAAGCTTTCAGATGCGGGGAAAATAAAACGTGGTTGCAGGCTTAAAATCTGGAGAATAGAGAGGGTTTTGAAGAACAGTCACGTTGTGCTGAGCGCAAAAGTCGATCACCC